>BMAC01000417.1:164631-184655 GCA_014905375.1 Phtheirospermum japonicum | reverse complement strand
TCAGCTCGGCTCGTATTAATAAAGGTTCATGCAAACACCCTTGGTAGTCTCGGCACGCCATCTGCTCAGCTCGGCGGTGACCCTGTCAGGGGGACTCGATCCTTGACCAACTTTCTTGATTGACTTTGGATTGTTCGGCTCGGGTTCAGCGAGGGACAATAACGACCACCAACATTATCATTTTTAGTATAAGTTGGGTAGATTAAGCTTAATTTCGTGTTTTTATACTCCTAGCTTATTTTACCATATTATGATCTAGATTGATGCAAATAGGTGATTATTCTATGTTTTTCACCTTGTAGCTAAATAACCGGAAGAACTCAGCACGTAAAAGATAAGGTTTGATGACTAAGAGATAAGAATCGAGCTTTCCGGCAAAGAAGTAGCAAAGATGAAAGTTGGCGGTCACCATAGAGGTTACCATTACCGCTACACTTACTGTTAAAGGTGGACAGAGTGCTCCCAGACCAAGTTAACGGTAACCCTAACGGTATCCATAACCACTAGTTCCACCGTTAGGAAACAAGAGAGAGGTTTAGCGGTGTACTTAATGATTACTTCCTTACCGCTACCAACACCGCTATGGATGGACAGAGACTTTTCAGAAAGGGTTAGCGGTAGCCCTTACCGCTAGTCTGACCGTTAGCGGCCCAGAAACGCATTTTTACCCTAACTTGTGCTCCAAGGAATGGGAAAACTATATAAACCCTCCTCTAATCCGTCTCACAAACACATTACTCTCCACCACAAACCTATTTTCAGTTCTTAGGTATAGAAACAACATAATTTTACTACCCATATCATATTACAAGATCAAGATTGAATATTCAAAA
Source organism: Phtheirospermum japonicum (assembly GCA_014905375.1). Lineage (NCBI taxonomy): Eukaryota > Viridiplantae > Streptophyta > Magnoliopsida > Lamiales > Orobanchaceae > Phtheirospermum > Phtheirospermum japonicum. Next base: position 183,822 of record BMAC01000417.1, on the reverse strand, counting down.
GTCACAAGTTCCAAGCTCCATTCTTTAGTTCATGATTCGATTCTCGGCCAAGATCTACGTGTTTTCTTCGGATTAGCTGGAGGATTTACTGCACTTCTTAGTTCAATAAGTATTTCTAAACTTTTTAATTGCTTTCTTAGTTTTATTTATGCAATTAGGTAGTTATTCTTATTTATCATTTTTGAGTTATTTTATGCTTTAAACCTTGCTTACTTTGGATAATTGAATTCGTAATCTTTCATCTTAATTTAGTTTGTTTAATTCATGCTTAGTTGTTGGGATTTATTTTCAAGATTATTTATACAGTTTACATTTCGTTTATGATAATTGCTTTTCATTTATGCTAGCTATTTTTGTTTGCTTTTTATTCTTTTGAATTCGTTATTTCTATTAGATTCGTTTATGCTTTTGCTTTGCTTAAATTGATTCTTGAAAGTTAATTCATGCTATTCTTGTTGGTTATTTAGTTTAAGTTAATTAGTTTTAATTTACTGTTATCGCATTTTAAGTTCTTAGATAATAATCAAAACAAACAAAACCCCCAAATTATACAAGTTTTCGTGCTAATTTGTGATTAAACAAATGTTTAAGATTCTGATTGGTTGTTCCTTGAGATTCGACTCGAGTCAGCTTTCCACCCTACAAGTGTCCTCGTACTCTTGCGAGCGGACTTGAATGTTTTAAAATTAAATATATAAAAGGAGTGCATAAAAGTCTGAATCAGCATCTTATAATAAATCAGTGGTGAAGCGGTAATTACAGGTAAGAGATCTGTTTCTCAGCAGAGCTGATTTAGGCAAGACCAGTGGGAAGTTGGATGCAGCATGGAAAGGGCTATATAAGATCACCAGGGTTCTTGCAGGAGGAGCTTATGAACTTGAACAAATCGACAGAATCAAATTGCCGCAGGCATGGAATTCAGCGAACTTGCAAAAATACTATGTGTGAAATTAATATACCAAGGTACTTATAAATAAAAGTTGTGACTAATTTGAATTGTATTTCGGAATGACCTGACCAGATGGCCACTTAAGGGCACGACCCCCAAAATCAGCCTGATTGGCTACAGGATGGATACCCCATTTACCTTACCTGATTATCGGCTAAAATTAGCCTGATTGGCTACAGGGTGGATACCCCAATTACCTTACCTGATTGTCAACTAACTTAGCCTGATTGACTAAAGGGTGGGTACCTTAATCACCTGACCTGAATGTCAGTTAAACTTAGCCCGATTGACTAAAGGGTGGATACCCTAATCACCTTACCTGATTGTCAACTAAACTTAGCCCGATTGGCTAAAGGGTGGATACCCTAATCACCTGACCTGATTGTCAGCTAAACTTAGCCCGATTGGCTAAAGGGAGGATACCTTAAATACCTGACCTAATTGTCAACTTAGGATATGAACCCTAGAATTTGGCCCGATCAGCCAATGGATGGATATCCTAGACCTGACTTGATTATCAGTCAAGGGCACGAGCCCAAAAAACTTAAAAGGAATGAACATTCCAGAAATGCCTGACCTGATTGACCAGTCAGAAGCAAGATCTCAGAAATTTGATCAAAAGGTACGACATCCTTTGTGAAAATAGAATTGATCTAATTACATACATGAGATGAGGAAGATCACAAGGAATCAAAAAGGGAGAAATTTTTGCATTATTCAAAGAAACTGCAAGGAGCAATACCCCGCGGGTCATCAAGAAAATGCAAAGGTTTATAACATCAAAATAAAAACTTGATCAGAAAAGCCTTAAGGATGGGACAATGAGGTCCTCCTATCAGCAGCTAAAACTCATCAGATGCGCCATAACTCCCGCTCAGTCTCATGAAGGTGGCGGCAGTACCTATCCGCCCGCTCGGTTTCAGAGTGAACCTTGCCAGCAGCGGTGGTTAAACGGTATACCAATTCGAGCAGATCGGTTCATTCCTCTTGAAGTTGACGATTCAGCTGGCGAATTTCGGCCCACTCGCGTTTGTAGGGATATTTTTTTTGCCTCTTCCTTTACAAGAGCTTGCACGATTGGGAGAATTTTTCATGAAGTTGAGCATTTTCCTAAGAAAGGTGGAAATTCTTGTTAAAAAGAGAAAGATCTTTCTTCTTCAGAGTATCTATTTCTTAAATCAAAGATGCTGAAGCCATAATAAAAATGCATATGGAAAAGGTTGTTTGTATAAAAGACGAGAAAAGTACAATAGTACTAGGGTTTCTTAAACTTGCGGAACCCTAATCGGCAAAAAGAAAAAAAACATTCCAGAGCTAAAAAAGAAAAAGTACAGAGCCAACAGCCATCCTACATCCCGTAATATCGGGTGCTCAATTCCCCTCCATGTTGCTCGGTCACTTCAGGGGTCTCTCCAAGGGAACCATCGAGGGGAGACCCGCCAGGCAGCTCACCCATACCTGCGAAGGTTGGGGAGGAAACGGTAGCTGGAAGTGCGAGAGTTATAGCCTAGTCTGGGTGAGAAGAGGAGTCTCGAGCAGAAGCAGAAGTCTGGAAGACCTGAAGAACATGCTCAACAAACTCTGGGGCCCCGAGCTTGTGAAGGCGGTCATCTTCCTTCACATAAGTGAAGCTTGTGGTCTCGGGAGCCTCCTTGAGGGGGGTGCGGCGATGGAAGGGTGCGGAGGGGTTCCCTTGGGACCACTTCTCATACGCATCAAGGCCAAAGTATTAGTATACCTCAGTCTCAGGAATGAGAAGGGCGTATAGATCCTCGGAATGGAGGAAGGCTTGCTGGGTTATCTCCCTAGATGTTTGGATGAGCTTTAGACTTTCCTCAGAGTTAAGAAACTCTGCCCTTTCTTCATTTCTCCCCTCGAGCCTCCCCTCAACTCTGCCTTATGTCCGAGCTACGTCATCTTGGATTATCGTTGTAGCCCTTGCCCGTCCATCCTCTTCTTGGTCCCCCTTCAGCTCTGTCTCGAGCTCAATCACCCAGGCCTTGAGCCCCTTCAGCTAGAAATCTCTCTCCTTGAAGAGGCTAATTAACCTCTTTTCCTTCTCTTTGAGGAGAGCATTTTCCTTGGCCAGATCGGCATTCATAAGTGCACCTCTAGCCCGAGCAACCAGAAAGGATCTCTGTGCAGCAGCCTGGGGCAAACAGAAGGATAGGGTTAAAAAAAACAAAAATAAAAATAATAATAATAATAATAATAATAATAATAATAATAATAATAATAATAATAATAATAATAATAATAATAATAATAATAATAATAATAATAATAATAATAATAAAGATAAAAGGAGGGAAAGGAGGAAGAAGAGGGAAGGAGGAAAGAGATAGTTACACTTGCTTCATCCTGGAAAAGGGATTCTATCAGTTATGGATCAGACCACTTTTCAAAAGTACGACGATCCGAGGCGGGGCACTGCCCTTTAACGAACTGGACCGCCACTGCTCCTGAGTAGTTCAAAAAAGAGGTGTTGGTAAATAGAGTCAGGTTTTGGATAAGCACCCTGGGCCCCGAATGTTCAGTCTCTTTCTCGGACCGAGATCACTTGCGTGCCAGGGGAATGTGATCGTCCCCAAAGTCTGAGTGGGCAGTAAGGTCCACATCAGGTCGAGATGACCCCTTAAGCATATCTGATCCTTTAGGCCTGCTCGGCCCCCCAGACCCGGTCGATTCCTCGTGGGGATGTTTCTCCATGGGCGCAGCTGATTTCTTTGGCCTCTAACATCCTCCTCATCATCGTGACTGCAAGAAAATTTGTAAAGAAATTAATGAGAACACCAAAACAATGTCACAACTCCAATATATAAGTCAGATAGAAGCAAGAGGGGGAAAATGTGGATAGCTTTTTGCATATACTGATCTCACTGGACAGAGGACCAGTCTCTTCTCTGGAGTTGAAAAATTTTAGAACAAAGGGAAGGAGAAGTTTGGACAGATGAAACACGTTTTCGTTCAGGGTAGAGATGACCTTTTTCAAGTAAAGAGGTCATTCTCCTCTGGACAGGTGGTCCTGTGGAGGGAGGCTACCGATGGATATGGGGCAAAAAACCCCAGTCACCTGAGTAGTGAATGAAAAATAATTTCTTCCTCCAAGACTTGTTAGAGGAAGGTTTGTCGGTCAGAAAATGGACGCCGGTGTGGGTTGATAAATAAAAAAAGTTAGGAGAGGAATTCTTGGCTTTAAATATGGAATAAAACATCTGGGATGTGGGAGCAAGCCCAGAATATCGCATTGATAAGTAAAACCTATGATTCTCCTAAAAGAATTGGGGACAAACTGGTGCACCAGAATCCTATACATCCGGGTGACCTCCAGTATAAAAAGATTGACAGGGAGGCGCAGCCCGGACTGAAATTGGTCAACAAAAAAGGTTAGGAGGTCGGTCAGCGGCTGATACACCATCTCACCAGTGTCGGGATTTACTAATGAAAATTCGTCGGAGATTTGAAATTTGGCTCTCAACCCTTCTACAGTTTTATTGCTATGGATTGAAACTATGTTGTCCGGATGGCCCTGGATAGGAAGATTCCGTTCATTGAACGACGATAGAGACAATGTCGCCGAAGAAGAGGACATCGACAGATCAAGAGAAGAAGAGGAAGAGGAACGAAAAGACATAATCAGAAAATTTTGATGGAGATCGGAGAAGTACCTTATTTGGTGGCAGAAAGAAAAACTTCGAATTTGAGAAGAAGAAAATTTCTTGGATGAGACGATATGGCATAAGTGGGAATATGAATCATGCGGGAAAGGGAAAAGATAGGTTTTGAAAATAATATTTTAGGGAAAGGAGGATTTGGCGGGATCTGTGTATTTAATGCGTGTCAGGGTACATTACTTGAGGAGACATGTTGTAAATCCCAATCGGTTGGGGGGGGGGGGGGGGAGCTGATTGGTACGGCCTAATTGTACCTGGCCTGAGCAAAGGGCGAGCCATAAAACAAAAAATGCAGAACTGGTTGGGATGACCTGAGCTGCTACCCCAGCAAAGGAGGAAAGAACAGGGGAGGGGCTCACAGCTTGAGAAAATATGTCCCAACCTAAATTCAGCTCGAGGGCGAGGTTTTAATTAGATCAGGTCAGGAATACGGGGAAATTGGTGACCGGGCTGACCTTGGTCTTCCCTGAGCAAATTGCCTGATCAGGTCATTCCAGAGGAGAATAGCCTGATCAGGTCGTTCGATATTACGGCTCAAGATCCGCGTGTTTGTTTTCGGGATCTCAAAAGGTCCCCACCTGGGTAGATTTATAAATATCTTGGCCTAGAGGCTGAAAAAGGTATGATATTCTGAATACTCACTCTATTATTCCACCAGAATTCCTCCGGTGGTCCTTTCTAACGTGGTTTTGTGAAGCAGATCGGGTCAGTTTTCAGGGAGGAAGCAGGCAATCTCGGTCTTCAAAATTTTTGGGTGAAACAGTTCCATTTACTTCTTCTTATTTTTCTGGTTCAACAAAAGTCAGATTTGGCCGTAAAGTTGATCGGAAGTTGACGGAATTGGCAAAAAAAAAGTGTTTTTGATAACTTTGACCAATAATTTCACAAGGCAAACGAACTTCGTTTGAGCTGAAACTTGGTATTATGATTTGGAAGAATGTGGTAAAAACGATAGTGCTTGAGTTGAGGCACGTGAACATCCAAAAATATGGTTTGGACGGTCTCTTGGAGCCTTTTTTTGCCAGAATTTCAACATATGAGGCAATTTGCCAGTTTCATGTAGTTTAGTTGTAATTTGTCAAAAAAAGAATAAATTAGGGGGTTTAATTAAAAAAAGGGTTTATTTGAGAGGTTTTAAAAAGAAACCCCTAGAAATAACTTAGATAAAAGAATTGATTATTATGTTACATAAATATGTATGTAAATTTTATGTTACAACTTGATTATTATCTTTGCTATTAATTGAATAATTCATATGTATATTATCTTTTTTTTTTAACAAACATTTGTAGGAGGATTAAAACAAATACTTAAAATGCAGAATTAAATAAATATTGTTCAATTGAAATTAAAAAAATTCATATACAGTAACAAAAGGAAACAATAGTACTAACTTAGACAAAAGAATTGGTCAATGGTCTAAGTCTAAATAAAGGGATCCTTAATTAGTCCACCTTTAGAAACCCGTTGAATGATCATCCTCATAGCAAAACCCGAAGTTCAATGGTTCTAGTTGTAGGAAATGGAAGATTGAAAAAATGTGCAAATTTGAAGTTCATTGTAATTCAAAATTCCTTGTACCCGGTTATGCAAAATAAAGTGGTGGAGAAGCTAGAATCAAATTATCTGGAATTAATTGATTTTTAAACCAAAGGCCAACGTTAAAAAATGAGAATTACAAATTATGGCTTTGGCCAATAATTTATTCAATTGTCTAAGACATAAGACCCAAAATAAAAAACAATAAAAAATTGAAAAAAAAAAAGTCCAATTTACTAACACAAACTCATTCTCACACAAATTGAGACGCATATAATAAGAATTCTCCATCTGTATTAAAAATAAATGATATACTAAATATAGGGAACAATAAGAATTCTTCATTTCTTGGAGAAAAAAGAGACGCGTTATCCATAATGATTGGGCGTAAAGCGTCTGTAGGTGGCTTTTTAAATTCGTCGTCAAATCCCAGGGCTCAACCCTGGACAGGCGGTGGAAACTACCAAGCTGGAGTACGGTAGGGGCAGATGGAATTTCCGGTGGACTCCTCTAACCATGACATATTTGCTTGCTTGATGGTTATGCCACGATGCCCTTAACTTAAAGCCCTGAACCCACCTCAGGGCATATGCTTCAACAGGAATCACACAAGGGTAGATTAGAAACCTGCCCGCCCCAACAGTATTTCGGCTTTTAACTACTTCTGACTTTTTCATTCGGTCAAACTTTTATTTCTTTTTGGGACCTAAATAAGGCTTTTTCGTGATTACTAAATATCAACTATCTGGTGAAGAAGGCGCCAGAGGAAGGTTTCATCAACAATGCAAAGAGATCCATCTATTCTCTTTGTTACGACGATCTTTGGCTGTATATAAATTTGCCTACCCTTCAAGTTGTTTTTTAATTGCTTTCGCTGATTACTTTTTTTCTTCTATAAATAGACTTTTTTTAGATAGTTGGTCAGGTTTTTTTTTCTTTGTGGAGTGATATCCAATAATGGAATAAGATCAAAAACAATTAAATATTCGAAGTAGAACAAAAATACAACCATCGGAAGTTTATATAACCTAAAATACATTTTTAACATAAAAATATATTTCAAATTAAAATATATGAGTTGTTTCCATATCCAAGTACATGGTGAAGTTTGTGATGTGTTTGGTTATGCATGGTAAGAAAGTTGGAAAATAGGTAGGCGGAGTAAGATAATGAGGTTCTTAAAAAAGTTAGATATTAAAATCAGGTCACATGGGTTATCAAAGGCCTACCTAGTTAAAACTGGTCGCGGTTAACAGATTGCATAAATGAAATCACGTAGAACAGGTCGCGAAATAAGGTCAATGGGCTCTAAAATGTTGCAAATATGGTAAGAATGTAACGAAAGAGGTAGAAAGTTGTGTGTAATGTTATTATAGTAATGTGTTAATATGATGTTATGGTTAAATATGGTTATGGGTCCTAACGGGTCAATAAACAAGGTAGAAGGTTCTAAATCAATATGGGAACGTGGTTATTGTGGAAATTCTAAGAGAACGAGAGTCTTAATTATGGAAATTTGGTTCGATTTGGAGACTCAAACTCTAGTTTGGAACGTATGTTTCAAAGATTAAGAGGACACAAACTTCACTTATTATTCCTAAGTTGATATTCCTACTTTTACAAAGCTCTCATTTTATCAGTTTTATAACATTGCTGACTTAAATATCAGATAGCCTATATCGAGTCTCTTTTGTTCATGTCGTTCGTTGTTTGAGAAGGCAGCTCAGGGGCGGATCTACATACATATTTGGGGGGGCCACGGCCTCCCCAAAAATTTTCAAAAACCTTACTATCATATGTGATTATTTTATTTAATTTGTATAATTATAAGCGGCCTTCACAAATTTATATTTACTTAAGTTGGTCTAGTAGTTAGTGTCCCCTTTTGAATTGCCCAAATGCCTAGGTTCAAACCCCACCACCCTTATTACCTTAAGCTTTTTTCTCTTTCTTATTTCTTAATTCTTTTATTGTTCCATTTGTTTTAATTTTATTTCTTTAAGCTTTTTTCTCTTTCTTTTTATTATTTAGATTTTGTTTTGTTTTGCCAAAACTTGTCACAATTCAAATCACATAGCCCCTTATTTTTTTTCTCTTTTCTTTTATTTCTCAAGAAAAAAATTGATTTCTATAAATAGCCTCTTATTTTTTAATTCTTTTATTCTTCCCTTTGTTTTTATAAAAGATTTTCGATCCCTATGGATAGCCCCTTGTTTGTTTTTTCTTTAGCTTTGTTTTTCCTAAAAAAAGAAAATGACCCCTATATCCCATTATTTCCTTTTTCTTTCCTTTTATATTATTACAAAAAAATTATTTACGGCCTCCACAAACATAAAAATCTAGATCCGCCCTGAGGTAGTTTAAGATGATTCAGCCTCTTTCTTGGTAAACCAAATTTTTTTTTTCAAATCATGTCATTATGCCCATTGCAATCTTAAGATATGAAAGATGTGTGTTTTAAGACATGAATAATGCATGTCTATTTATATTATCTTTTAACATTAAAATAATGTTGTTAAAAAAATGCATCACGTTCTATAGAACTTTAAGAGATTTCGTATGTTTCCATGAATTTGACTAACCATTGGATGTAGAGTTTTGTAGAAAGAATTCATTATGTTGGGAATATTATTTTCAACAATATTATTTCTTATTTGTAGTTTGCCTTTCTTATGACACAAAGTATTTTAGGACTCTAGATTTCTTTCTTAGTTGGAGTTTAGGACTTTATTTAGTTCCCTAAATACTTATCTAACTTGTTTAACAAGACTAGGAGTCTTGTTTAATTATAAAAGACCAAGACGCAAGAAAGAAAAAAAACTAGAGACGACGCACACATCCTTGGAGCAGAACGCACAAAGGGATACTCGGAGCTACGTTGCTGAACTATGGGGATTTCTAGGTTGCGTAACCAACTGAGGAATTCATCTCAAGAAGAAGCGACGAGTATTTTGTGTATCAAGAGTTTGATACAATTTATTTTTCATATATTACTTTTTATTATTTTGTATTGATCTTAAACGTTGACAAGTAATATAGTTTTCGGGTTTGTACACCCAAGTTCGTAAGTACGATTACTTACGAACTGAAATTAATTTATTGTGTTTTACTTATTTATTTCCGCTGCTGTTTCTGAGATTCGGTTGATGTTAGGTCTGGTGACATCTATCATGAAACCTAACATCATATCTGAAAACTGCATTTCTACAAAACTACAATTGGCACCAGAGCAGGATACTTAACTTTAATTATTTCGATCCTTGTTTTGTAGATTTGACGTAATGGACAATCAAGGTAACCCAAGGCCCCCAATCCTAAATGGAGATAACTACTCTCTCTGGAAGTAAAGGATGCGGTGGTACATCAAAAACATCGATGAACGAGCTTGGAGATCCATCCTTGTTTGATGGGAGAAACCTCGTGCTGATGCTGATGGTGATGGTGATTCCGTATTCAAGAGAGAAGAAGATTGGATGGACAATGAAGTAGCCATATCAAACTGGAACTCTAAGACCATTAATACCTTATGCAGCTATGTCGATACAAATTAATACCTTATGCTTCAAAGAGTATGCGAAGGGACTGCAAGTTCAAAGAAATCTCGCCTGAGAATGCTCAACACAACGTTTGAATCCATGAGAATGGATGATAAAGAGTCGGTTGTGGAATATGCCATGAGACTCTCCGACATAGCAAGTAAGGTTGGAAACCTTGGAGAGCCCATGTCCAGTGCACGCCTTATTAGAAAACTTCTCAAATCCATTTCAAAGAAGTTCAGTATGAAAGTGGTTGCCATTGAGGAATTCAAAGATACTGACAAACTAGTCTATGATAATTTGGTCGGTGCACTCAAAACATATGAGATGGAGCATATAGACTTTCATTCGAAAGAGAAGAATGTTTCTCTCACCTCCGATGTTAACTCAAAAGATGAAGATGAAGATACTAACTGGAGGGAGCTTTTTGACAAATTTGAAAGAACCACACTTGGAGAGGAAGAAGTATCACGCATTACTCAGAAATTCGACCGCTACTTGAGGAGAAAAACAATATTGGAGGGAAAGCATCAAACTCCTTGATGGAGACACCACCTCCAAAGTCTTCTGGAAGAAAGTTGTCCAACTTCCAGCCCTCATCTTCAGAGTCAAAGACTGGAAATTCTCCCAAGCCACTTAGCGAAGTTCAATGCCATGAGTGCAAGGGTTGGGGTCACTACAAAAACGAATGTGCAAATACGTTAAGGAAGAAGAGGCTTATTTCGAAGGAGTTTGATGAAGATGAAAGCGACTCTGCCTCACCTGAGTCAGTACCTGCACTTTTTGCTCATGTTTTCTGGGATGATGACTTTCGAGTTCACAACATCAATTCCAACACCCTGTGCCTAAATGCTGAGGTTGAAGATACTATCGACAAATATAAAAAATTATACGTGGAGTATGATAAACTATTTGGCAATTGGGGCAATCAGGTTTTGAAAGTGAAGACCCTTATGATCAAGGTTGAAAATCTTATCCATGAGAAGGATGATCAAGTGGAGATCATTACCCGGTTGGAGACATCTCTTACGAGAAAAGATTCAGAATTGGAACGAGTAAGGGCTGAGCTAAAAAAGGTTCAAGATACAATTTCAAACCTCAACAAGGGAAAGGCGAAGCTAGATGAATTTCTGGAGATGTCATATCCATAAACTTCAAGGCATGGAATTGGTTACAAATCGGAGCAACAATCGCATCAAGTCATCCACGACCAAGAGTGTGTCAAGCGACATAAGAAGAGAAGAAGGCAGTATGTTTGCCATCACTGTGGCGATCATGGCCACATTCGCCCCTTTTGCTGGAAGAGAACCGGGAAGAAAAGTCATTTTCAGATCGTGATGGGACTCAAGTTGTCAACACCAAAGGCAACACCAAGTTGAAACTAGTCTGGGTGAGAAAGGGGGAAGTCAAGTGTAACATGGTTTATACTTCTCTAAAATCTCATGTTCCTGGAGCATGGTACTTTGATAGTGGATGCTCCAAACATATGACCAGCTCAAAAGACTTTTTGTCGAACATTATAAGTTTTAAAGGAGTAAAGGTCAAATATGGTGGAGGCGCAAATGGACAGATTAATGGGCAAGGAACACTCCATGTTCCTGGTATTTCCAAGATGGAAAATGTGCTACTCATTGAAGGATTGACTGCTAATTTGATAAGCATTAGTCAGTTGTGTGATGGTGGCTTTAGCGTCAAATTTACACGAGAAAAATGCGAGGTCTACGATGTAAAAAATACGTGTATTCTCACTGGTCAGAGGATGTTACCAAATAATTGGTGATGTGTTCTGCAGGTACAAGATGGTGGAAAGTTTGATCAAGGATAAAGATGTTGTTGCAGTTGGTGACGGGTCTGGTGACATGTCACCGAACCCAACACTGACTCAGGAAGAGATTGGCAACAATGAAACTGGCGAGCTGACACCATCAGTTTCAGCTCCTTCCCGGGCGGGTCCTGAATCTGATTCAGAATCAGAGGATGAGGATTCTGAAATTCGAATTGATCTTTATCAAAGAGATATTCCTCAAAGAGTTCAAAAGTATCATCCAACCGGTCAATTTATTGGTGATCTTGATGAGAGGAGTACGAAAAAGAGACAGATAAGTTTCAAGAAAATGGTAAGATTCATCTGTTTATCCACTAACTGTTCTCTTTTTTGAAAGTCTTTGTTTCTTGCCAAAATAGAGCCTAAGCATGTATAGAATGCTCTTAAAGCCGAATATATTGCAGCTGGAAGTGCGTGTACGCAACTTCTTTGGATGAACCAGATGGTTGAGAACTACGGTCTCCATAGCAGTATTTTCACCGTACTCTGTGATAATACGAGCGCAATTGACATCTCAAAAAATCCAGTTCAGCACTCTCGTATAAAGCACATTGACATCAGGTATCTCTTCATCCGAGTCTTGGTTGAGAGAAAGATAATAAGTCGTGAACATGTAGGGACTGACAGCCAGCTTGGTGAAATATTCACAAAAGCATTAGTTTTAGAGACCTTCTCTCGTTTGAGAAGAGATCTCGTAATGTGCATTGTCTAGTCCATGTTGGGTTTGATGTTATGACGCCCAAAGATGTCATCAGTCATAACATCTGATAATTTACATGCATTTTTATTTTCTTTTTCATACATCATACGAATGCATTGAGTCTGGTTTAAAGAGAAATAAGGTCATGTGTTGTAATAAAAGTGATGAAAAAAAGACTAATTCTCCCAGGTCCAAAAACAAAAGGTGTTAACAGCAATTGCTGAAACTATAATAATCCTCTTCAAATCTTAAAAAGATGAAGAAAATCAAGACTAAAGGTCTGATCTTTAAGTTTCACCTTATTGAGCGAATTTGACGTTGTCATTAACTTGGTTTAAGGGGTTTTTTTCATTGACTTCACCTTTGCAATGATGGGTCTAATGTCAACAGTTATGAAAAACAACACTGATCAAAATCTCTAAAAAAATTTATGTGAATATTTTTAACCTTTCTAGGTCTTCTTTTAGGCATAATTTAAGACATTCATATTTTGTGAATTTGTCGGTTTTGCTGAGTGTTCTGTTTCTCTTGTTTGCTTCTTATTATGACGTCTCTTAATTTCTTTGAGGATGTAGTTATTTGTTTGTTCCAGTGGGGCTGTGATCGGATGTGCTGGACAGGTAATATGAGATTGATATGATTTTTGGATTTGTCACTTTGTACGCTATATATACGGCTTTGGTGATGGTTCAATTTTCCAGCTAAAATTCGGTTTTTCTATGTTTATACGTAGATTGGATAGTGGAAATCATGGGCGGTTTAGTCTGAAATCGTGTGTCTTATTTAGAGAAGGAGTTTCCTTTCTCTCAATTTTACTGCCTACGACACTCGTTTTGTTTTGTGGTTGTTTCCAATCTCTTGCAGAATGTCGAATTCACCATCACCAAGCAAAGCTCCGGAAACAGACACTGCATCTGGATGAAAAGAAAAATCCACCCAAAGTCCAAGATGAAAAGTTCTAAAGCTGTCCAGAAGTTTCATGATGGTTCTGGTGACATGTCACCTAAACCAACATCCCCTGTAGACAATCTTGACTCCTCTCCGTTCTCTGATACTGACAATGTTCCATCTGCTAGTGCACCGATGTCTGCAGCTGCCTCCGACCACTCTACTAGCTCTGATGAGGCTCCGTCTCAAGCCGTCGAGATTGAAGACATAGAACCAATCTCCACGAGGTTCTTGACGAGTGAAGTTGAAGAGCTGTTCTTGGGATTTCAAAATTGAGGCATGATTCCTGAGCACCAAATCCCTATTGATGTTTTCGTGAAGCGAAATCTGATTACCTTCTTTATGTACCGTGGCGCCTCTTCGTGCTGGTGTCATGTCTGGTGATGGTTCTGATGTTCCCAACATCAGTACCAACATGGTTCTTTTTTCTGCTCCAGTTGTCCAAGCCCAGATTACTTTGTTTGATAACCAGGTTGCACAGCACCAGGCATTTCGGGACTCATTTTTGAGGTCTTTTTGCTTTCAGAACAAAAAGGGGGAGAAGATGTAGAAATAGAAAGATGTACAATACGCGGCTGGTTCGTTTGGAAAAAGAGAGAGGACTCGTATCTCTAATTCGATCTTATTAAGGGGGAGATTCAATTTAGGGGGAGTTTTAATTTAGGGGGAGTCTTTGAACTTCTTGGCACGTGTTTGTGGTTTTGTCCAAAAAGGCAAAAGGGGGAGATTATTGGGAATATTATTTTCAAAAATATTATTCCTTATTTGTAGTTTGCCTTTCGTAGGACACAAAGTATTTTAGGACTCCAGATTTCTTTCTTAGTTGGAGTTTAGGACTTTATTTAGTTTCCTAAATACTTATCTAACTTGTTTAACAAGACTAGGAGTCTTGTTTAATTATAAAAGACCAAGACGCAAGAAAGAAAAATAAAATAGAGACGACACACACATCCTTGGAGCAGAACACACAAAGGGATACTCGGAGCTACGTTGCTGAACTAAGGGGATTTCTAGGTTGCGTAACAAACTGAGGAATTCATCTCAAGAAGAAGCGACGAGTATTTTGTGTGTTAAGAGTTTGATACAATTTGTTTTTCATATATAACTTTTTATTATTTTGTATTGATTTTAAACGTTGACAAGTAATATAGTTTTTGGGTGTTCGTAAGTACGATTACTTACGAACTAAAATTAATTTATTGTGTTTTACTTATTTATTTCCACTATTGTTTTTGAAATTCAGTTGATGTTAGGTCTGGTGACATCTATCACGAAACCTAACATCATATACGAAAACTGCATTTTCACAAAACTACACATTACCTGCATAATACAGTGAAATAATTATTGGTCGGAGTAAGAGTTGTTCATAGTGAATATTCAAGATTGCATTAAAATAGAATCTCGTCTTCTTCCGATGCAGCAACATTTAAGTAGATGTATTCTAGTGTTATTTATTAAATATAATTGCTTCAGTTTTTTTGTTCCGTTTCATATGGATGTTATATATTATTTATTATATGAGGTTTCATTAACAATATGGAGGAATAATTACATTTTTAATACATTATGTTGGCCGCTTTCCACAAAATGTACATGATGTTGGCCAGTATCAAACTACATACATTAAGTTGACAAATTTATCAAATTTGGTACAAAAAAAGCCCAATCGGGCTTTGGTGCTTACATGGCATGATTTAATCATTTCTCATCATTTTTAATTTAAAACTTAATTTAAAATTTAATTTAATTTATAAATTAATTTGAAAACTGATTTCTTATCATTTTCAATTTAAAAATTAATTTAAAAATTAATTTATTATCATTTTAAAATTAATTTAAAAATTAATTTAATTTAAAAATTATTATAAAAATTAATTTCTTATCATTTTTAATTTATAAATTAATTAAAAAATTAATTTCTTATCATTTTAAAATTAATTTTAAAATTAAATTAATTTAAAAATTAATTTTTATGCATTTTTAATTTAAATAATTAATTTGAAAATTAATTATTATCATTTAAAATTAATTCAAAAGTTAATTTAATTTAAGAATTAATTTAAAATTAATTTCTTATAATTTTTAATTAAAAGATAATTTCTTATCATTTGAAAATTAATTAAAAAGTTAATTAATTTAAAAATTAATTTCTTATCATTTTTAATTAAAATTAATTTCTTCTCATTTTAAATTTAATTCAAAGTTAATTTAATTTAAAAATTAATATATTATCATTTTTAATTTAAAAATTAATTTTTAATTAATTTTAAAATGATAAGAAATTAATTTTTTAATTAATTAAATTAAAAATGATAAGAAATTAATTTTAAAATGATAAAAATTAATTTTAAATTAAAATTAATTTTTTAATTAATTTTTAAATTAAAAATGATAAGAAATTAATTTTTATATTAATTTTTAAATTAATTTTAAAATGATAAGAAATTAATTTTTGAATTGAAAATGATAAGAAATCAGTTTTTAAATTAATTTTTAAATTAAAAATGATAAGAAATGATTAAATCATGCCATGTAAGCATCAAAGCCCGATTGGGCTTTTTTTGTACCAAATTTGATAAATTTGCCAACTTAATGTATGTAGTTTGATGCTGGCCAACATCACGTACTTTTTTTGGAAAGTGGCCAACGTAATGTACCAAAAATGAAATTTTCCCACAATATGGATGTTCAATTAATTTCTTTCATTATTTTGCAACATATTTCAATGAAAAGTCACAATACAATAAAACAATATTTATTAACACTCAATGGACTACTTATTTATTGTTAATTCAACAGATATTAGAAAAATGAATTATTAATATAATTAAAGCAGAATAAAATTAACCACATCAGTGGCTTTTTCAATCCCCAATATTGGTCTCTCATATTTTTTTTAGGGGCAATTCCCATATGATCCAATAGTTAAATATTTTATCCCAAATACTCTAATGAAAATATTAACTTTCCATATAGTCAATTATTTTCCTATTTAATCTAAACTACTACATAACAATACTACTTTACCCTTATTAATGATTTTCTTTTTTTTCCTTTCAACTTTTTTTTCTTTATTCAACATTTAATTTAACCAAAATTCATACTATTACCTGACATTTTCATATCATTGTCACCAACCGGTAACGACGATTTCATACTACAATGTGCATTTTCATACTACAGTCGGAATTTCATACTACTAATTTTTATAATCTTAATCATTATAGGAAAAATATCACAATACGCCGTGATATTTCATACTATATTATGTAATTGTTTTATAAAATATATCACACTAAAATACAATATTATTTTTCACAATTTTATATTTTTAAATTTCAATTTCACGCTATATATGAAATTCAAACTGGTATTGTAAATTCCATACTAAAATTTCACAAAATCAATAAAATTTCTTACTATTATATTTTAAATTCATCCTACTATTATGAAATTACATACTATTATATTTTAAAATTCATACTACCATTATCAAATTTATAACTCTACTAAATTCAAAAAATTAATAAAAATACTATAACATTTTAAAATTAATAATATTATTATCAAATTACATACTAACCCTACCAGATTACAAACTACATTATGCAATTTTTATTCAAAATTTTAGATTGGACTGTCAAATTTTATATTAAATTGCACGAGATAATTTCATACTACACAATATTTTCAAAACAAAAATACATACTGCAACGAGCATAATTTCATACTACTCATTACACATGAAGCAAAAAAATTCCATACTCCATTATTATTATTATTATTATTAGTTTTTTAAGTGTAGAGGTAGTTTTGATAATTTATGTTGTAATTTTGATTAAATGGGATAGATTTGACTAAATGGGATAAAAAAGAATTCATTAGAGTATTTGACAATTAATGGTAATGAAAGTATAGTAAATGAGAATTTTCCCTTTTTTTTAAGTAACATCCAATACTACTCAATGATTTTTTAAGTCACATCGAATACTACTCAATGGGTTTTGCACGCCAGTTGGCATTATAAATCAAACAATACTGCTAGTAATTAATACACCAAAATACAAGTTCTTATAAAATAAATATTGAATTGTTTACAGAAAATAGTTTCCAAATATAGAAATATTATTTTTGGCGGGAACATTTCAGTCTTGCTGGCTATTTTCAGCTTTTATATATTATTAGTAGTGTACATATGCGATGCACGAATTGCAATGTATCGAATTGCGCAAATTAAATTAGGGTCATTCAATTTATTTTGAGAACTTAAATGAAACTTCCTTTGATGGACTTATTAAAAAGAAAAAAAATCTTATACATTAAACTAAAAATTTTAAAGTTAGTATTTGCACGCATTCGTTGCACGGAATGTATTGATCACATATTAAAAACTAAAAGTAAATAAAATTACTACTACTGCTACTACTACTACTAATAATAATAATAATAATAATGGTATGTTTCGTAAGATTTAAAACATCTAAGAGAAAATGAGATGGAATGTAATGAGTTTCATATTAACCAAGCACCCCTAAATATCATATACTCCCACAGTCTCATTCTATCTGTCGCAATTGACCATTTCACGAAAATTAAGAAAGATGATTGGTGTTATAATTATATGTATCAAATGACCATAATATCCTTTTATTTTTTTAATAATTAAAAGTGTGAAATAATAAAGATATGAGTAAAAGTATTAAAGTAACATTTAATTCTTATTGGGAAAGTAAAAAACTAATAATGATAATCTAGTTGAAATGTAAATGCAACAAATAGAATGAGACAAAAAAATTCTAAATTACGACAAATAGAACGGGACAGAGGGAGTATTAGTATATTAACCAAAGACCCCTAAAAGCTCGTGGAATGTAAAATGCATAAAGTCACATTTAATAATTATAAATTTTGGGATATTTATTTTATGCAATATTATCTTGTTGATTTGTTTTTCGAATTATCATCAACACAAATTAATTATTTTAGTCGTTTGCGATTAATAACTCTTAAAATAGCAACACATAACAATACATCATAAAAGAGCGTGCGCACACACTCACATAGACGTGCGCGCGCACAAACACACACACACATTGTGTGTGTGTGTGTATTTCAATTTAGTTATTTATTAATCATCATTATATCAGAATAATTTAATTCATATATGAACATCATATTACTTTATAAACCAAAATATTTGTACAGTAGAAAAGGATAAAAATAAAGCTTTTCCAATAAAATCATAGGAGATAAATTGTCTGGAGTTTACTGGGAGTTCTTACCAACTAGTCGAAAAAAACTTATTGATAGAGAAAAAAACTATAAACTCCTCCAAAATGAGTTTATAATTTGTCTTATTTATCTATAGTAATCAACTTATTCAAATGAAGAGTTAAATGATACATTGCCACTGGATT
This sequence comes from Phtheirospermum japonicum, assembly GCA_014905375.1. Classification (NCBI taxonomy): domain Eukaryota; kingdom Viridiplantae; phylum Streptophyta; class Magnoliopsida; order Lamiales; family Orobanchaceae; genus Phtheirospermum; species Phtheirospermum japonicum. The sequence continues at coordinate 165,231 of BMAC01000417.1, read as the reverse complement.
AGGGACAATTCAAATTTTTAGAGTCATTTTCTTTTTTACTAACAAAAAACGGGTGGGAGAAGTCTAACAGTAGGGTCAAATGATGCAATATAAATATAAATATATATATATATATATATATATATATATATATATATAATATATATATATATATATATATATAGAGAGAGAGAGAGAGAGAGAGAGAGAGAGAGAGAGAGAGGTGGGTTCAAATGAGAACCATGTCCTTATTTGCGAACCTGCGAACTAGTACTTTTATTATACAATCATAGTGCTTTTTTAATATTTTCAGTTATATACCCCAACAGTTCTTTTATTATACAATTCTAATACTTTTAATCAAATAAGAAAATACACAAAAAATCTGATTCATCCTTTTAATTAGATCTAAGGCCCATAATTGACCTTAGGTTCACAAATAAGGACATGGTTCTCATTTGAACCTAATCATATATATATATATATATATATATATATATATATATATATATATATCACCCCTATATATTAATTGCAAAATCCTCCTAACCTATGTGGTCTGCTTCGTATGCTTCGATTGACAAATAAAAAATTCCGGTGCTGTCGTTTGCTTATGTGTCA
>BMAC01000417.1:143835-162121 GCA_014905375.1 Phtheirospermum japonicum | reverse complement strand
TAATCCCTAAATTAAAACCCTAATTATACAATAATGCCTAAATTAAATCCTAGTTATACAATAACCCTAATTATACAATAATCCTTAAATTAAATCTTAATTATATAATAATTCCTAAATTAAACCCTAGTTATATAATAAAATTCCAAAATAAAAACCCTAATTGTACAATAATTCTCAAATTAAACCCTAATTATATAATTATTTTATATAATTTCATAAATAAACAATATAATTCATAAAATAATTAAATCATAATTTCAAATTAAAAAAAATAATAGAAATAGTACCTTCAAAGGCGGTGGCGGCTTGTGGCAACAGTGGTGGCTCGTGGTTCAAGGCTGCTGGAGGTGGCGGGCTGGTTGGCGGTGGTGGCTCGTGTGGCTGGTGTCAAAGTGGCGGTGGTGGCTCGGCTGACGACGATGGGGAGGGAGGCTGAGCTATTCTTTTTTTAATTTTTTTGCTTCTGCAGAATGAAAGCAGCAAGGGTGTCCCGATGTTATTAAATATGTATTTAAAATATAATATATATTTAAATTTAATATATATAACTTAAAATAAATTTATATACATTATATTTATAAATAATTAAATATAAATCTATAATATTATTAAAAAGTGTATTGTAAAGAAGTCTTTATTATAATTATATATATTACTATTTATTGAATTATTATTTATTTTTATATTTATATTTATTATATATGTCCCTTAAAATAATTATCTATAAATTATATTATAAATGATCATAATTGATTGTATATTATTATTAAAAATCATATTGAATATATATATATATATCACGAGCCACCACCGCCAACCAGCCCGCCACCTCCAGCAGCCCTTGAACCACGAGCCACCACTGTTGCCACAAGCCGCCACCGCCTTTGAAGGTACTATTTCTATTAATTTTTTTAATTTGAAATTATGATTTAATTATTTTATGAATTATATTGTTTATTTATGAAATTATATAAAATAATTATATAATTAGGGTTTAATTTGAGAATTATTGTACAATTAGGGTTTTTATTTTGGAATTTATTATATAACTAGGGTTTAATTTAGGAATTATTATATAATTAAGATTTAATTTAAGGATTATTGTATAATTAGGGTTATTGTATAACTAGGATTTAATTTAGGCATTATTGTATAATTAGGGTTTAATTTAGGGATTATTATATAATTATGATTTAATTTAGGAATTATTGTATAATTAGGGTTTAATTTAGAAATTATTGTATAATCGGGATTTAATTTAGCAATTATTATATAATTAGGGTTTAATTTTAGGTTTATTATATACTTAAGGTTTATTTATGCAATTAGGGTTCATTATTGTTCATTAAGGGTTCAATTATGCAATTATCTTTTAAAGTGTGTGATGGTAGTTTTTAAATGTGGTGTTAATCGGTTGTATTTAATGTAAGTATGTTATCCGTTGTGTTGATTGATGTTGTGATTGGTTGGGTAGATGTCGGTGATAACATGGTGTAGGGCGCCAGCCGAGAGTTTCATCCCTTCAATGATGGCTTTCAAAATTATTTTAAAAAATGATGGTGGTTTTGAAAAGTTTTAAATTATTCGTGATTGTGGTTTTGAAACACCGTGTGATCGATACTTGGATGTTTTATTTTAGATATATGTTATAGTTTGTTGATATTGTATACATGTAATTGATTGGTTGATTTACGTTGGTGCTAACGTGGTTTACGGCGCCAATCAGGAGATTCGTCCTTTGAAAAACAGAGTTTAAAATTATTTTGATCCACAATATAATCTCTTTAAAAATTTTTTGGGGTATTAATTAAAAAAATGGATTAAGTATAATATTTAAAAATAATATTTTGTTTAAAAACCGAGGGAAAATTTTCCTTCGAAAAAGTCGAGGGTATATTCCTCTCGAAAAAACCAAGGGAGACTTCCCCTCGGGTCTTTTCTTTGTTTTCATATATTATTTTTTTAATCTAAAAATCGAAGGCTTCGTTACCCTCGGTGATTCCAAGGGTAATTGTACCTTCGACTTTCTTCGAGAAAAATTTTACCCTCATAAAAACCGATGGCGTCCTCGATTTTTTCAAGGGCAAGCCTCTCCTCGATTTTTTCGAGGGCAAATCAGATTCGGGCCCCGAAATTTACTGAATAAATGAACCTTCGATAATTCCCTCGAAAAATTTACCGAAGGTATATTTCCCCTTGAAATATTTTACCAAGGAGGGTTTTTTTTTAGGGGAACTTGCCCTCGACAAATTCATTACCGTAAATTACCGAGGGTTTTTCCCCTCGGTAATATCTTTTTATTTTGCCGTGTGTTGTTAAATATACAGATTTGCATGGTATATAATAATTAGGAAATCTTTTTTGTAAAATGTAAAGAGTTAATACTCCATAATATGTGTGATTCCAGCATTAAAATGAAATATTTAATTAAAGTATAATTGGATAATTTCAAAAACTTACTATCCACTCATTATCGATATAACTACATGTAATCTTGGATGCTTTTACATATATCAACTCATAATATGTGAAGTCAATTCCATATATTTATTTATTATATTAAATATCTATTTGAAAATCTTCTTTAAACGTACCACAAACTAATTTAACATAAATCTATACAAATTACAAAATGTAAAATCATCCTAATAAATAGCAACATATTTTTTTAATGAAATATACACATGGAGTCATTCTCAAGGTACTAATTTTTTGATATGAAATCATAATCCAAAAAAAATTTCATAAATAATTATATAAAAAATAAATATATATATATATATATATATATATATATACACATTTTATATGGATGATATATTTTATTTACACTTTATTAAGTTTTATTAACAATATAGATGTCAGTTTTTTTTCATTATTTATATAATATATAAATGGAAAGTTCCCGCCAAAAATAATATTTCTATATTAGAAAATTATTTTTTGTAAAGAATTCAAATATTAGTTTAACCAAAAAGTTTGTTTGGGTGTACTAATTAGTACTAAGAATATTGATATATACTATGACAAATAGAGGTATGTTAAAGGAATTACGCATTTAGTGTGTCTATATCAACAAGTTAAGTATGAGGGTAATTTAGGTATTCATTATCATTATGTAATTAGGGAACTGTATAATTGGTACCCTTTATAAAGGGACCCTTGATTAATGAGAACCTTAATCTTTCTCCGCCTCTCTTTTGTCTCGTACCTTTTTTCTGCTTTATTCTTACAGTTTTCTGCTTCTACTTCAACACGTTATCAGCACGAATTTGCTAGAAAAAAAAGAAGAAGAAGAAGAAGAAGAAGAAGAAGAAGAAGAAGAAGAAGAAGAAGAAAGAATAACCCGGGTTAGAAGATTTGAATTGGATATTTGCCCTAAGGAAGAATTAAGATGGTTGAACCCACTCGTCCCGAGTCTGAAATATTGGACTCAGAAGGAATTGAGTACCATCGTTGGGTTTCTGATGTGGAAACTACTTTCATAGGAAATGCTTTCACATCCACAATCATACCATCCACCTATCCAACAGACAAAGAACCGTCTGATAAAATTAAAGCCAATGCCCTAATGTTTTTGCGGCATCATATTGACCCAAGCTTACGTTGGGAGTACCTTCAGTTGAAGACACCCAAAGAACTGTGGGATGCCCTCAAGGGACGTTTTGGAAACATACATGACACTTTGCTTCCAAAACTGACTGTTCAGTGGAATGAAATCCGCTTACTTGACTATAAGAGGGTCAATGACTTCAACAAGGACATGTTGCGCTTAAAAGCACGTCTTACCTTCTGTGGAAAGCAAATCACGGAAGATGATATGATACAAAAAACTCTATCCACTTTTCCTACTTCAGCACTTATACTAGCGAACCAGTATAGGTTCGAATATGATAACAAAAGGATTACAACTTTTAATAAGTTGATTAATATGCTGCAAGTAGATGAGAGGCATGATCAGGTTCTCTTGAACAATAATGCTAGACCTGCCGGGACAAAGAAAATTCCCGAAACTAATTATGGTCAAGCGAATAGTGGACAGAACCCCAAAGCAAAGGGGACAGGACGTGTTAATCCCCCTAAAAGTGGTAATTATGCACCACGAGGAAGGGGCCATGGGGGCCGCAGTAGAGGCCGTGGTAGGGGCCGTGGAGGCTCTCCCCATGAATGGCGCAAAGATGGTGGTAGCGCCCTAAGTGGGGATGGTAATATTGGGCCTGGTGGTTATAAAACCAAGGCACCACACGAAAACCCCTCAAAGAAATGAGAGAGAGTTGGGAATGAACTTTGCTATAGATGTGGTGACACTGAGCATTGGTACCAAAACTGTCGCGCTAGTGATAAGGTGGCAGCCATCTACAAGAAACTTAGAGAGTCTAAAGAACAAGAGACTCACTATGTGGAAAATAGGGATCTTGACGCTGATGTCAACCTCACGATTGCGGACTTCAATGGCAATAAGAACCTTGCTCCCATCTACAAGAAACTTAGAGAGTCTAAAGAACAAGAGACTCACTATATGGAAAGTGGATATCATGACGTTGATGTCAACCTCACGATTGCGGACTTCAATGGCAATAAGAACCTTGTTCAGTCACTTGATGTTCCTGATTTTGAGTGATCTACTTTATCTATTTACTTATTTTTCAAGAAATTTGTGAAGGCATTATCGCCTCATCTTATTCAAACTATGAAGTTTGGTATTTTTGAATTAGATTTATTTTGGACAAGACATTTTTTTTGATTGATTTATTAATAATTTTGAATTTTATTCTAAATTATTGAATTTATTCGAGTTTATTATTTACAAAACTATGTGCTTGGTTCAAATATAGCAATAAGATGTGCAAAAATACATCTTACGCATAGAGCTACATATTCGAATGAGAAGAATATCATTCTAGATCCTGATGGCACAATGATAACAGTCACAGGAGCTCTACATGCACCTAGAGAAACTCAAACCTTGTAGAGTTTTAAAGATATATGTGCCAACGGCTATCACTTGGAAACTCACTGTGAGAATAGAAATATATATTACCTCTAATGAATGTGGAAGAAAACACATCTTAGAGAAATTAATTAGTCAATCTAGTGGGTTATACCTCACTACTATACGAATTGTTGAATCTTATGCCGTCACTAATAAAGAACTATGTGACACTAACTCATATAGGCTTTGGCATGACCGTCTTGGACATCCTGGTCGTGACATGATGATCCGTATTTTTGAAAAACTCACACGGACATCCTTTCTTTCGAGTGACTCATAAAGTGGGATATAAACGCGATGCACTGCCCAATGTTGGTACTACTGCTGCACAAGTGCAACTAATAACTTCTGAAGCACAAGATGCATTAAACCTACACCCCACTCCGCCTCAATATCAATCTCAAAGGCACATCACTCATCTTGCAAAGCCTTCTCTTTAGCAAAAATAGGATCGAGACCTTCCTATGCTATAGATACAAAGCAAAATATTCCATTCTTACAAAGAATCCAAGGTGATACATATGGACATAACCATTCAGAATGCGGATAATTCAAGTATTTTATAGTTTTGGTCGATACTTCAGCACATATTGTCCATAGAAATGTTGCATTTGCAAAACTTCTAGCACATTTAATATGATTGAGGAGTCACCACCCTTATATATCACCCAAACTTATAATGCTAGAGAGTTTACATCAAAAGTACTTGATGTCTATTGCATTTTAATAAAGATCGATGTACTGAATCTTGTACCCTAATGTGCATATATAATAAGGTCTCAAAGAAGACACCGTCAAGAGGAATATAGATGGTGACTAAGACAATATTTATGCGCACTCATTTGTCTTTGCACAGGGTTCTGCAATATTTCACGCAACTCTTACTTATTCGTTTATGAAACTCCTGCTAACCAAATATTTGCGTACCAGTTGGTAATTGGATATAAGCCTGATAATCCATATCTACGCATATTTGATTAAGCAGTATATGTGCCTATTGCGCCCCCACAGCGCATTTATATGGGTTTCTAAAGACGATTAAGTATTCATGTTGGATATGAATCTCCAACAATCATCCGCTATTTGAAACCTTTGACAGACGATTTCTTTATTGCTAAATTATCAAATTTGCCACTCTAATGAGACAGTCTTCCCGTCGTTAGGGGGAGATAAGAAAAAGTATTTTCTAATGGAACGACAGGAATAGTTTCATACTATGTCTCATTATGATCCCAGCATTTCACAATGTAACGTGAAAGAAAAGTAAAATGAATAATTGATCTTCAAAGTATAGAAGACTCAATTTCTAAAGTGACGAGATCATATATATACAAGCTGCAAATGTGTCTGCAAAGTTAAAAGTCCCCGTGAAGGGCATAATGTCACAGATTAAGACATTGCACCATACTCAGTGGAGGTGTGGTTGAGGTCGTGACTCCCAGAAGGAACAGGGGGAGGTCACTTGGTTCGATCAATACTCGCCCAAGGAATAAGAGGGCATGTATGGCACAACTTTAATTGATCATCAATGAAAATAATGACTCTCWTGAGATTATCTCWGATTATACTTATGTCCATGAATCATTAMTRGAGGACGCTCYGAAGTTTAATATGATTCCAGAGAAWAAAGAAAYCTCAATGTACAATGAGAGTTTATATAAGTTGATTGAAAGACTTCATACACATTGATGATATATACATTGTTGCTCAAAGCATGGAGCACAATAGTATCGAACCACGCTCCATTGAAATATCAATATAGAGCAAATTGACCTAAATGTAAAGAATCAATTCAGGTAGAACTAAATTCACTGACAATAAGGTAAGTATTTGGTTTGGTAGTGCTAACCTCACCAAGTGTAAAGCCTGTAGGACATAAACAAAAATTTTGTCAGAAAGCGTAATGTGAAAAATAAAGCCATGAGATGTAATAATATATGTTCTAATTCCAATGAACTGAGAATGCAGCTTATACCTGTGGCTATATCATATCTCTATGGGGATCATGATTTAGAGATATATACGAAAGTGCTTGCTGGACTTTCATTACCAAGGCAAGTGACTCTAAGCCACGGAGTTCATTTGCAAATTAAATTGAAACACTCACTTTATGGATTAAAATAATCCAAATGGATGTGGTATAACCGTCTAAGTGAATACTTGATTGGGAAAAGATAATCTATGCCCTTGCGTATTTATAAGTTTCAAATTTGCGATTATAATTGTATATGTCGATGAAAGGAACATAACATCCACTCTTAATGAAATAAGAGATATCGCTAGTTATTTGAAATTCTTAATTTGAGAGAATGCATCATGGGAAAACTCGGTTATGTTAAGGCTTTAAACTAAAACCGAGTTTGTGGAATACTAAATTCTACAGTTTGCATATACCCAAAAGATGATCAGGCAATTAAATATGGATAAATGCAATATGTTAGCACTCCTATGATTGGTCAAAGTGAAGATATAAGGAAATATCAATTTCGTCAATGGAATGATGAAGAACTGGTGGGAGCTGAAATTCCTTACCTACGTACAATATGCACATTATTGTACCATTACTAATACACTTGACCAAATATTAGTTTCTCAAAATTTTTATCTCACTACTACAAAACAGTTAAACGACGGCGGTTTTTTTACCTTTTTAACGGCGGTTTTTGAATTGCCTTTGTATCGACCGCCGTTAAATTTTACGGCGGTTTTTCAAAACCGCCGTAAATGAGTGGGATTTAACGGCAGTTTTTGAACCGCCGTAGAATGCAGCGTTTTTACGACGGTTTTGGAACTGCCGTAGAATGCAGCATATTTACGGCGGTTTTTAAAAATATCTTATAGAAAGTCTGTTTTCCAGAACAAACATTTTACGTCGGTTTTTGAAAACTACCTTCTAGAAAGTAGTAAAAAAATTTTAAAAAAAAGAAAAGAAAGTAGGTGCACCAAAATATGAGAGGAAATAAAAAGAAAAAAAAAACTTAACTTTAAAAATAATAAAAAACACCTTTGCGATTTTACACCAGAGGCAAACAATCAATACAAGACACGAACACACTTAATATTCTTATCATTTTAAGTCTTTACAAATTCGAATGGGCATATTACTACACCGTCAGCACCAAGACTATAATACTCATTGGAAACTTCAAGCAATGCGTTAGCCAGGAGTCGTCGTTCGACATCGCACATACTCATTGTTCCCCACTTGGTAACCTGCACAAATTGGTAACCACTAATTCTAAATCCGTAATCAATAGATTCTCCTCGGCCTTCTGAATCCGAGCGTGCAATGCAGAAACTGAAATTGCGCAAAAAATAAAAAAATAAAAAATCAATTATATGTTCACAACATATATCTGAAAATCTTATGTTCAGTATTTTATGACTGCATAATAACAAATCTGTAAAATTCTAAAATCTCAACAAAAAGACTTTAATACAAATACTTGATTAAAAATCCCAACAAACAACTCGAGAATATAACCTGTCGGCACATGAATCACGATATCGGCTTTGTCATGAACACGTCCAATGTAGTAACATCAAATAGGTTAAAATTGGAGTGTAAAGGATACAATTAATGTTTGCTCTAAAAAGAAATTTGTAAAAGTAAATTTCGTAAAACTCACCGCTTTGAAGGATTGGACATGTGATTGCATCGTTTCTTGATATTAGGTTTGACTCAGAAGAAAGTAGGTCATCTGAAAAAATATTTGTGCTGAATCCTTTTTCAGTGCCCTATTTTTCGCAAAATATAAAAAAACACGTAATTATTAAGTCTGATTTTAAAGAAATAATATGTGTGCACATTTTCATTATTTGAGTGACTATTGTTATTTGATTTAAACAATAACACTTAAGTTGTATGACTTACATTTACATGTTCTTTTTGTGGGGTAAACAAAATATAAGGCAAAGCTACAACTAATGAAATAATATTTACTTAGAAGCTCTAAAAAGCCAGGTAGGCTTTTACTTACTAGTGAAATCCAGTTGGTGCTGTTAATAACATCTATTGAGTTTCTGTCATTAGGCTAAATTAGTGGTTTTTGAAATTATAATATATGGGTTCAAAAGCGTACGCCTCGGAGCGAGTTTGTTCAAAACCGCCTTGAGGCGCACCTCGGCTGTTATTTAAAACAATGTCTTGAAGGCTAACTACAACATAAATATAAAACAAAATGAAATAAAAAAATAAAAAAGATAATAGAACACTCACCCCTATCTAAAACAACACAATCGTTATAATATATGTCATAAAGCTCAACCAACCACCAGTCCCATGCCCTCCAAATAAAAAAAGCTGCAAGTGAAAAATATATATGCGTTAATTTGTATTACATATATGAGACCAATGATAAGATCATCAAACTTGTTTTCATTATAAAGTACTCATACTGAAAAAGAAAATGATAGCATTAAACAATCTATGATACAGTAGTTTTTATTCATGGGATGACTGAAGCTGCATATAAATCAAATCTCTGAAGACACAAAGAATTTAGATGGTTACACAGGGCCCTCCAGAGGCGATGGTGTGTCCACAACGGGGTGAAGGAGCCTGACCTGGAAGCTTCAGTTGAGTCCATCCAGGAGTTTCATTCTCTACCTTCCACAAGAAACACCAAAAATAATGAAATAAATCATGCATGCAAGTGGCAGTTTACAAAATACTACCTAAGAACAAAGATATTATTACTATAACAAATAAAATGACATGATAATTATTTGTGTGTTGGAATGAAAATTTACTGGCAGAGACTGGAAAAATTAAATATAAGTGGACTTTTACTCGCATCTTTTTAATAAAAATTTGTAACTTGTGAGAGGAGATATGAAAGGAATTTGTTTAGACCTCCAATGATTGACATGAACTTAAATTATAACACAAGTTTTAGCACAACGATTACGACTAATGAATTCAATCATGTGGAGAAAAAACTCGAGTTAATATATGACAACGTTCAAGTACTTCACCCATTCGTAACAAGGTTGCTGCTACTGAAGCCACATCATTTGACATGATATTATAAAACATACTCTATTCCTAGATATAAATTAAACAAGACCAGGCTGCTCGATAAGTGACATAAGAGGATAAAATAAGGGGGGAACGAAGTACCTTCTCTAGTGAGTCCCTTTAAAGCCCATAAATCACCCATGATCGGTCCTCCAACACCTAAAATGTTAAATGATAACTAAAACCCATAAACCTATATTTGGGTGGACTAATCCAATACGCACAGAACGGCAATATTCCAGCCCCCTGTAACAGTCACAGAATGTAAAATTACCTCTAACACCATACATGAGCAACCGCTCCTCGATCATTGTAACAGAATGGCCACATCTTGGTGGTGGTATTGTCCCTGAAACTGACAACTCTGTCCACTCGAGTGAAACTGTAAAAAAGTAGTCAAAACATCAAGGTCCTTGCTGTTCGGGGGTCAATAAAAACTAACAACAGGAAACATAATTTTACTTGTATCTAGAACGTAGACATCTGAGAGCCACTTTTTACCATCCCAGCCACCGTACCTGCATCAAATTCAGATAATCAAGGCAACAAGTTGAACAAAAATCCAATGTAATCAGCAAGAAAAAGGGATATAGTCCTAACATCACAATTATAATATATGGGTTCAAAGATTCTTGATTTTGACCATAATCTAAACACATATAATATAATAGTAGTAATTCTTTTGCTTACCAGATTCATAAGAGAACATTTTTTCCTCTTAAATGTTTGATTCAGGTAACAAAGGATGAATTCATCGAACTCGCCTGCCAATCGGGCAAATTCGACGGAGCCAGCTTGGAATTCCAGAGGTGCATCCTCCAAACCTCCGGCATCGRCGACGAGACCTACGTCCCCAAATCCATCGGCTCACCGGGAAACACCGCCACCATGAAAGAAGGACGCGCTGAAGCCTCCGCCGTGATATTTGGCGCCCTGGACGAGCTCTTCGAGAAATCCCATGTCTGGCCAAAGGACGTCGGCGTCCTCATCCTCAACTGCAGCTTCTTCAACCCGACGCCGTCCGCCATGGTAATCAACCACTACAAGATGAGGGGCAACATCCTGAGCTTCAATTTGGGCGGGATGGGGTGCAGCGCCGGGATAATCATCGTCGATTTGGTGCGTGACATGCTGCAGGCAAACCTAGCAATTATGCGGTGGTGGTCAGTACGGAGATGGTGGGGCATAATTGGTACCCGGGGAAGGACAGGTCGATGCTTATCCCCAATTGCTACTTCCAGATGGGCTGCTCCGCCGTGCTGCTCTCCAATCGCCGCCATGACTACCGCCGCGCCAAGTACACGCTCGAGCATATTGTGAGGACGTATAAAGGTGCTGATGACCGGAGCCGCCATCGAGGAGAAGGAGAGAAACTGGGGAAGATGAGAAAGATAAAAGAAACCGGATTCAGAATTAGGGTTAACCCCCAATTTTATTGTTTAAATATTTTTATTTTTTCTGGTTTAGTATTTTTATTTTTTTTATTTAATATTTAACGTAGATCGTTGGATGACACAGGATCAACGGCCCAAAATTTTTTCTTGATAAGGACGAGGATCGGTGACATGGCAGCTTACTATTCTACGGCGGTTCTAATAGAACCGCCGTTAAATGTCATCTTATTTACGGCGGTTCTAATAGAACCGACGTTAAATCTACTGCAATAATTAACTCATGAACTAATTAACGTCGGTTTTTGAGGAACCGCCGTGAATACTTGTCAATTCACGGCGCTTTCTTAAAAACTGTCGTTAATTAGTTCAGTTTTAACGTCGGTTTTCATAAAACCGCCGTAAGATGTACGATTCTACGGCGGTTTTATGAAAACCGTCGTTAAATGACCGATTTAACGGCAATTTTTTGGAAAACCGCCGTAAAAAAGTATTTAACGACGGTTTTTCCAGAACCGCCGTTAATCAGCCGCCTTCGTATCCTGTTTCTGCAGTAGTGTCTTATTTTAAATCAAGAAAGCGCAATGTCACTGGAAGGATTCAAAATGTAATTTGATACCTAAAAGAAACCATTGACACGAGTTTATTTTTCCCATTCATAAATATAATTGGGACTGCAGATGATCTTGTAATCCCTATATAAAATGTTGAGTTTACTTCCTACTGTGAAACACCAAATAGTATCATTGATGTTGGTTACTCATTTGATCCATGTAAAGAGATCATTATCATACATATAGCAGTTTGTGAGTATCTACGATAAATGTTATGATCATAGTGGTTTGAACTCTATCACTGCAAAAAATGTGATAATACGAGTAATATCACCACAACTCTTTTACATCCAAGAATTATGAACTTTCTCAAGAATCAAATAAATTGAGGAAGTGGATACTTTCAAAGTTCTCTTAATAAATGTACATATGAGAGAAGGGTGTAAACTTTAGGGGTAGTCTCAACATAGGTGTGTTATACTCTTTTTCCTTAGACCAAGTTTTATTTTTCCCATTGGGTTTTGTTACTTGGCAAGGTTTTAACGAGGCAACAATGAAACACCATTTCACCCTTCGACCAAGTTTTATTTTTCCCACTGGGTTTTGTTACTTGGCAAAGGTTTTTTTTTAATGAGGCCACTTCTCATGCACTATCTTAATTGTTGACTCGACACAAGGGGGAGTGTTAAAAGAATTACACATTTAGTGTGTCTATATCAACAAGTTAAGTATGAGGGTAATTTAGGTATTCATTATCATTATGTAATTAGGGAACTGTATAATTGATACCTATATAAAGGGATCCTTGATTAATAAGAACTCTAATCTTCCTCCGCTTCTCTTTTGTCTCGTACCTTTTTTCTGATTTATTCTTACAGTTTTCTGCTTCTACTTCGATAAGGTAAATTTTTTTATATAACTTTTGACCGTTTGAAACGAAACCCCTATATTACCTACCCCACGAGCGGTGGATAGTTTAGCCTTCTTTTTTTGCCCCCTTTTTTGTTTGTGCTGTGGTCATCTATTATTGTGGGCCGGCTTATTATAGGTGAAAAGGATCAACTTGAAGTAGAATCTTAGTCCACGCTTTATTTGCTTTATTTTGTTTTCAACACTTCGAAAAGTCTCAGCACAATGTGCATTATTTAACTCAAAACTAGTCAAATTAACAAGTAAATCCATCATTAATCTAGGGAAATCAATGGGTTGGAAATCAATTAGACTTTGCATAGTGCGTTTTAACCTGAAAGCGGAAAGGGCACAAATTAGGCAACAATTTACACTGATGAATAAATGCTGATGCTCTTATGACGTAATAATTGTAGAAAAAGGTCATATGTTAGTAAGGATTTAACACGGATGGATGATTCTAGCGGTTATGTACAAATGTATATTACTTCAATGCGAATTATTAATTTTGAAGTTGTTGGACTAAATATGCGAAGATAAATTACTTTTTACTTTTACACTTTTTACTTTTAATAATATTAAGTATTAATGAGTAGAAAATAAAAAATATTTGGTTAACACAAATTCGGGGCGGCCTTGAGGCTGAGCGACCATATATAAATATATACTAATATAAAATTCGCGATTTTCGCGAGCAAATATAAGAAATACAAAGTAATTCTAAATTTTATTTAAAGTATTTATAAGATATTCAAAATTTGAATTATTAATATGAGAAGGAAAAAATATTTTTCATTTTGAATTTCGGAAAGTCTCCTTGTACAATACATTAATTGTATTTACTCTTAAAATTGCAACATAAAGTCTAAATAAAAATAGCAAGTCTTTATACTCACAAAAATAACAAAAAGACATTAAAAAATACTCTAGATTTCAGTCTTCTTCTTCTTCCAAAAAAAAAAAAGGAGAAAAAAAAGATTATGACGACCAAAAAATACTTACATAACATGCAAGAAAAGATAGGCGAACGTTTTAATTTCAATTTGAAAGTTTTGAAGGCCATTAAATTCCTATCACAAATTATGCTACACTATAGTGTTACGTAACATAACTCACGTAAAAGAAGTATATACTCGATAAATATGAGAAAACTCGCATGAGAATCGACTCTGGGCTTGCTTGCCAAAAAAGACACCATAATACAATGTGAATTGAATATATTATAAGTTTGGGTAATTTTGAATAGGTAACACTCAATTTTATTTATTATTATTTGGATTCTTGGAAGAGATTTCTAGCTCCTTGCATCATCATAGATTTTAAAGAAATTTTCACACAATTTACAAACATACACCCACATGTACATGTATTTGTACAAAATAGATAAATGGACTGCTGCAACATAACATATAGACATTAATTAGTTTAGTTATTAATTTCTAAAATAATATAATGATCATCATGCAATGAAAAATAGTTAAACAAGTACCGGGAGTGTCAATCACATTAAGGATTCGACCATTTTCTAGCACATCTTGTTTCTAAATACCGGGAGTGTGCTGTTTTCATCTAATAAAACACAAAAAATCAATTTTTCGAATCTAGTCATGCACAAAAATTCCAAAAACAAACAAATAAACTAGGGATCTCGACATTATTGATAGAAAAACATCACTTAATAAAAAATGTCATAAAAAAGAACTTTTTTGACGGGTTTCAAAAGGGCATTCCGGTGCAACAGTGGTCGACCCTGAATAAGCTTGTAAAGCATTACTCGGTTCTTCATTCCCGTTTTATTCCTGCGGGGACAAAGTTGTATGAGTGTTTCATTTTGACTAATATTATTATTTACTTTGTAAGATCAGAAACAGAGATAGGAATTGGCCTGACCACCATATTGAGGTTCCAAGCCTGCGAATGTTGTAATAAAATTTCCCACATTAGGCATCCCTTGCTGTTCTTCCTGTAGAAGGAAAGTACATAGTCACATCTCATGCATGACTAAGGTTTATAAAATTAACATAAATTACATCTCATGTTCTTTTAATGCATCTAACCAATGTTATATTCTCAGTCTGCAACACTAAAAGAACGAATAAGACAATTAGAAACTGATGCGTGCAAACTGTAGGCCAATCATATCAACTTTATATAAGATGAGGTCTTAATATGTTTATAAAACTTATTGAAGGACAAATGCGTACATGATCTTCAGCATAGGCTTTTCCTCTTGATCTTTTTGAACGGGCTTCTGAAGTGCATTTCATGACTGATCCTGAATAAGCTTGATAAGCATGACTCAACTCTTCATTCCAATTTTGTTTCTGCAGTAAGAAATAACCAGTGACATAAGTATTTCATTTTTTAAAATGTAGTTATCACTTCCTTTTTAAGAACAGAAACAGAGATTAAAAAATAACTGAACATACTGAGGTTCCAAGCCATTAAATGTCGCGATAAAATTCCCTACATTAGGGAGCTCTGAATGCTCTTCCTGTTAGGAAAAAGTACATAAATCGCATCCCATAACGAAATATTATAAAAAAAAAACATGGACTTGGTTTCACAACAGCTCATATACTATCCAACGTAGCATCATCGGCAATGGCAGCAAAAATGTAATATTGCCATACAAAAAAAAAAACAAAATTATAAAAAAAAAAACTACAAACATAAGGATCTACGGACTCATTATTTTATTATTTTTTATTTTTTTTGAACAAGAAGCAATATCTGCATTAATGTAGTGCTTTGACAGCTCAAGAAACACAAAACTCACAAAAATTGGATTTATCAATTGGGTTTTCTGGGACCAAATTAGGATATAAAAAAAGTGAAAGACTGAGAGAATAAAATACGTTACCATGCAGAAAAAGGGCCATCATTATTTTTTGAACGTTTATCAATTTTTGACATTATTCATGATAATTTTTATAATTTAATGATTCTTGATTCTTTTGTTCTTTGCAGGAAAAAATAGATTCTCTCTAACATGATAAATCTCTATATAAGGATCAAGTCTGACACATCTAGAGAGGCCAAAATGAAATGAAAAATCATTAATAATTTTTTATCTTTCCCCTAAAACCTATGACGATTAGCCAGTTACAGAATGTGTTTGCCAAAAACCAAAAAATAAAGAAAAAATCAATTATCAACTTCTTAGATGGAAAGATGGTAACCAAATGATGGTAACCAGATCCGCAATTTTACCCTTTGATAAGATGATATGAGTAACTAAATCCACAATATATGCCAATATGGGAAGGCAAGTCCAATAGATCAATAAAATGCTAAACAGATTGCCCATAGTCATGAATGTGAAAGGAAATAAAATGAACAACACTTAACTTGAATTAATCGTATTCTTTTCCACTATTTCAGCTCTATACTCTTTTGTCACCGGTGACCATGCAATTAGCTCTACTATCCTATAAGACAGAACCCAGCAGGCTACTAATTATCACAAGAAAAAAGCTCTGCAGACTCAAGCTGTCATTAACAATAATTTTCATAAGTCAACAAAATAAATAGTCAGTAACAAAAAATCGTATATCATCTTCGTATGCAGATGCCACCCTAAATTCCAAACAGATTAAATTTCTTTTTTCATTTTACCTCCTCAGCAAACACATCGAACGATTTTTTCCCCATTGGATATCATCTTGCCACAGAGGTATATAGCTTTCGATACCTTTTTGGGTAAATGCTTTAACACGTTGAGTCGAACTAATTGCTCTTTCAAAATTAATTTTAGTTAAACAATGCGTGTCTACTTTTATAAGGTTTACGTTTCGAAAGCAAGTTCGCCCGCAAAAGAACTGGGTAACTATAGACTGGCAAGTTAAACCGAGTTGAATTCTCAAGAAGTGGAAATATGGGGTCAACGATGTTTATTATATCAAACTTCAAAAATTCTAATTCAAAACACGCGAACAAAAGGGTTTTTTGATTACGATAAGCAAACTACAATTTCAAACTAATCTTGCAAAGTGAGCGTCAACCTCTATGCAATAACGTAACTATCGTTTATAAAAACTAAGCAACGAATTAAAACGAATATAAAGACTATTCGAAAACTTAACAAGAGGATTCAACTAAAAATTGTCTTTCAAGCATTTTATCAAACACCTGAAAAACATTGACAAATTACACTTCTAATAAGAATAATTACAAATCTAAAAACTATAGAATGGCAAGGATATGGATCAACCAAATTATCCCACCAGAATTTTGAAAATGAAAACAAAATCAACTAGTGTTATTCAACAAAGATTCAAAACAAACCAAATATTCCAACGCAAAGTTTCTAAACAAGAATTATTCACCCAATAGATTGACAAGTACAAAATGGAATTAGAGTTTAAGAGAATACTAGTTTGAATCTAACGGATGATTAGCTAAAAGGATGAATGTTATGCTAACTCCAGCGATTCCGAAGAGATGGTCTTCTACGATATGAGCTCGGACCGATTGTCACGAACTCTGAATCGCTGCGTTCTTCAAGGTGAAATGGTATGAAATTAGTTTCCGATCTAACTCGTATGAATTGTCGTGAGGGCTCTGGTGTCTCCTCTCATTCTGAATATCTAGTTCCCCCTCTTTTGTAAAAACTAAGAGTTTGTAACGCTCGCGTCCGACCGAATGGTCTGCAGCATCCGACCGGATGGAATCTCTTTAAGCCTGTTGAGGAATTTATTCTTGGCAATAATTCCTATTTTGTTATTTGCCTTTCTTGGGCACAAAATAAATTAGGGAACTAGATTTAGGACAATTTTATGTTTCCTAGTTTATGCACAAGACTTTAATTATTCCTAGATTGTGTTTAGGATTTGGTTTTAGGATTTTACCAAGTTTAGGATTCTTAATTGTCTATTTAAGACACAAGGAATCCTACACTTGTTTTACAGTTTTTGAGACTCTTTACGCACGGGATTTTCTAGCGCACGCAAGACGCACGAAGACGCACAAGAAGGAAGGAAGAACACGACATACTACTTGGAGCCAACAATCGTGATAAACAAGATCTTTGAAGTTGCGTAACCAACGAAGAAGATCTTGCCATTCCGGCAACAAGTATTTAGTATCAAGTTTCTTGATATTTAGTTTTCATATATTACTTTATATTTGTGTATTGAACGTGAATTGAAAGTAATATAGTTTACGGGTTTGTACACCCAAGTTCACAAGTGTTTATTTGTGAACTGAATTTGTTTAATCGTGTTCTCTATTTTTATTTTCCGCTGCACTTTTATATTCTATTATCGATGTTGATAATCTGATGTTGATAACATTGATTAACAACATCGTGAAATCTGAGAATTATTCTTATATCCATAGACCTTCTAATTTTACAATTGGCATCTAGAGCGGGTTACTTAATCTCTTAAGTATTGATCCTTATTTTTTAGGTGCT
>BMAC01000417.1:105245-138896 GCA_014905375.1 Phtheirospermum japonicum | reverse complement strand
TTAGTAATAAAAAGCAACATTGGATCAAAACGCTGAAATCATTATGTGTTATGTTTTAACCTTTTAGGTCATGATTTTTAGGCATCCCATAGGACATTCATACTTTGTGAAGATGTCGTCTTACTGTGCGTTGTGTTTCTTGTGTTTTTGTCTTGATTGAATTCTCTTAATTTTGTTTTGAATTAAGCTAACCAAATGTTTCAGTGGAGTTATAATCGAACGGTTGGACAGGTAATAATGAGGTGAATTTGGTGAGTGAAATATAACATTACACAAGATAGGTAAAACTGTGTTGATGGTTCACAAGATTCAGCTTTGTATTTTTTGGCCTATTTTGTAGATTAAGTCATTCAATTTTGTTTTATATATAAAAAAAAAGGGAGGAATAATAAGTAAAGTGAGTTAGGCGGTTTGTGTGATACCTATTTTGGGGAAGAGTCGTACTTTAAACAAAAAAAAAAGGAAATTAAAATCGTATTTTCTCCTAAAATCGGCCGGTGAGATTTTTAGGGATTTTTTTCTTTTATTTTTACTCCTTATCTCACCTCCTTCAACGGTCACTTTTTGGGGGCTTCAAAAGCTGAAATCTTTTTTACCGTTTGATCACAACCCCCAAACCCTTCTTCAATTACAACTCTCAGACTCCCKTCTCCTCCCCAATTCTATCAAATTTCTGCTCTTGGTTCTTTTGCTACTGTGAAATTTTGCAGGATGTCTAGCTCTCCACCACCGACAGTCCCTGAGTTGCCCGAGGAGGTTCGCCGCTCCGGCGACCAGATACCGTTGCCATATCCAAAGATAGGCGTCCTGGATATCCGTGAAGAAATTGGTGGTGGTAGACCTTCTAGCCCACCGCTATCAACATCGCCGCCTGTTTTGCATGCACCAGATTCTCTCGCTGCCGTACCTGCTCCTTCGCCGGTTGATGCTACGCCGGTTATTCAGGTGTTCCCTGGACAGCCCGGAAACGAGATTGATGTCGATAACCCCCCGGACTTAGCTTTTTTGGCTGAGACCTTTGGCCGCATCGGGAATCCTACCCTGAAGCGGTCCAGGCGTCTGCGCAACATACCGCCCGGTGTCATTCCACCCGCAGTCCCAAAGAGCAAGGTCGGTCCGCGTCGCCACGTACCAATTGAACACATCAATCTCCAGGAAGATGTTGTCGTGGAATCTGATCCCGACGATCATGATTTTGTGCCATCTGCTCCGGTTACCGGAGTTGAGCCGCCGTCTGCGTCTGCTCCCAGTTTGCCGGAGAAGAAGAGGTTTACTCGCCGGAAGCAGCTTGTACGAAAAGCCGACAGGAGACCCGGCCAGAAAAAAGACAGTGTTTCTCCGAGCAGGGCGAATGTTAAAGTCTCTCCCAAATCATCTGCTACTGAATACTCTTCGCCTCCGTACACTGTGCTGGACTTTATCACAGGCGAGGTTACTAGTTCCGTCAAGACACCTGCTGCTGAGGTTCCCCCGCCATCTCCGACTCCTGCTGCTTCGCCTGAGTTTGAAACAGGCCTTTTTGAACATTCCCCTGACTCTTCGATGGATGTGCCGTTGCAAGAGATTTTTGCTGCTTTCAAAAAGGGCAAGAAGAAAAAGGYAGCTGCACAGGCCGATGTTGTTAGCCATGTTGGTAGTCCCTTACCAACATTGAGTCGCTCTCAGTCTGTTTCGTCCGCCTGCACTGCGTCTGTTCCTGTTCCATCGCATTCCCCCGCGCAGTCCTCCTCGGCTGCGTGTGATCATTCCCAATCCTCCACTGGCACTGATATTCCTTCGCCAGAAATTGAGGATATGGAGCCCTTCTMCGAGARGTTTTTAACTGCTGAAGCTGCTGAGCTGTTTGGTGTTTATCAGACTCGACATCTGATCGCTGAGAGAAAAGTGCCGCTTGACCTGTTTGAACGCCACAATCTAATAGCGTATCTCCGTTTCCATGGTATGTTTTCCACGGTCTCCACCGCAATTCCATTTGTTAGGGATATTGTTCTTGAGTTTTATGCCAATATGTTGCCATCAATTGCCGATTTAAGTTCTKTGAACTATGGGAAGGTTTTTCTGAGAGGCAAAGTGTTTGCCTTTACTCCTGACCTTATTGATGATTTGTTTGGCACCCCGACGCACCGGGGTAACTTTTCTGTGGATGACATGGATGAGGTTGTATCTTTTCTGTCGGGTGGGATGGTCCATTCTTGGTTTGAACAGTTACCTAGCACTAGGCTGTCTTCCTTGTATTCTATTATGCATAAGGTGGCACTTTGCAATTGGGTTCTTTCCAGGAATACTACAGTTGTTACTCGACCTCAGGCCCAGTTTTTGTTCAAGCTTGGGAAGGGAGTTCGGTTTAGTTTCGGCCACCATGTTTTTGATATCGTAACTAAGTTTGCCACATCTAGGTCGGCTGCCTCGTTGTGCTTTCCTTCTCTTATTTTCAGGCTACTGAAGAGCCAGGGTCTGACGCTTCACCCAGATGATGTGCTCACGGGTGATGCGGATTGGTTCGCTTTTAGGGGCCAACACACTACTGGCGCGAGGGTGCTCGATTTGCCGTGGCAAGCTCCTGCTCCTGCCGATGTTGCTAGTGATGTTGAGAAGGATGATCCCAACATGGTTCAAATTTCTGCGCAGCTCCTGCGTGCGCATGTTGCCTCCATAGATGTGCAGATTTCTAAGTTGCAGGCGCTTTGTTGCTCGCTGTTGGAGGCCCTTTCCATTTCTGGTCAAAAAGGGGGAGAGAGTGACGCGAACGTAGGGGGAGACAGTGTTACTGGAGAAGAGGATGCTGATGTTGCCGGAACTGAGACTGCTGCTGCCACTGACGATGCTGCTGATGATGCTGTTGCCGCCGAAGCCTTGGCGAGCCTTGCTCAAGAGAGGAGGCGTAAGCGAATACGGGCGCGCAACAAGGCCTTGAAGAAAATGCTGAAGCTGAAGGAGAAGAAGAAAAGAAAGAAGGATGGTGAAGGAATTTCGACATCTCCTCGACGGTCGAAGAGGATTCGAAGTCATTGAGTTCCTTTACTTTGTTTGATTTGAGAAAACTGTTTTGTTTGAACAATACTGGTTTGTGATGTTGGTTTGCATGTTAACAACATTGGGTGTTTTATTTAGGGGGAGTTTTCTAGCTTAGGGGGAGTTAGTATTTTCATTTGTATTTGCGTCTTAGTGTTTTGTCCAGAAAGGCAAAAGGGGGAGATTGTTGAGGAATTTATTCTTGGCAATAATTCCTATTTTGTTATTTGCCTTTCTTGGGCACAAAATAAATTAGGGAACTAGATTTAGGACAATTTTATGTTTCCTAGTTTATGCACAAGACTTTAATTATTCCTAGATTGTGTTTAGGATTTGTTTTTAGGATTTTACCAAGTTTAGGATTCTTAGTTGTCTATTTAAGACACAAGGAATCCTACACTTGTTTTACAGTTTTTGAGACTCTTTACGCACGGGATTTTCTAGCGCACGCAAGACGCACGAAGACGCACAAGAAGGAAGGAAGAACACGACATACTACTTGGAGCCAACGATCGTGATAAACAAGATCTTTGAAGTTGCGTAACCAACGAAGAAGATCTTGCCATTCCGGCAACAAGTATTTAGTATCAAGTTTCTTGATATTTAGTTTTCATATATTACTTTATATTTGTGTATTGAACGTGAATTGAAAGTAATATAGTTTACGGGTTTGTACACCCAAGTTCACAAGTATTTACTTGTGAACTGAATTTGTTTAATCGTGTTCTCTATTTTTATTTTCCGCTGCACTTTTATATTCTGTTATCGATGTTGATAATCTGATGTTGATAACATTGATTAACAACATCGTGAAATCTGAGAATTACTCTTATATCCATAGACCTTCTAATTTTACAAAGCCATTATAGTTGGATGTTAGATCCATCCGACTGGATGTGAGTCCAGTAGGCTAATCCGGTCGATACATCCGAATGGGTGTGACTTCAGTAGGCCAATCCGGTCGGATGTCAAATCCATCTGACCGGATGAGTGTCCTTGTAGCTACTTCTTGGCATTGACTTTCTCGTCCTTGTCTCTTGATTCTTGTAACGATTTACGAGCTTTATCCTCTTGAACCCCCAGGCTCGTCAAGCTCTATAGCTGCATGAGAAAACACAGAAGTAATCTCAAAAGGACCAATTAACAATCGAAAAATCAGAAAGTTAAGTAAAAAGCCGTAAAATAAAAAATTATGCAAAATAGCCTGATCTCAACCCGAAAAAGATAACAAAATGAATCAAACATGACTCGAAACATATAAAAACTCATATAACAAAATTACAAATCAACCACCCCACACTTTATTGATTTGTTCGTCATCGAACAAATGAAAGAATCAAAACCACGTATGTATGAAAGTAGCTAGATCAAAGAGTCATTTTGTGCATACAATATAGTTTTGCAAATATAAACACTTTTGTCGAAAACTCTTAAGCTAAGCTCGTGTTACCTTTTTGCCTTGAAATCAAAAGAATGCATCCTCACAAAAGAGAAATATATACTGGTGCACTCATTCGCTCGTGTTTTTCACAAGGTAAGTATATACGCTCTGATCAACAAAAAGAATACATTCAAAGACTAGTGAAAATAGAAAACTCGTATATCGCATATGTGTGCACATTTAGTCAAGAATAGAATGAGGACTTTATAGGGTTGTAATGTAGGCTCTTTGGTAGGGTATGTCATATATAAAGATGTGTGGCTAACTTGCGAACAAACACAATCAATAACTCACTCAATCAATAATTCTAAGCATAGAGCATAGTTTTGGTCCTCATTATTCCAAAGACAACCATATATCACTATTCATAGCCCTTTATAACTAAGGATATTTCTTAGCCCAAACTCGAACTAACACGTTCGATCCTAAGGAACATGAGCATTAGTTCCCTTTATACTCTCTTGCCTTTATAAATAGGCTTTATTCTAATATCTAGATGCCCTTATGAACTTAAACACCCTTAATTTCCTTTTTTTTTTATAGCCCACTAATTTCCACCCTGCAATCATCATATCTCAATAGACCAATGATAAATAAACTCTCACCTCACAAGATTAAATGAAATAAGAGCTACAATTATGCCTGTGGCTAAAAAAGAGACAGGATGAAGGCTCGAGGGGCTCATTAGGAATTTATAGTGGTTTTTTTATTTCTGAATATAGCCGGAATCATGTTTTATATGTGCATATCGTCATTTCTAAAACCAAATGCACACATGCGACTGTAGAGACTTCTCAAAACACTTATCTAATAAAAATATGAAATGTTGATAAACACATAAGGATCCATACTAGGGTTCTTTTCAAACTTTTGAAAACAAGATGATCGAGTTTTAAGAGCTTCACAAAATTTCTAACGACTAAGTGTTGTTTTAAAATATATATATACGTAGGGTTTGGTAAAATCTTGCACTAAACAAGCTTAAAAGACTCTAACGTCAGATCACTCAATACATGATTTCGACAGGCAAGCCAGTACAAACACAAATAAGCATGGAAATGAGTTCAATGTACGTCGACACAAAATAAAGACTCAAAAAAAAGAACCATTCGACCGGAACGACTAGAACTACGCATGCATAATATACGACTACCCCCCCCCCCCCCCACACAAAAGTAAGCAATCTTCGCATTGCTATCATATGAATCAACACAAGGAAATAGAAAAAGTCGAATCAATTATCATGCGAATAGTTATTCGAATATTTATTACAGACAATCACTCACACAACACATTACAGAAAAATTCAACAAACAAAATCACTAAAAATGAAAAACGAGAGTTTGGATAGAAAATGATACAACGCTGGCGCTCGGGCCTGCCTAAATATCCATGTCGTCTGGAGGGGAAGATGGAAATCACTGCTCGAATCGCACGAGACACCCGTCTATGTAAATGTGGTAATCTTGATTCGCCTCGACCTTACTTCTCAGCTGGAGGAGATTCTGCTCTGTCGCGGAAATCCTAGCATCCATATTCATCAGTTGGTCCCGAAATGCCCTGGCCTCCTCGCGACTCACACGAGCATTCTCACGGGCCTCCTCGCGCGCCTTCCAAGCATTCTGTCGAGCCTCCCTCGCATGATTCTCCTGGTTGAGGCTCAAGAGCCTCATCTGCTCCATGATTCTCATTAGGAAAGCCAATGTCTGCCTCCATTGTGCGTCCGAGTATTGGGATTGGTGATCTCCGTGCTCATAATGTTCAAGGCCTTATCCATAATCATAATGCTCATAATCCGCATTCAGATTTCCCTCGCAGTCGACCTGCACGTCGTCGTCTTCTTCGTTGTCATCGGACTCTTCCTTGTCATCGGACTCTTTGATATAATCCATAAAATTCAGAATGGTCACGTTTTTTCCATTGTAGGTCCGACTATCAACCTGCATCGGCAAATTCGGGTATGTAACGTTTTCGTCGTAGAGGTCATAATTATGATAACGAGTGAGATCGGTGATGAAGATGCCCAGTGTGAGCTTGGCCGATTTCTTTTCGTGCACACTTTGCACATTTTTGACTGCTTCCATGAGGAGTGGAAAGAGGTTGGAATCCCCCTTGGTTAATACATGCCAGAGCGTGTATAGCTCGGCTGATGACATTCTGGTAATGTCTTCTTTCCCCAAAAGCCTTGGACGAAGAATTTATATGCCAAGTATACGGCATGGGCTTGAAGCAAGGTGAAGTTGTAGTGGCATCCGGGCTCTGGCAGTGCTCCCGTGAGTTTATCCCACCATGCCTTCTTATCGTATTCCCCAGTTGGTACTAATTCGTTCATGTCTCGATGAGTAACAAAAGTTTAGTCGAGGTCGTCCTTGGTGGTGTGGTAGGGGAGATCACAGAGTCTACAGTTAAAGGAGTCGTCGGCAAGAGACTTGAAGGTCGTGTAAAATTCAAGTGCCAATACTCGATGACCAGGTGTCAAAAGTTTGCCCCACTTTTCCAACCCGAGCGCCTTGATAACTACTAGAAGCTCTTTAGAAATCTTGTCTCCTTGATCGGATTTTACTTTCCAAAAGGTCATGTTGAGGTGTCGAGGGGCATAGACACACCCAGTGATCAGGGATTTATATAGCTTGATCTCCCCCTCGTCCTCAAGGTTAAACAGCGGTAAGGATGCTACGACATTGCTCGGTCCTCTCCCTTGGATCAACCCTTTCCCTTTGCTCGTACCTTTTCCTCATTTCGGTCGATATCCAGAAGTCATGACGAGTGAGAAGAGTTGGAAATTTGGCAACAATTCCTTTCGGACAAACTGTCAAATACCTTCAGTGCGACCCAATTCCAACCCCCAAAATCACACAATTTCTCAAAACAAAACTCACCCTTCGAATTCCCTGCACTTCAATTTCCCAACAATTCGATTTAGTTTGAGTTGCCATTATACCTCGTGAAATGAAGATGGCTGTTTTGACATTTTTGGTGAGAATTTGGGCTTGTGTTATGTTGTTGTCTCGTCGGATATACTGGTTTGGCGAATTGCGAGCGGCGGCAACTAGCGGTGTTTCTTGGGATGCTGTGGTGGAGGTGTCAAATCGATTTTGGAAAGGCTGGAAGTGTGAAAGTTATTAGGGAAGATGAAAATGAACTTCAAATGTGGACACCTGTACCAATCCGATCGGATGGTACTACTGACTCGCACGTATTTGTCACGATTTTTGTATATTTTGAGTCATGTTGAGTCTTTTTACCATCTTCTTAGATTAAGAATAAGCTATTTTGCATGTTTTTTACATTCTTTTGCCTTTTTCTTAACTTTTCGACTTTCCATACAATAAATGGTCATTTTGGACCATTTTTCTAATTTTTCTCTTACAGATGAGTCACTTGGCACAACCGAGAGATGAAGACAAAGGATTCAATGCCCAAAACAGCCAAAAGAACACTGGTCCGATCGGATGTCTTGAATCTCCGATTGGACTGACTAGTGAAGCGCACACCGGCCGGACGAACTGACGCACCGATCAAACCCACGGGCAGACACTTCCGTCCGATCGGACAAGACCTACGTCTGATCGGACAAGTACGTTACGCATGCGGATTTCTGGAAATTTTCAGTTACGAAACGGCCATAGCTGTTTAAAAACTGCAGAAGAGGCTAGGGTTCGGATCCCCATTCGGTCTTGGAGACTGAAGACTAAGGTAGAGAACCACAAAACTTCAAAAGGTAGAGAGATTCGACACATCTCTCATACCTCTAGCATAAAATCATACAACACCGTTCGACCCGTGATTTGCAGCAGTTGACTTCCGATGTAAAGATTCTGGGTTCGTGACACACCCGGGGATTCTACGCGTTTCTTGGAGCGTAATCGTTCATCATCATCACTCATTGAAAATAGTTCAACGAATCATAATTTTTGAACTCGTAATTTTGATATTTTCGTAGTAGTTTAATTTTGATTGTGTTATGAATTATTGGAGAATATGTTGGATGATGTTTCGTTGATCACTAATTAGAGTATTGGTCATTCATATCTAGTACAATCATCTTTCGATGATTGTAATTGGTTAAATGATTGTTTCGGATTAAGAATTAAGCTGTGATAGATTTAGTTACACCCTTGAAGCATCTTAGTGTTTGAATTACTATGAATCTAGTTTGGTACTTGGAATGAATTCGTTTGCTACTAGTTGATAGAATTGTTAGTGATTTTTGGTTGTACAAGACAATTGTTTGATAGTTGTTGAAAAAATCGTTAGAATGATGAATTGCATATTGAATTACAATAGTTGCTTTATTTCCAACTTGTCGAGAGGTTGACACCCTCGAGACAAGAAGTTCTCGTTTTTGTTAAAGTTATTAAAATTGAATCATCTCAACAAAAACCTCATGTGTTTGCGTGTTTTTATATAGAATTGTGATACTAGTATAATAAACATCGTTAATTCCGATTCCAATTCCTCGAGAGATCGACCTGAGTTAACTCACTAGTCTACAATTGACCCCGTTCTCTTGCGGGCGAACTTAAATCCTTTTCAAAACGTAGACGCGTACTGGTTAACCGGATTTTAATTTTGAAAGGAACACAAAAGTTCGGCTCAACTACAGAGATGGAATCCGACCAGATTCCTATCCAATCCGACCAGATTGTTTTGGATTGCTTAATTTCGTCACTCCCTGCGCACTTAATACACTATTATCAAATCTATCCAACTCCAGCTTAACACACATAAATATGTACAAAAATAATATGAGAAATAAACAAGACTATGGACAAAAATGACAAAAACATTGGTTACCTCCCAAGAAGTGCAACTTTTTACGTCTTTTGCTCAACGATACCTCGCTTGAATCTTAAACGTCTTGAGGTGGATCGCTCAATAGCACAACTTCACGATCGTGCTTGGGATTCACAAGATGCCCATTGACTTGGAAAGTGGAGTTTCTTTTATCGTCGTACAAGGTGACAGCCCCGAACTCATTGATCTTCATAATCAAGTAAGGGCCACTCCACTTGGATCTGAGCTTTCCGGGAAAAATCTTGAAATGGGAATTGAAAAGTAGGGCCAATTTCCCAACTTCCAGGTCTTTTGGAACGATCTTCTTGTCATGCTTCTCCTTCATCTTTTGCTTGCTCATCCAGGCCATCTCATAAGAGTTGTCACGAATCTCCTCCAACTCGGTCCCGCTTCGTCCAGATTCATATTCAACTTGCATACGGCCCATCTCGTTTTGTGCTCCAACTCAACTGGAAGGTGGCATGCTTTCCTGTAGAGTAGCCGAAATGGGATCAAGCCTAAAATTGTCTTGTTGGTTGTTAGATGTGCCCACAATGCATCAACCAACTTGGTTTCCCAATCTTTGTAGTTCGGCTTCACCGTCTTCTCCAAAATTGCTTTCATTTGCCGGTTGCTTGTCTCTACCTACCCTGATGTTTGTGGATGGTAAGGAGTCGCTACCTTGTGCCGCACTCCATACTTTCTTATCAATCGGTCGAAGACACAATTGCAGAAGTGGTTGCCACTGTTGCTTATTATCGTCCTCGGCACTCCAAAACGGCTGAATATATTCTCTTGGATGAATTTGAGCATGACATCAGAATTAGCTTTCCGAGTGGGAACCGCCTCCACCCACTTCGGTACGTAGTTGACCCCAACGAGCATGTACTCGTACTCTCCGCTATTCGGAAATGGTCCCATGAAATCGATGCCCCACATGTCAAAGATCTCGATCATATGATTTGGCACCAACGACATCTAGTCCTTCTTCCCTATTGTGCCCGATCTTTGGTAGTTATCACATGTCCTGCAATATTGAAACGCGTCGGCAAAGAGCGAGGGCCAATAAAACCCAGATTAGAGGACCTTGAACGACATCTTTTGGCTTCCAAAATGGCCTCCTTCATCTTAGAAAAACCTCAATATGTCCATCTTCTTTTTGTCCGATATGCACCTCCTATGAAGTCCATCCTTACAGCTGATTAGCGTAGATTTGTCCTTATTTTTATTAGCTTTTTAGTACGTTTTTCTATTTGTTTTTGGTATAAGCTGGATGATTTAAGTTTAATTTCGTATTTTTATAGTTCTAGCTTATTTTACCATATTTTTATCATAATTGATGCAATTAGGTGATATTTCGTTTTTTTCACCTTACATCTAAATAACCGGAAGAGTTCAGCGCGTTAATAGATGAAATTCGATGATCAAGATTGGAGAACAAGCTTTCCGGTGAACGAGTAGCAGAAAAATCGAGAAAATGAGATAGAGCCTCAGTTGCGTTGATCGACGCAAGCATCGACGCGAGTCCTTACCCGCGACGATCGACGCTCCATCGACGCCAAATCAACGCAACTCTCTGAAGCGTCGATCCAAGAGTGCGTCGATCGACGCTCAGTCGACGTAACTCTCTGTTGCGTCGATGCATGTCCGCATCAGTCGATGCCACCGCCCAGTCGATGCGAGTAACCAGGCAGCATCAACGCCGAGAGCCAGCCTACGT
This sequence comes from Phtheirospermum japonicum, assembly GCA_014905375.1. NCBI lineage: Eukaryota > Viridiplantae > Streptophyta > Magnoliopsida > Lamiales > Orobanchaceae > Phtheirospermum > Phtheirospermum japonicum. The sequence goes on along the minus strand of BMAC01000417.1, from coordinate 127,947 downwards.
TGATTGACGCGTCGTCGACGTGACGGCCAAAAATGCATTTTTAGGGTTCCTTGTGCGCCAAGACATGCTATATCTATATATACCCTTCATATTTCGGATTTTTAAAAGGAGACACGACTACCTAGGGTATTTGGGCTTAGAATAAACCTAATTCCACATCTTATAACAAGATTGGAAGACCGAGATCAAGGATCGAAGAACGACAAGTCCGAAACATCAATTTCGCGTTCGAGATTCAATCTTCGCCCAAGATCAACGTTCAACTCCAGAATAGCTGGAGATTTTCATCGCTTTTATTAGTTCCAATAAGTATTCTAAACTCTTAGTTAATTACGTAGTTATTTTCCTAGTTAATTCTAGAACTAGTTTAATTAGTTTAATTATTTCGTGCTTTGGTATTGGATTTATTTAGTTTATTTATGCGACTCAGTTTATGCTTAGTTATTCGTTTTTAGATTCTTATGATAGAATTACTCGTGATAGTTTCTTAAATTCATTTTCTTAGATTCGTTAATTAAATTGGGTTTTATTGGTAGTTTAATTATGGCTCGTAGTTGATAATTTAGTTTACGATAATTAGTTTGATTAGTTTTAAATTCAAAATTGCTTTATTTTAATGATCAAATCAATTCTTCAAAAAAAACCCTGATGTATATGTATTTATATTATTAATTGAGAAAAATATCTAGAGACCGAAAAGTTGTTTACTCGAGAGAATCGACTTTAGTCAAACTCATCACCCTACAAGTTCCTCGTACTCTTGCGAGCAAACTCACGTGTTTTTAATTAAATTTCTTAAAAGGGGTGCACAAAAGTTTGGATCAAAATTTTGGCACCGTTGCTGGGGAAGCAACGATTAGGAATATAAGATGTTTTTCATTTTAAGTTATTAGTTTCTTTTTATTTTTATTTTCGCACTTGGTCTTTTCCATTTGGTACGTTGATGTGTTGTTGAGTTTATGCAAGGAAGGCGATCACTTCAACGTGACCTTGCACCATTCATTGACAACATCCACCGTTCAAATCCACTGAGACCAAGACCCATTTTTATTTCCGAGAATGATTCTTCAGCGGCGACTGATTTTGTTTGCGATCAAGTCCCCGACACAATGTTGGGAGCACATTCAATTCGGAACGGCAATTCCCCACCAAGATCACCACCACGCCCCATTTGAAACGGGTATGGTAGTGAACCAATCGTTTTGCAAGGACAACCACAACCCCGAGCCTATTGGGCTAATTACCAGCAAGACGTGGAGAACATGAGACGAGACGAAGAGAGAAACGGAAGAGTCGACCAATAGCACAACATAGCCCATCACAACCCAACGTGGCATATAAGAGGCAAAACGAAGAAAGGAATGACGATCTCAATCGTCAACGCAACACGAAAACATGTCATTCAGAAATGAAGATATTTTTCAGCATAACGAGCATGTTAACAATCATAGACACGTGAATGATTGGTTGGCACATAAAAACCATGGTTACGAACAAGAAAATTTTGAAGGGCGATATGAGCGCGACAACGATTACAGAAGAAATGCTTATGACAACCGCTACGAAAGAGCTCAGCACCAAGTTAGAGAACCAAGGGGAGATAGAGCACCTAGACAGCGCGACTTGGCACGTCCGAAGGTTGTGCCTTTTAGGTCTTCTATTGTTCTTGGACCAACCGCAAGAGAAGTGGAGATCAAACCACACCAACTTGATTTACTCCTGACTTTTCACGAAGGAGCCCATGAAGACCCTTTGGCATTTTTGAACTATTTCGTTGATGAGGTTGGAAGATTTGTGGTTCATGGACTTAACCAAGAGGAGGTGAAAATGATTTGTTTTCCATATAGCATGAAGGACAAGGCAAAAACATGGCTACTAACCCTAGAAACTGGTTCATTGATTGATTGGGATATGATCAGCGAGAAGTTTTTAAATCAGTACTATTCAGCGCAAACAACAAGGCACCTTCAGAGATAAATTGCCACCTTTGAACAGTTGGAGGGAGAGCTGTTTCATGAAACTTGGGAACGTTACAAGACATTTTTGCAGGCTTGCCCCCACCACAACTATTCTCCGGAGATGACTAACCAATTTTTCTTCGATGGTTTATTGGACCATGGGAAACAAGAAGTATATATAGCGGCAGGAGGAGACTTCGGAGACTTGATAGCCACCGAGGCGAGATGAGTATTGGAAAAGCAAAGTGAGAAATCTAGACAAACAACCTCTCGGCCTCGTAAAATGAAAGTTCATGAGATTTCCATTCCCGATCCTGATTTAGATGACGGCAATTTAGTCAAAGCGAAATGTGAGGAGATATTTGACGAGAAATTAGCTGCTTGGAAGGCCGAGCGAGCTAGCAAGGCCGCTGCACAGAAGATGGCCGCAACATGTAACCACTGCGGATCTTCCCAGCACCTAGCTGACATGTGTCCTAACAATATTGAGCAGCAGGAAGATGTTAATGCAATTCATAATTATACGAATCAAAAGAAGTACACTCCGCAACGTGATAATCCTCTTTTTAAGTGAGGCCCAGGAAATCCAAATTATATGCCTCCCAATCCGCAATATCCACCACCATAACATGCTCAAGCACCATTGCCACCTCCATAAAATAATTTTCATACGCAAGGGCAGGTGGCTACAATAGTTCAGTCAACGGATCAACTATTGGTTTGGCATCAGAATCAAGTGGTCGAGACTCTTAATAATTGAGATGGACTCGCTGACGTTAGAAACGAAATCACTGAAATGAAGAAGGCTATCCTTGAGAATACAGCTGGGCAGAGGAAACTTGAAACAGCAATAGGACAATTATCGACTCACCTGGCCAAACTCTAGAACGAGAAGGGCATACTCCCAAGCCAAGCGGAACAGGCATCAGCGTTTCATGTCCTTCGCAATGAGAGAAAGATCGACAACGGAATAATTAACCAATACGATGAAGTCGAGGACAAGCTCGAGAAAAAGGCACCAACTCCTAGCGAATGCGATGATCCTAAACTTGTAGATCAGCTGCATAAATCTTCTAATCGATATGTTCCTGGATCCATTCAAGGGACGATCCCAAACAACTCCATTGGCGAAAATGATGTGCCTAAGCCACCACTGCCGAAGCAATCAACAACACCGATCAAAGATGCCATTCCCTTTCCAAGCTGTTTGCGTCCAGTGAAACAGAACAAAAGGTCATGGAACTTTATAACTTATTGAAGAACGTCAATATCAACCTGCTACTTTTGGAGGTAATCAAAACAATGCCTGCCTATGTGAAGTTTTTCAAGGAACTTGCTTTAAGGGAGAGACGCTTGGCGTCAAACCAATTTGTAACACTGCCGAAGGAAGTTAGTGCGGTTTTTAACAAGCCATTACCACCCAAGGAACGCGATCCTAGAAGTTTCTGCATCACTATTTCATTGGCTAATGGACAAAAGGCAATAGGAATGTTAGATCTTGGAGCAGGAGTGAATCTACTGCCGTATTCTCTTTATCAAGAATTTGATCTGGGACAACTTAAGCCAACAACCATGCGACTACAATTGGCCAATCGCTCAATCCTACTACCCTTGGGGATAGTTGAAGATGTTTTAGTACAAGTTGGAGAACTCGTAATTCCGGTTGATTTTGTAGTTATGGATGTGGGCGAAGTACTGGCTGAAGGCACTGAGCATACCATTTTATTGGGGTGCCCTTTTATGTCTACCTCCCACACGCTAATTGATGTTCTCAAAGGAAGGATGACCATGACCTTTTTGGGCAAGAAAGTGACGTTTTCTCTTAAGGATATTCAAAATACCCCTACCCCTGCCATGCTATATGACTGTTCGTTCGTTGATCCCGTTACATCATGCATTCACAAGCTTATAGGAGTCATGGTTGTAGACAAATTAAGCGACGGGGACGACGTCGGATCTTGGAGGAAGGAGAAGGATACTCAAGAAGATGTCTTTGGTGAGGTGCTTGATGAGTTTGACGACGAGAAGCATTTGAGTGGTGAAGATCTGATCGAATTTCTAAGTATTGAAATAAATGATATTATCGAAGAGTTTCAAGATGAGCTAGACATGGAGAGCAAGATACCTAAGTTAGTGAAAAAATTGGAGTCAAGGCCACAAATAATTCATTCAATGTATGATTCCCTCGACCATATCAAAAACTTTTCACGTACAAAGAACAAGGGCGAGGCATTCAACAACACTTGGATACCGAAGAAATCGAAGGAGGTCCGCTCAAGGGAAATTAAAAACTCACAGTATGAGGTAGGGGAGTTAGCACTGTATAATAACACACGTAAGTTCGATCTAGCTGATTTTGAGGCTGCATGGAGTGGACCGTTCTTGATAAAAGAGATGGACGAGTATGGAGTAGTCACGTTGTATAATGAAGTCGAAAAATCATCTTTTCAAGTTCACAAATATAGACTGAGACCTTATCACAATGGAGGAAAAAAGGACAGAGATTTTCAGTCGTGGAGTCTGGAGATCCACCACACGGTTGGAATTAAACGAACGAGATAGCGTCGAGCAAGCGACGTTAAAATTTGTGCTTCTCGGAAGGCAACCCGAGCGTTTTGTATCCTTTTGTATTTTATTTTATTTAATGTTTTATTTTTTTATCTTTCTAGAACAGATGGAAGAACTTGAACGAGGAGAATTGATCGAACAAGCGAAGAAAAAAAAATCGACCCAGAATTCAGCCCGCGTCGACGCCGAGGCTGCTCACGTCGATCGACGCGGCGTCGACGCACCTGCCAAGAAATCGCTCTCTGTAGCATCGATTGGGCTCACGTCGATCGACGCTGCATCGAAGCGAATCCCGTACCCAGACCAGAACGCGTTTAAAATGGGATTTTGCCCAACCAACCTGACCCGTATGCATCTTGACCCGCAGCCAATCCCAGAAAACAGATTAAAATCGCCAACTCTCCCCCTTTTCTTTCACTTTTCAATCCCTAACTTCAAATTTTTCCTTCCTTCATCAAAATTTTCTTTCTTCAAATTTTGCAACTTAAACACCAACCCACGTCAATCCATCTCACACATCCCACATTACCTAGAAAAATCAATCCACCATCTCACATTCAACCAAAACCTACAAAATGGGCCAAGAGGGTTTGAGCAATTTTCCGGAAATGGCTAGTTTCAAGCAACGATCGACGAGGTACTTCGCTTATACTCTTTTGGGATCTTATTATTGTTGATTGTTTGTGTTGGGAAGTTTTTGGTTCAAGAAGTGCTTAAGTTTTTAGTGGGTTGAACACGCACACCAAGTGTTCGACAAAATTCCCCAAAGAAGCAAAAGGTTTATTTTTCAAGGATTTTCATTCCCGTTCAATTCCGTATTAATTTACTATGTCTCGAGCGGGTAAACGCAAGGATATTTTGGGGAAATACGGAGCACCGTTCCCTATCTACGACAAAAAGGAAGGGGACACTTTTAAGAATATTCAAAATGGGGGTTTGAAACTCATCGGATTTTGAACGTCAACGGAATTAAGGAAGAGGCCTCGTATGGCTCGGAACATCACACCGACCTTTCCCGCTATGTCGATAGCCTCGGTTGTGGGTACTTCGCCCAAATGCTCCTCCCCGGATTTAGCGAGATTATGCTCTAATTCTTCTCTACTTTGGTAATCCGGAACGATAAGACGCTCACATGTAGGCTAGGTGGGAACGATGTTCACGTGAACGAGGAGATGTTCGGCAACATTTTTGATTTCCCGACCGAAGGGGACCACCCGGTAGGCGTTCAAGGCTTCGATTTAGCCTCTTTTTGGGGGATGATAACCGGGGGAAACACGGGCGATTGCAAGCGATTCCCTTGCACAAAAATTCAAGACGAAGCCCTCTAAGTTGCCTACAAGATCCTCGGGCACATCATTTTGTGCAAAAACGAGGCCACCTACGCGACCAAGTCCGAGCTCTACGTTCTATAATGCCTTGTTGACGGTCGTCAAGTCCGGCTATACCCGTTGATCTTACAAGGACTCTACAATGTTACTAAGGGTGCACTGGGTAGCAAGACGCCACCCCTTTCCTTCGCACCATACATTATCGGCCTCGCCCGTCACTTCGGGCTCAAGCCGGCCGAAAACAGACTTCGCCCACTCGGGACAACTTTACTACCTTTGACACGTGCCCCTGCACCCCGATTGAGGTCTTCAACTCAAGGAGTCTCCTCGTCTTGAAATGACGAGGATGACGATATGGACCCGGCCCCACGTACCACTTCGGGCCCGAGCCCCGATTGGGGCCAATTTTTCAAGGAAAATCAGGCATTTCAATTGAAGATGTTCAACAAGCTCCAAACCATCGACGACAAGATCGACACGAACCACGAGCAAAACCGTCGAAGCTTGAGGAAGATGCACGCTCGCATTTTGAGCCTCGAGGAATGGTTTAAGGCGGCTTATCCCACGCCTAGCATGGATGTAGATGATGCCCTCGACGATGATGGTTCCCACGAGTTCTAAATTTTTTATCTTTATTTTATGCTTTTATTAATAAAAAAAATGAAAAATTCAAAAATATTGTTATTTTCTTTGCTTTTGTTTGTTTTGTTTTTTTAGGACATTTTCCTATCGCGCACATTGAAGAAGCGGATGATTGCACAAATAAACGAGTAGCGGCTCGACCTTTTTATTTCAGGGATGTTTTCTTTTCCTTCCTCTTTTCGATTTTTGATGTATTTGTGGCAATCAGGAGATTGCCGAGATTTTAAGAAAGGGGGGTGGTCGAATGTGATTTGTATTGCTTAATTGTGTAATTTTTAATACTTGGCCTGTAATAATTATATGCTTAAACGTGATTAATTGCTATTTCTGCGCGATATTGTGTTTGTATGGCTTGCCTGTCGAAGTTGACTATGTATGATTATTTGTTCTTGTCTTTGAGCGTGCATAAGTGCATTAATTTTTCAAAATATTATAACTCATATATATTGTAAAATGGTACTTGGACGCAAACGATTTCGCAATACCTTAAAAGCAGCGTCAATTCAAAACTTTTTCATGCAAAAAATCCAGTGAGTAGCCTGAGTGTTTATCATCTTTGCATGCGCTTGAATAAGTTTCAGTCTTGATATCTCTTTGAAACCGTTGTGTGTAGTCGATTTTGAAAATGAGGTTAAGGCACAGAAAAAACCTTATTCCAGCCATATTCATAAATTTTAGCCACTATAAATTACGAATGAGCTAATCATAGCCAAATAATCCATGCCTATAGCCTTGAGTGATTTTATTGAGTCAACCCCTACAACCCATTAAAAGTGTGGGGTAGGAGTTCGTATTTTATTGGTTATTTGAGTCTTGGAAATTTTTATTAGGAATTTATTATTTTATAAGTGAGGACCACCATCAAAAAAAAAAATAGAGACACCATAAAAAAGAATAAAAGGGGGATAAAATAAAAAAAATAATAATAAAAGGATGGTGAGTCTTGTGTTAGTAATTGCCTACGCGCTTATAAAGGCTTGTATTTTATTTTATTATGGAGCCTATTGTTTAAAGGCAAGAGTTGTGTAATTGTAAGAAGCACATTATAAGCTTCAATTATTTTTAAGTGGTTTGAGCTTACAGTCGGTTTACGAGTTTCGAGTTGAGGAATAACCTAATTTTAAGGCTACGTTAAGAGTGTTAAGTGAGGTTTTATTTTTGAACGAGGTGAAGCAATTTGCTTCTTGATTAGATTAGGTTGAGTGAGCGATTTAGCCACATGGCTTATATGTTCCACACTTGTCCAAAGAGTCTTACATTACAACCCGTAAAGACCTTACCGATTCATAGTTTTGATAACACACTTAATTTGCGATTGAGAAGAGATTGATTTTCCGTGCTTATTTACTGTGCATATAATTGTATGATTTGAGTGTATACACGTCCCATGCAGGAATGCTTAAGTGCTTTTGAGCGAACACCCATATATATTTCCCTTTTGAGAGCCGTGAATTTGATTTTGAAGCGACAATGTAATATAGGTGGAGTGTTTGACGTTGCGTGACTTGTACCTATATTTTCAAAATTATGTATGTAGCATAGCACGACTCACTGCTTGGATTGATTTTCATTCTAGTTATACTTTGAATTTATTGTTTGTTCGAGAACGAACAAACCAATTAAGCGTGGGGTATTTGATTAGCGTAGATTTGTCCTTATTTTTATTAGCTTTTTAGTACGTTTTTCTATTTCTTTTTGGTATAAGCTGGATGATTTAAGCTTAATTTCATATTTTTATAGTTCCAGCTTATTTTACCGTATTTTGATCATAATTGATACAATTAGGTGATATTTCATTGTTTTTCACCTTACATCTAAGTAACCAGAAGTGTTCAGCGCGTTAATAGATGAAGTTCAATGATCAAGATTGGAGAACGAGCTTTCCGGTGAACGAGTAGTAGAAAAATCGAGAAAATGAGACAGAACCTCAGTTGCGTCGATCGACGCAAGCATCGATGCTACGTCGACGTGAGTCCCTGCCCGCGACGATCGACGCTCCGTCGACGCCAAATCGATGCAACTCTCTGAAGCGTCGATCCAAGAGTGCGTCGATCGACGCTCAGTCGATGCAACTCTCTGTTGCGACGATACATGTTCGCGTCAGTCGACGCCACCGCCCAGTCGACGCGAGTAACCAAGCAGCATCGACACCTAGAGCCAGCCCGCATCGATCGACGCGACGTCGACGTGACGGCCAAAAATGCGTTTTTAGGGTTTCTTGTGCGCCAAGACATGCTATATCTATATTTACCCTTCATATTTCAGATTTTTAAAAGGAGACATGACTACCTAGGGTATTTGGTCTTAGAATAAACATAATTCCACATCTTATAACAAGATTGGAAGACCAAGATCAAGGATTGAAGAACGACAAGTCCGAAACATCAATTTTGCGTTCGAGATTCAATCTTCGCCCAAGATCAACGTTCAACTCCAGAATAGCTGGAGATTATCATCTCTTTTATTAGTTCCAATAAGTATTCTAAACTCTTAGTTAATTACTTAGTTATTTTCCTAGTTAATTGCTTAGTTAAATTCTTAGTTAATTCTAGAACTAGTTTAATTAGTTTAATTATTTCGTGCTTTGGTATTGAATTTATTTAGTTATTTATGCGATTCGGTTTATGCTTAGTTATTCGTTTTTAGATTCTTATGATACAATTGCTCGTATAGTTTCTTAAATTCATGTTCTTAGATTCGTTAATTAAATTGAGTTTTATTGGTAGTTTAATTATGGCTCGTAGTTGATAATTTAGTTTACGATAATTAGTTCGATTAGTTTTAAATTCAAAATTGCTTTAGTTTAATGATCAAATCAATTCTTCAAAAAAAAAAACCGATGTATATATATTTATATTATTAATTGAGAAAAACATCTAGAGACCGAACAGTTGTTTCCTCGAGAGAATCGACCTGAGTCAAACTCACCACCCTACAAGTTCCTCGTACTCTTGCGATCAAAACCACGTGTTTTTAATTAAATTTCTTAAAATAGGTGCACAAAAGTTTGGATCAGCGGCGTTTGTATAAGTACGGGTCATCCCAAAAGAAGCTCCTGCATTCGGAAAAAAAAAACCTCTTCTTCTCTTGGGCAGAAAGGTGGTTAGGGAAAATATTTCATGCAAGGTAATTAACAAAATAAGCATACCAAGGATCATTAATGTTATCGATAGCATTAGCATCCTCATAAGGGAAAATGTCATCGACAAAGTTATGCTTGCTAGACTCACTATCTACCAACATGCGAGACAAATGATCGGCTACCACATTTTCGCACCCCTTCCTATCTCTAATCTCAACGTCAAATTCTTGCAAAAGAAGAATCTAACTAATCAACCTAGGCTTACTTTGGATTTTCACAAATAAATGGCGTAAAGCCGCATGATCGGTATGCACAATAAATTTAGAACCAACAATGTAAGAGCGGAACTTATCTAATGAAAACACAATAGAAAATAGTTCATGCTCAGTGGTAGTGTAGTTGCATTGGGCACTATTCAACATAAAACTAGCATAATAGATGAACCTTAGAAACTTATCAAGACCGCGTTGTTCGACGCATCACACGAAATCTCAAATGGAAGGGACCAATCAGGGGCAACAACAACTGGTGCCTGGGTGAGTTTTTCTTTCAAAACATTAAAAGAATTTAGTTATTCATGGTCAAACTCAAACGGCACATCTTTACTCAACAACTTACACAACGGGCGGCAAATTTTAGAAAAATCTTTTATAAAGCGCCGATAAAAACCCGCGTGTCCCAGAAAACTTCTAATGCCCTTGACATCTCTAGGGGGCGGAAGGGTTTCAATAACATCTATCTTGGCTTTGTCAACTTCCAGCCCCTTATTCGACACTACATGAACGAGTACAATTCCACTTTTTACCATGAAATTAGAATTTTCCCAACTCAAAGTTAAACAAGACTCGACACATCGCTCAAGTACTTTAGACAAACTATTTAAACAGTTAGAAAAGGATGAGCCATATATCGAAAAATCATCCATGAAGACTTTGAGGAATTCATCAATGAACTCGGTGAATATGGAGAGCATGCACCTCTGGAATGTCAATGGGGCATTACACAAGCCGAATGGCATCCTTCGGTAGGCATACATGCCAAATGTTCACATGAATGTCGTCTTCTTCTGATCCTACGGAGCTATGGATATTTTGTAATAGCCGGAGAGGCCATCTAAAAAGAATTAGTACTCGTGTCCCGCTAGCTTATCGAGCAACTGGTCCATAAAGGGTAGCGGGAAATGGTCCTTCCTTGTCGTTCTCCACGATTGTGAAGCCTCCCTTCTTCGGAACCATGTGCACTGGGCTAACCAATTCACTATGCGCCCCGGGGTAGATAATTCCTTCGTCGATGAGTTTGAAGATTTCTTTCTTAAATACCTCCATGAGTGTAGGGTTTAGACGTCTTTGCCCGTCTCTCCTCAGCTTCACTCCTTCTTCTAACTCTATCCAGTGTATGCTTGTGACCAGACTTATCCCCTTAATGTCCCCGATGCTCCAGACAATAGCTTGCTTGTACTTTTTGAGCACCTTGATCAACTCTCTCTCCTCATGCTCCTCTAATTCTGCAAAGATAATCACGGGTTTACTCTAGTTGGACTTAAGAAAAACATACTTGAGGTGGCTCAGTAGTGGCTTCCATCTTAGGCTCTAGCACGGGTCCAATAGACATTTTGCCTAAGTCCTCGTCTTCAATTTCAAATAGATCGACCACCCCCTCCGAATTTAGATCAAAATCATTGTCCTCGATGTTCCACTCTTTTAATGGAATGACACCGACAACTCCCTCACGCATTTGTCCAGGGAATCAAGATAAGAGTAATCGAGACCTAAAAGGGGTGCTGGAGCATTTTGGGTGTCTCTGAGTGAAAACATTACTGACTCGTCAAAATTGGATAATGCCCTTTTACCTCGACGCACGTCAATCATGGTGTGTGAGGTTGCCATGAATGGTTGACCTAAGAGAATAGTGTGCTACTTGCTTGCTTTGGCCACTTCTCCAACGTACATTATCAAAATCCATGGGGACTACTAATGAGATGACTTCTACAAAAAATATCTTCAACCACTCCCAACAGATATCTCACCGAGCGGTCTTCTAGTTGAATTTGCATGCTCGTTGGCTTCATCTCCCTAAGATTGAGCTGTTTGTATAGGGTGTAGGGCATCAAGTTGATCCCTGCCCCTAGATCGATCATTCTTCATTCCTTTTGCCCATGCCCTAGAGTTATCATGATGCAAAAACTCCCGAGATCACTCACCTTCGGCGGTAGCCGTTGGTGGCATATGACACTCACTTCCTTTGACAGCACAATTCGCTCATTCGCTTCTAAACATTTTTCCTTTGATACGAGCTCCTTGAAAACCTTTACGTATACCGGCATTGATTTGATCACGTCAAGAAGTGGAAGGTTGACGTTCACGCTCTTCAACATGTTATAGAGCTCCATGAACTTCTTGTTCTCCCTTGTTGACTTAAGATGACTTGGAAATGACAAGGGGTCTCAAATGACTCATTTCGGGTTAACATGGCTGGAATCACCCTGCTCATTGGTTGCATGCAAACGGATGTGGTGTTTTTTCCGGTCGGATAGAGATACTATTTTTCTGTCTGACCCGATTTGCTCGTTCATCCGGTCGAATGGAGTTAGAGTTTTTTCCTCTGTTCTTCTAGTCCGGATAGATTCTTAGTTCAACTAATCGGATGTTTCCTCTGTTCTTCCAATCCAGCCGGATTCTTGGTTCGTCTGATCGGATGTCCTGGATGCACCTTCCTTGCTCGAATTGTCCCTCTTGGGCGGAAAGGTCCCGGTGATAGAACCTAGAACGTATCAAGTTTGGGACTTATGAATCCCCTCGATCGCCTCCTTTTTTCCGTTCAAGGGCGGCACGTCAGCACTTGCTTCTTTTTCTTCTGAAATTGGCTCGTTCTCAACCTCTTCTTCCTCCAACTCTTTGACACCATTATCAACTCTCTTTCCTCCTCGGAGTACATGTATTTCCATCCCTAGTTCAGGTTGACTAGGCAGCTTCCCAGGGTCGGTCCCAAGCTTTTCTAAGGTCGCGGAGATCTTTCCTATCATCGTCTCCAGCTTGTCCATTTATTTCTTGTTGTGATTGTTTTCTTCTACGGTATGGAGAGTCTCTTATCGGTTGCGTAGAGTCTCAAATTCTTGTCGATGTCACCACAACCGCAATTCTTCATTGGGATTCAAGGGAGGTGGAGCTTTTTATTGTTGTTGTGGAGCCTGGTATTATTGTTGGCCTGAGTTAGTTTGCTCTTGCGGAGGGCGCTGTTGATAATTTCCTTGGCCTTTATTTAGGTATGAGTTGTAATTACTCGGACCTCCTTGACTTCTGTTTGGGAGAGGTGGTGCTAGGTACTGAGGATCTGTCTGTTTAGGCATCGACACGTAGTTAGTATTTCCCGAGCCGTACTTGAAGTTCGGATGGTCTCGGAACCCGAGATTGTAGGTGTCCGAGTAAGGGTCGTAGTTTTTGGTGAATTTTTTGCTTGATTTGTTGTTGGGCTGAAAGTTTCAAATGGCGTTCACCTCCATACCCTCATCTTTGTCAAATGTTACTTGACATTCATTTCATCCTTGTTCAAACACTCCACGAATTCCACATAATTTGTGCGATGGTTGCGACTCCTCCACCTCTCGCTTCATCATATTTTGTAACAACGCGACTTGCTTCATGAGTTCCTCGATCTTATTGTTCTCCTATCGAAAAGTCGAAACCTCATTCACTTTGACCTTTCTAGACTGGGAACTCGTCTGTTGCGACTTCTCACCCATGAGCTCAAATAGGTCCCATGATTCTCTCACTGTTAAATCTCCAAAATCACCAGCTTTTGCTTCCACTTGTTGCTTATAGCTCGGCAACAACCCCTCATGGAAATTGTTTTAACCATTTCAGGACTATTGTTGTGATGCGGGCATGCGTGGAGGATCCCCTTGTAGCATTGCTATTCCTCGTGGAAGGATTCCCCGTCCATTTGCTTGAAGTTGGTAATTTCCCTCCTCAACTTCGCCGTCATTTGGGCTGAGTAAAACCTGACCACAAATTTCTTGAAAACCATATTCCAATTGGTTAGGGAGTTAGGTTGCAGCAATAGAAGCCACCGCTTTTCTTTTTTCCTTCAGGCTTCTAGGGAAGCACCTCATTCTAAGCTGCCCTTCATTTAGTCCCCGAGCTGGAATTCTGGACACCACCGCGTAGAGTTCTCGAATGAAATAGAGCGGGTCTTCATTTGGCATGCTATAGGAAATGGGTGGCCGGCTAGCATGGTTGGAATTCAGATCATAGTCTCGGGCCACAGGGCCTAAGACTAGGGCTGAGCTGAACGGACCGATGGTTGGGCACATGAGGTTGTTTTGTCGTCGCTCGTTCAAATATCGAGGGGCTCGTCCCCAACCAAAATTAGCGCATCCATTGTACTCTTTCTGACTCCCATAATATTGATCATCTTTATAATTCCTGTAATCCTCATCCTCATATGCATTGTTTTGGGCATTTTGTCCTGCCCAGCACAATACAGTCGCCCTTCTCCTCTATTTTGGAAACGATTCGGTTCTTGCTCCCGGTTCTCGTATTCATTATTCTGCTGGTTGTTTCGGGCTGGGGCCTGCCGTTACCAACGTAGTTGTACTCGACCTCTTAATTTTCCCAAGCATTGAAGGCTCAAGCTTCTTCTCGGTTCTGAAAGTGTTGTGGTGTTCGATCGATCGGATTTTCTGGCATCATGATTCAGTGGTAGTCTTGGGGGTGGGCCCCCCTATTGTTTCCACCTTCAATGATCTCGGGTACTTTTTGTTCTTTGTCCTGGTTATGTTCTTGGTTTTCGATAAGAGCAAACATCTCTAGGTCTTCATCCTGGGCATCGTTCTGTTGGTCTCTCACTTGCATGTCACCGTCGGGTGGCATGCCATATGGTTGGTCGCAAGGTGGAGTGTGGTTGTCGTGTCCTGTACCTCGTCCACCATTTGTTCCTCCTCCTCTTCCTCCAGTTCCTCGGTCGCCATAATTTGGAATGTTTGACATGGTAGATGGGGTTGCTTCAGATGGGTTTCCGTTGGGAGAAATAAAGGGTCGTCTCGGTCTCCTTACTCGCGAAAAAAAGGGGGGTTTTGATTACGATAAGAAAACTACAATTCAAAACTAATCTTGCAAAGAGAGTGTCAATCTCTATGCAAGAACGTAACTATCATTTATAAAAACTAAGCAACGGATTAAAAATGAATATAAAGACTATTCGAAAACTTAACAAGATGATTCAACTAAAAATTGTCATTTAAGCATTTTATCGAACACCTGAAAAACACTAACAAATTACACTTCTAATAAGAACAATTACCAATCTAAAAACTATAGAATGGCAAGGATATGAATCCACCAAATTATCCCACAAAAATTCTGAAAATGAAAACAAAATCAACTAGTGTTATTCAACAAAGAGTCAAAACAAACTAAACATTCCAATGCAAAGTTTCTAAACATGAATTATTAACCCAATAGATTGAAAAATACAAAATGGAATTGGAGTTTAAGAGAATACTAGTTTGAATCGAACGGATGATTAATTAGAAGGATGAATACTACGCTAACTCCAGCGATTCTGGAGAGATGGTCTTCTACGCTATGAACTCGGACGATTGTTACGAACTCCGAATTGTTGCGTTCTTCAAGGTGAAATAGTATGTAATTAGGATCCGATCTAATTCGTATGAATTACCATGAATTCTCTGGTGTCTCCTCTCATTTTGAATATCCGGTTCCCCCTCTTTTATAGAAATTGAGATTTTTAATGCTCGCGTCCGGCTGGATGGTTTGCAGCATCCGACCGGATGGAATCTCTGTCAGCTAATCCAGCTGGATGTCAGATCCATCCGATCGGATGTGAGACCAGTAGGCCAATCCAGTCGGGACATCCGGCCGGGTATGAGTTTAGTAGGCCAATATGGTCGGATGTCAGATCCATCCGACCGGATGAGTGTCCTTGTAGCTACTTCTTAGGTCTAACTTTCTCGTCCTTGTCTCTCGATTCTTGTAATGGTTTACGAGCTTTATACTCTTGAACTCCCAGGCTCGTCAATCGCTCTAGCTACATGAGAAAACAAAGAAGTCATCTCAAAAGGACCAATTAACGATCGAAAAATCAGAAAGTTAAGTAAAAAGCCGTAAAATGCAAAATTATGCAAAATAGCCTAATCTCAACCTGAAAAAGATAACAAAATGACTCAAACATGACTCGAAACAAATAAAAACTCATAAAAAAAAGGTACGAATCACACCTATGAAATGCAAGTGCCTAATATTGTAATCAACCAATACTACCTCAAAAAAAGGTCAAAATTCATTGTCCAAAATAAATATATAAATAAATTACAAAAACTACCACTAAAGTTTAGTTCAATTATTTGAGTGCACGCATGATTTTACAAATTAAATATCAAATTGCAAACATAAACCATAACAAAAAAAACCAATCTCCATCATGCAGATTGAAAACCTTCATAAATCATGGTACGTGTTGCCTATGTCATTTCGATCTCAAAGTCCTGTAATGGAAATCGGAAAGAACAAACTCAAAATACCCCAACTTAAAAACCTAACAATTTAAAGGTGTGAAAAGAAATCAGACCACTTACACAAAATGCAAGTTTAATCGAGAGAGTGAATAGCTTGTAGAAAGTGAGGTCACTTACACAGAAGATTTCTTACTAAAGTAAAAGACAAATATTTTGGAAAAATTAAACATAATCACATAAAGAGGAAAACAATATTTCCATTCATGAATGAAAATGCAGCAATCGGTTCACCTCGTATGAGAAAATTGACTTCAAAATATAACATGTGCTCTTTCATTCAAATCTATGAGTTCTATGAGTTTATCCCAAATGACAACTGATTCGTAGGTTTTTTTTATGGTTTTTGTATATGTTTTGAGTCATGTTTGAGTTAATTTGTTATCTTTTTTGGGTTGAGATTAGGCTATTTTTCATAATTGTGCAATTTACAGCTTTTAACTTTCCGAATTTTCGATCGTTAATTGGTCCTTTTGAGATGAATTCTGTGTTTTCTCATGAAGCTAGATCGCTCGTAGTATAAATCATCGTTTTAGATATTAAAATTCTCAAACCAAAACTTGATCGCGTGTTTAGATTAGTCTTTTCCTCATTTTCTCATTCGTGAAAACAAACACAAAACTACCTCCGATTAGTCTTCCTCGAGAGCTTCGACTCGAGTTAACTTGCCAGTCTATAGTGATCCCATTCTCTTGAGGGCAAACTAATACCTTTTCAAAGTAGACGTGTAATTTTTAACTTATTTTAATTTTGAAAGGAGCAAAAAAGTCCGGCTCAAAATTTGGCCTCATTACCGAGGAAGGTTAAAGGTTGTAATTTTTGTGTTTGCTCTTCGTAACCTTTGATTGTGTAGTGAATTATCTCGTTTATATTTAATGTTGCTTGGGATTTTTGGTTTTACTTGTTTTTGTTATTTTACGTCGGTGTGTTTAATCTTCTGCATTGAGTGTTGTGTATGCAAGGTACACCAACGACCAAAATCCGAGATTCATCAATCCACATATAAAAAAAAATGTTTAATCCGTACAATTTTCGAATGACTATTCCTTTGAGCCCCGAGATGTGGGAGTACGATCTTGACGAGTTCTACTTCGAGAAACTTCCGATTTTTCATGGGCTCCCGAGTGAGGATCAGTTTAACTTCATCCAAGAGTACGACGCTATAACAAGAACCTTCCCCCTTTTAGGCCTTACGAGAAATCAAGTGAGGATGCGACTCCATCATCTTCATATTAAAGGGTCGGGCAAGAAAATGGCTGACAAATTTAGAGCCCTATTCCTTGAACACGTGGGAGGAAGTGTACGATTATTTCATGGGGACTTTCTACTCGTCTGAATGGACCCCATCTCTAAATTCTTACAATTCGAGCCTCAATGATCCACACGCTTCACCCAACCACTACAACCCTAGTTCTGACCCTCACACCCACCACATAATTCTTATCACCCGATCTTTAATGAGAATTCTTATGATCCGATTTTTGAACCTTCATACGCTCCCTCCGCCTCACCTTTTTACACGGGATATGACTCATATGCTAAACCCGACTCTAATTCTTTCTATCCGAGCTACGACTCTTATGCCCCTCCATAATAAATTCCCTACTACCCGAGTTATGAAGAATATACCCCACCTTCTCCTCCCGACCACAACCAACAAATCCACTATCATCCTGATGTCCCATTTCATAATGATCCTTGCTCGTTTATCCGAGTTGAGGTGAAACGACTTACTTTTGATGAGTTGACAATTTTTGATGTGGTGGAGCCTACCTTGGATGTCGGCACTTCGAGTTTGAATGCTCGTTTGGGAGAGGTGTGTGGTTGGGATTGAAGATTTGGTTGAGATCTCCCCTCTTCCGATTTTTGATGAAGTTGTGGATAAAAGCATAGGGGTGTTGCCATTGGAGGTCCCAGAGGATGTTGGCGATTTGGTCATACTTGCTTTTTGTGGAGATGTTGGAGTTGTGTTACCGGATTTGGAGAAGGGTGTGTTTTCTGAGCCGCATTGCGTTCTGCCCGATGCTTTGTTCAATCTTAACATTGAGGGGGTAGAAGAGGCAAGCGAGAAGGATTTTGGGTTGGACTTTTCAATGTTAAGATTGAACAAAGCATCGGGCAGAACGCAATGCGGTAAATGTTAAGATTGAATGAAAGAAATGAAAAGTCCAACTAGCTTTGGAGGCCTCTTCTCGCTTGCCTATTCTCAAACGCAATGCTTTAAATAAAATTTAAAATATTAATAAAATCATAAAGATAAAAATATAAGAAATTATAACTAAACTTTAAGTATTTATTACATAAGTATGAAACAAAATCGAAAACTCAACAATCAAATAAAATTAAAGAGCATATTCAAAAAATAAGTTAAATTAACTAAAAAAAGCATAATTAGATTCTATAAAATTATTAAATAAATATAAAAATAAAAGAATCAAAAAAATAATAAGAAGAAACAATAATAGCAACTACAAAAATATATATATATTTTTTTTTGTGTGTGTGTGTATAAAAAATCTGAAAAATAAAGTATAAATATAAAATATAAAATATATAACTAAATCTAAATAATTAGTTTATAAATCTTCAAAACTCAAAAAAGTTGCTAATATTATAAAATTAAATGTGTTCATAACTACAAAAAAAAGTATCATTAAATTATAGAAAATTATTAACTAAATATAAAAATAAAAAACAATCAAAAATTACAAGAAATATAATATAATGAAAACAAAATTGGGAAAAAATAAAGTTTATAATAAAAATATAAAATACATAATTTGGTTTTAAAATTATTTAATAATCTTGTTAACTAATAAAAAAATATAGTATGAGTATAACTAGAAAATTGATGCAACGAAGAAAAAGAAAGTATAATCGGTAACAAGAACTTGTATTTTCTTCCATAATTTTATTTTTTGACCAGATCAGGTGATACGAGGACAAATCTAATAGCGTCATATCTTTCAATTTTCTATATGTGACTCGAGTAAAACTCGGATGACCAAAACTTTGACCCTAAACGTGTCACAGACTTAACAATGACACTTTTTTTTCTTTTCTTTTTTTTGTTTTCCTAAAAAAAAATAAAAAAATATATCATGAACATAAGTGAAAGGTAAATGACTTTATACAATTATTTGACTAAAATTTGAAATCAAAATTGTATGTGGGCAGAATAAAAAATGATTATATGATCGCATAATATAAAGAATTCAATACATTATTTTAAAAAATTTAAATAAATTATTATTTATAAATATTTATATATTAATAATTTGTGACTAATTACTATGACTTTAAGTATTTAACTTTATAAATCCACACATAAATGATTTATTACTCTTGGTTATATAATTACTTTCGTATAAACTGAAATCTATATATAAATTTTAATTTATTATCTGGTTCATCAACTGACTCATTGACTTGGTGGTTAATTACTCAGTGGCTATCTCAAGTTAATTACCAGGCTGGTTTTGAAAAAAAAAAAATAAACTAAAGTAAAATAGAATACAAAGGCCCTCAACTAAAATTTTAATAACATGCCTCATTTATTTGGTATTTCTTTTTTCATTTTTTTAGTATTTTTATATTTTTACAATATGTATATTTATTTTTATTTCCTAGATTTAGGAGATGTTTTTTTATAATATAACATTAATTAGATATATTACTTTCTATTTTAAATTATTTTAAGATTTATGTTATTATATTTTATAACTTCTTGATCATTGTTATTGTTTTATTATCAACTTTCAATAGATAAAAAACTATTTAAAATTATTTACTTTATCACTATCGTCAATTTATTCTTTCAATGTCTTTAAAATAAATATTTAGAATTAATGATAATTTTATTATATTTTTATCTGATTTCAAAATAATTTCATATTTATATTAATATATTATATTATAATATTTATATTGATGTTTTATTTCATTTTAGAAATTATTATGAACCATTTATAATTAAAATATATATGTTATATTTACTTAACTAAATTCATATTTTCCTGATTATTTTATTATTTATAGAATTTTAAGTGTGTTTTGTTACTTTTAAGATTTAGTAAATGATTATTCAGGATTTAGATTATTTTTAGTTTATTCTATATAATTATTGTGAAATAAGATTTACTTTATATTATTTAAAACTATCTTCATAGTTTTTTTAAATCATTTGATAAGTATTTGTATATGAAATATATTTCTTATATATATTTAACATACTTCATATTCTTTTCTAATTTATTTTATTATTTTATAACATTTCTTTATTTTTTTTATTATTAAATAATTATTTAGAATTCATACTATTTTAATCTAATTTTAAAATAATTTAGAATTTATTTTATATTATTTATAATATATATGATTTTGTGACTTTTTTAATTTAATTTAATTAATATATATTTATAATCTAAATACAAATTTTTGTATTTATTTAGTTGATTTCTTTTCAAGTTTATATTACAAGTATTATATTTTTATTGTTTAAAGGTTAATTTAATAATTGTATAATCATGTTTATATAAATTATATCTAAAATAAAAAGTACAACGAAGTACGACTAAAGTACAATTAGATTATTCAGTTGTACTTAAGTTGTACTCAAACAGATTGATGTGATTGAATTATGACATAATCTAATGATAAATTTTCGTGTACATGTTGACAAACAAGTACAACGGATACCGATAATTAGAAAAGCCTAATTTTATTATAAGATCTTCACTTTGTCTTTGATACAAAGACTAAACAAGGAGATGGAATCAATGCTTTGTGATAAAAGTGACTGATATGATTGTTTCGTGACTAACTAAATGGGAGAGCTTGAAACTATTGTCATGTGAGTTAAACTATAATTTGACGTATAATGTTGTATGCAAAAAGCTGTTTCATAATATATAAATATAGAGTTATTTACCTTTAATTTGTTTTAGGTCGCGGATATAGGCACCCCATCTATTCATGAGTTCACCCCAATAAGAAAAGATCAACAAACCCACAAAATACTACACCCCCAAACACATCATCTTCTCTAGCCCTTCACCACCACTCCAACTCTGCCATTATCATCGCCCATCACACCGTCGCCGCCACCGTCGAACAGAAAGAAGAAAAAACGTGATGGGTGGAGAAAGGTAAGTGATGGATATGGGCGACAAAGGGTAAGAAACAAATGCAAGATAGGGGTGTACGTATCTGGTTTCTCGAGCATATGTCATGTGTTTGAACTTTTTGATCGAATGATAAACCATTGTTCGGAAAAAAATCGAACAAGTCTTAAAGGGGGCGCTCAGATCAATTATTCGAACATGTGTGTTTCGGCCCGAAAAATAGTCCCAACTTCACACGGCCCCAAGAGCAATTGATATCGCCCCAACCTGCACCACAAACAAGGATTAGAAAGGACCACCAGTGGTTTTCCGGTGGAAACCTCTCCGATGCTTAAGTTAGTAAGCTTTTGAGGTGTATTCCAGGAAAAATAATTGAGAGTGCCCGAGAAAAACATACCTTTCTCTGCCTCAAGGTGGAGATATTTATAGCTTCCCCTGGTGGGGACACGTGCCGCGAATCATGGGCCGTTTAGGGGAAACGCATTCTGAACAAGTGGTCCCACTTGTTCCCCCTCAGGTAAGCTAGAGGTCAGGTCTAACTAAACCATCTCTGGCTTCATCRTTCTTAGGATCACTTTACTAAGGATGCCTCWCGGGTGGGCAGATCAAGTCTAGCATTCTATTTACTGGTGTAAGCTCTTGTCCAGGTCTGCCAGGGACATACGGTTTCTCCCCAACGGTGACCCCCTCTCCGGGATTTCAGGGACACATGGCGTGAATCAAGGATCGTTATACAACAAACTCTGACAAGTGGTCCCTACTTGTCTCTGTTGCTAGGAGTCTAGAAAATGGTCCTTCCTTTTCCAGGCCTCCCCATTTTCTTCTCTCCTTCTAACTCAGTTCTTACCATCTCTGCTCTTTCTTTCCTTTCTTTCTATAATTTAACAGGTCAGCCCTTGCCGACGATGAGAAAGAGCTATACCTCTTTCATAGAGATGGAGCCATCTTACTCTTTTCCCTTATTTTAGGACAGAGCTATACCTCTTTCATAGAGATGGAGCCATCTTACTCTTTTCCCTTATTTTAGGACAGAGCTACCCCGAACCAGGTCTTGCATATATCCTGTCCTATCAATGTGTTTTGCGTACGAATCAAATTTTCACAATTGTATTTTGTGTTCGAATCGATTTTAGACATATATTTTGTGTTTGAAAATTTGGTTCGAACGAACTTTTTTCAAGGCATTTTTTTTCTTTTTCTTTTTTCAATGGTACGGCGGCGGCAGCATATTTTTGTTTACATGTTTTGTCTATGTTCTTCAATAGACGGCGGCCATGGCAGTGGCGGCGATGATGGACGACGGCTGGAGTGGTGGTAGAGATTGACATTTTTGTGATAACATTTTAAGTAGGGTGACTAATAAATAAAACAAGGTACGTATATCCACGCCCTTTGTTTTAAATTTGCTCGTGTTGACCAAATCGTGACTTGAGTATTTTAAGTTATTATATTACATTAATAAATTAATAATA
>BMAC01000417.1:63991-97604 GCA_014905375.1 Phtheirospermum japonicum | reverse complement strand
GGAAAAAATCATTGCTGACTTGAAAAGGGAGAACGCAGAACTCCTTGTTGAATGGGACATCGCGACGGATGTGTCCGAACGTTTTGCATTCGCCTTTTGGAGTGCGAGGACTAGATCAAGCGGCTCCGTCAGCTTCTTGATTCTGTGCCCCCATCTTAGGGTTGTATTTTTATTTTTCGTGGTTATGATTTGTGTTTGTGACTGCTAATATTCGTATGAGGATATCTACTCCTGTACTCCTGCTGAAAGTTCTATTAACTATTAATAAAAGCTCTCTGCTAATATTTTGATTGCCTTATTGCTTTCGTCATGAAACCGTAAATCTTTTCAACCAAATAAACATAAAACTGTTACAGTTAAGTGTAAAATTTTCTCAAATTGACAATGTTCCACGCGCGGGGCAATGCTGAGCCATCCAGCTCTTCCAGTCTGTATGCGCCCCCAGGCAAGGTCTGGGTAACTCTTACCGGTCCTTGCCAAGACTCCTCTAATTTACCTTTTGCACGTCCCAGATCAGATCGTCGTAAGACCAGGTCTCCTACTCAGAACTGTCGCTTGGCCACAGTTTTATCATATGCCGCTTTTACCCTTCCTTTAATATGCTCCATTCGTATCGCAGCTTGTTCTCTTTTTTCTTCAATCAGGTCTAAGGCATCTTGTCTTAACAGCTCATTCTGTTCTTCATTGAAATTTTGGATCCGATGAGTTTCAAAGCTAACCTCCGCGGGCACCACAGCATCCATGCCATACACTAAGCTAAACGGGGTTTCACCCGTGCTCTCTTTCGGATTCGTACGGTACGCCCATAGCACTGAGCTCAGCTCTTCCACCCACTTTCCTCCAGACCTGTCCAACCATGACTTGATTCCTTGGACTAAAATGCAGTTAGTAACTTCGACCTGACCATTCGCTTGGGGATGATATACAGCCGTGAAGTGTTGCTGAATGTTCATTTTAGCGCACCAGGCCTTTATCTTGGCTCCCGCGAATTGAGTCCCATTGTCTGATACCAATATTCTTGGTACACCAAAGYGACAGACCACGTTTTTCCAAATGAAACCCATTACARCGTCCTCTGTTATTCTAGCAAGAGCCTCGGCCTCCWCCCACTTRCTRAAGTAATCAATAGCCAYGATCAAAAATCTCTTTTGAGCTGGGGCCATTGGGAATGGACCAACCAGGTCAATACCCCATTTTGCAAAGGGACAGGGGGAATTCATCACCATGAGCTCTTCCGCTGGTTGATGGATTAGCGGGGCCATTCTCTGGCATTTTTCACATTTTCTAACGAAGTCCTCAGCTTCCTTTCTTAAAGAAGGCCAGAAATAACCAGCTCTTAACACTTTAMTGGCTAAAGCTCTGGCTCCCATATGGTTGCCGCAGSAACCCTCATGTATCTCTCTTAGCACCAACGCCCCGTCTGCGTGCGTTAAGCACCTTAAAAGGGGTCGGCCAAATCCTCTCCTGAACAGCTCCCCTTTGATCAAGCAAAACCTAGCCGACCTGATCCGTACYTTCGCTGCTTCTCTCCCATTTTCTGGYAAGATCTKTTGCTCTAAGTAYCTTCTTATGGGGGAACGCCAATCTTCCTCCTCGGTGACCGTACAGATTTTCTCAACCCCAAGCTTTCCCTCTGCTTTCAACAAGGTGATCGTCCGTTCATARCAATTAGTAGCTGAGCTYGCTACCCTTGCCAGAAAGTCCGCGCGACTATTTTCTTCCCTGGGAATMTGCATGACATTTAATTCCYCCATCTCTTTRGCCAGYTCTCTGAATTTCGCTAGGTAGCYCTGCATGCTCTCTTCCTTTGTCTCAAACTCCCCACTGATTTGTTTACATACGAGCTGCGAATCTACCTTAGCTTTTACTCGTTCTGCTCCCAGATCCTTCGCTATTTGGATTCCTCTTAATAAGGCCTCATACTCAGCTGCATTGTTAGAAAGTGTGGCATCTAATCATATGGCGAATTCGGTAGAGACGCCCGCCGGGTCTATCAAGACGATTCCAGCCCCACAACCTTTATTTCACACAGAACCATCCGTAAAAACCGTCCATTCCCTTAGCTCACCCCGAGGGCCGGTCATTTCTTGCATGAAGTCCGCCAGAGCTTGCGCCTTGATTGCAGTTCTAGGCTCAAACACAATGTCGAATTCGCTCAGCTCTATTATCCATTTAACCAGCCTTCCCGACGCCTCTGGTTTGTCGATTATACTCTTCAATGGTGAGTTGGTTCGCACGATGATGGTATGAGAAAGGAAATATGGCCGCAACTTCCGGGCCGTTCCTACTAGTGCTAGCATCGCCTTTTCTACCTCCACGTATCGGACCTCTGCTTCGTGCAAGACCTTACTCCAAAAATACACTGGCTTCTGAATCTTTCCATCCTCTCTGATCAGGACAGAGCTTACCGCTTGTTGTCCTACGGACAGATATAAAATCAAGGGTTGTCCCTGAACTGGMTTTGTGAGCAAGGTCATGCTTACCAAATGMTTTTTCAGTAACCGGAAAGCYTCCTCACACTCCTCATTCCACTGGAACCTAGCCTTCTTCCTCAGGGCCTGAAATAATGGGAGACTTTTCTCAGCAGATCTGGACAAAAATCTACTCAAAGCATTAATTCGCCCTGCTAGACATTGCATTTCCTTTACATTTCGTGGTGCAGCCATTTCCACTATGGCCTTCACCTTTTCAGGGTTTGCTTCTATTCCATTTTCCGTGACCATGTAACCTARGAATTTTCCAKCTCTGACCCCAAAYGTGCACTTTTTTGGGTTAAGCTTCATCTTGTACTTGCGTAAGGTGTCGAAAGTTTCCTTTAAATCCTGCACATGTGACGTAGMTTTTATGCTTTTRACTAGCATGTCATYAACGTATACCTCCATGTTTYGGCCGAGCTGATTTTTAAACATTTTATCGACCAGTCGTTGATATGTGGCACCTGCATTTTTGAGGCCGAAGGGCATGACCACATAGCAGTATGTTCCCYTCGGGGTTATGAAGCTGACGCGCTTCCAGTCTTCTTTAGCTAATTTAATCTGATGGTATCCTTGCGAGGCGTCCATTATACTCAAAAGCTCACATTCGGAGGTGGAGTTCACGAGCTGGTCAATTCTCGGCAGTGGGTAATGGTCCTTTGGACAGGCACGATTCAAGTCTCGAAAATCGATGCACATTCGCCAGTCCTCCGTCTTCGGGACTAATACTGCATTCGAAAGCCATTCCGGAAACTGTATTTCCTGAATGTGCCCCGCCTTTAAGAGCTTTTCTACCTCAGCTTCTATGATGGCCTCCTTTTCTGGCCCAAAGTTGCGTTTCTTTTGCTTGACTGGTTTCATGTCCGGGCGGATATTGAGGCGATGCCCAGTGACCTCGGTGTCTATTCCTACCAGGTCTTGGGGAGACCATGCAAAGACATCCGCGTTGCTTCTTAAAAGAGCTACCAGGTCCGTTAACACCTCAGGACTAAGGTTCGTGCCCACTCGAAGGGCTCTGCCCGCATCGCCTGGGACGATTTCTACCATCATCAGCCCTTCTCCCTGCCTTGCTAACTCTAGCTGTGGCTGCTCAATCCGAGGCCTCTTTCTCATTATCTCCTCTTCATTTCGTCGTATACAATCTACATAAGTTTGCCGCGCAGTGTACTGGTCACCCCTGACCTCTCCCGTTCCGTCTTCCGTTGGGAACTTCATCTTCATATGGAAGACGGATATAACGGCTTGGAATTGGCTCAAGGATGGTCGGCCTAACATTACGTTGTAAGAGGATGGTGTATCCACTACCAGGAAACGTACCATCCTGGTTACCCTATATGGATCCTCCCCTAGGGTTACGAGGAGCTTAACCGCCCCTATAGGTTTCAAGGCTCCTCCAGCAAACCCGACCAGGGAAGTAGTGACCTCCTCCAGTTCAACATTCAGTTTTAGCTTTTGGAAACAATCAAAGAATAAAATATCTGCAGAAGATCCTGTATCCACGAAAATCCGTCTAACGTTATAATTAGCAATGGTGGTCGTTATTACCAAAGCGTCCATATGTGGGGCGATAATGCCATCGCCATCTTCTGATCCAAAGCATATATCCGGCGTGGCCGCTACCTGCCCGACTTCTCGAGCCACCCTGACCAGATCCTTGGCAGCCCTAACATAACTGTGTTGAGTTCTCTTAGAGTGCTCATCCCACTCTCCTCTCGTTATCATCTGAATCTCACCATGAATGACCTGAGTCTGGTCAGGTCTCCTGAAACCAAATCTTACTCTGTCTTGGGTATCTATCTGGTTACCCTTGCCCTGTGAGGAATGATCGGAGTTCCGACTCCCAGGCCTGGTGTTACCCTTCTTCGCACCCACATATTCTTTTAAGTGTCCTGCTTGAACCATTCTTTCCAATTCATCCTTCAAATGTGTGCACTCATCTGTGCTATGCCCATACTCATTATGGAAGTGACAAAAACGATCTGACCTTTCCTTCCTTGGTCTTTGCGAGTAAGTTTTGGGCCATTTGAGCTCTGGGTGACGCTCTATTGCCTGCAATATTTCGCCTGGAAGTGTTGCCAAGGGGGTATACTTGTCAAATCGAGATCGACCCATGGACAGCTCTGGCCTGGGYTTCTTAGTCACGACCCTTTCGTCCCTGTYATATCTCTCCCTCTTCTTTTCCCCTTCRTCCTTAATCTTCAAAGMCTCCTCCAGGTGGATATACTTTTCTGCCCTTTCCAAGAGCTCCCCAAATTTCAGGGCTGGTTTTACCACCAATGACTGGAAGAATTCCCCTCGCCTTAAGCCTTGTGCTAGAGCATTCACCAATAGCTCCTCAGAAGTCGAGGGCACTTCTAACTTGGCAGTTGTGAACCTATTAATATAAGCGCGAAGGCTTTCATTCTCTTATTGCTTTAAGTTAAAAAGTTCGAGTGGCATTTTTTGGTACTTTCTACAGCTCGTGAACTGCTGTAAAAAGGCTGAGCTGAACTCATCGAAACTGCTAATAGATCGTGGTGGCAACTGACTAAACCAGAGCTGCGCTGACTTAGTAAAAGTCATCGGAAAGACTCGGCACATGACAGCGTCCGAGAACTTATGCAGGGCTGCSGCAATCTCAAAGCGACTAAGATGGTCCCATGGGTYCGTGGTTCCACTKTACTCRAAACCCAGGGATCGGTACGAAGCCGGTACATCATCTCGCATGACCTCATCAGTAAATGGTGTGCCCCTTCGCGCTGGCGTCACATTTCCCGTCGCTATTTTCTTCTTAAACTCCCTGACCTCTTTTTGTAGACTCTGCATCTGCTCGGCCAGATCTGGATTAGTTTGGCCTGAAGTCTCGCTATCGGAGGTAGAGAAGTGCTCTTCCCTATTATGTAAGGGAGCTCGACCCGCTTGTCTGCCTTGCAACGGCTCTGTGTCCACCACTGGTTCAGTTTGTGCCGGCGGCGCGTTGGCTGGCGACGGCGCCATTTCTGCAAACTTCCTTTCTACTGCTGTCTCCACGGCTTTGCCGATTAGCTTCGAGAGCTGCAAAAGGAAGGATTCATTAAACAAACCGTTCGTGGCTGGCACGGATCTACTGAGCGGAGGCGGCGTAGCGTCTGGTGCGGCTTCCGCCGACGGCGCTGTCTCCTCTGGTTCCCTTGCCGACGTTTAAGTCGACCTAGGCATCCCCATGGCGCGGCGGAGCTGGGGGTTCCACCAAGCTCACCTACCAACTTTCGTCGCAAACCGTCTGAAGCCATAAAACAAACAAAGGATCTCACGTCTTAGCTTATCCGAGTTCCCACAGACGGCGCCAATTGTTTCGGCCCGGAAAAATAAATCCCAACTTCACACGGCCCCAAGAGCAATTGATATCGCCCCAACCTGCACCACAAACAAGGATTAGAAAGGACCACCGGTGGTTTTCCGGTGGAAACCTCTCCGATGCTTAAGTTAGTAAGCTTTTGAGGTGTATTCCAGGAAAAAATAATTGAGAGTGCCCGAGAAAAAACATACCTTTCTCTGCCTCAAGGTGGAGATATTTATAGGCTTCCCCCTGGTGGGGACACGTGCCGCCGAATCATGGGCCGTTTAGGGGAAACGCATTCTGAACAAGTGGTCCCACTTGTTCCCCCTCAGGTAAGCTAGAGGTCAGGTCTAACTAAACCATCTCTGGCTTCATCATTCTTAGGATCACTTTACTAAGGATGCCTCTCGGGTGGGCAGATCAAGTCTAGCATTCTATTTACTGGTGTAAGCTCTTGTCCAGGTCTGCCAGGGACATACGGTTTCTCCCCAACGGTGACCCCCTCTCCGGGATTTCAGGGACACATGGCGTGAATCAAGGATCGTTATACAACAAACTCTGACAAGTGGTCCCTACTTGTCTCTGTTGCTAGGAGTCTAGAAAATGGTCCTTCCTTTTCCAGGCCTCCCCATTTTCTTCTCTCCTTCTAACTCAGTTCTTACCATCTCTGCTCTTTCTTTCCTTTCTTTCTATAATTTAACAGGTCAGCCCTTGCCGACGATGAGAAAGAGCTATACCTCTTTCATAGAGATGGAGCCATCTTACTCTTTTCCCTTATTTTAGGACAGAGCTATACCTCTTTCATAGAGATGGAGCCATCTTACTCTTTTCCCTTATTTTAGGACAGAGCTACCCCGAACCAGGTCTTGCATATATCCTGTCCTATCAATGTGTTTTGCGTACGAATCAAATTTTCACAATTGTATTTTGTGTTCGAATCGATTTTAGACATATATTTTGTGTTTGAAAATTTGGTTCGAACGAACTTTTTTCAAGGCATTTTTTTTCTTTTTCTTTTTTCAATGGTACGGCGGCGGCAGCATATTTTTGTTTACATGTTTTGTCTATGTTCTTCAATAGACGGCGGCCATGGCAGTGGCGGCGATGATGGACGACGGCTGGAGTGGTGGTAGAGATTGACATTTTTGTGATAACATTTTAAGTAGGGTGACTAATAAATAAAACAAGGTACGTATATCCACGCCCTTTGTTTTAAATTTGCTCGTGTTGACCAAATCGTGACTTGAGTATTTTAAGTTATTATATTACATTAATAAATTAATAATATTACACTTACATCGAATGAATTTACACCACCCATTTCAATTCGCTCCGTGCATCGCACGAGTTAAGCACTAGTTCAGAAATAAAACCACTATAATGAGCCCCTCGAGACTTTATTCCGTATCTTTGTTAGCCACAAGCATAATTGTAGCTCTTATTTCATTTAGGTTTGTGAGATGAGAGTTTATTTATCATTGGTCTTTCGAGACAAGACGATTGCAGGGTGGGAATTAGTGGGCTATATATGTGTATATAAAAAAAGTGAGAAAAAAGAAAAGAAAAGAGGAAATTAAGGGTGCTTTAGTTCATAAGAGCATCTGGATGTTAAGAATAAAGCATATTTATAAAGACAAACAATGTGTTAGTTCGGGTTTTAGGTGAGAAATAACCTTAATTATAAAAGGCTAAGAATCTTGATATATGGTTGTTTTGGTAAGAATGATGAGCAAAACTATGCTCTACCCTTAGAATAATGGATTGAGTGAGTTATTGATTGCGTTTGTCCGCAAGTTAGCCACACATCTTTATATATGATATACCCTAACAAAGAGCCTACATTACAACCTTGGAAAGTCCTCATCCAATTCTTGACCAAATGTGCACACATATGCGATATACGAATTTTCGATTTTCACGAGTCGTTAAATGCATTTTTGTTGATCCGAGCGTATATACTTACCCTTTGAAAAATACGAGCGAATGAGTGCACCATTATATATTCTCCTTTTGTGAGGATGCGTTCATCTGATTTCAAGGCAAAAAGGTAACACAAGCTTAGCTTAAGAGTTTTCGACAAAAGTGTTTATATTTGCAAAACTATATTGTATGTACAACATGACTCTTTGATCTATATACTTTCATGCTTGCTTGGTTTTGATACTTTCATTTTTTCGTGGATGAACAAACCAATAAAGCGTGGGGTGGTTGATTTGTGCGTATTTGTTATGGTTTTTGTATATGTTTAGAGTCATGTTTGAGTCATTTTGTTATCTTTTTCGAGTTAAAATTAGGCTATTTTGCATAATTGTGCATTTTACAGCTTTTACTTAACATTCTGACTTTTCGATCGTTACTTTTAAGAATTTAGTTTAAAACCAGTAAGTTTGCTCGCAAGAGTACGAGGAACTTGTAGGGTGGTGAGTTTGACTCAAGTCGATTCTCTCGAGGACAACTGTTCGGTCTCTTTGATGTTTTTCTCAATTCACCAACTATCATAAAATACATGTACATTGGGGGTTTTTGAAGATTATGAATTGATCATTATAAACTAAAGCAATATTAAAACTAAGACTAATTAAACTAATTATTCTAAACTAGATTAACAACTACGAACAATGATTTAAATATTCGAACTTAAGAACTAGGAAATAAAAGCAACGAATCTAAGAGCATGAATATAAGAAACTATCATGAAGCAATTGTATTATAAGAATCTAAAGACGGGAATTAAACATAAATCAAATTGCATAAATAAACTAGTTGAATCTAATATATCTAAAGTATCAAGCATAAAATAAATTAAGAACTAATTATTTAATCTAGAATTAACTAAGAATTTAACTATGAATTTAAATAAGAGTTTAGGAAAATTATTGGAACTAGTAAAAGCGGTAAAAATCTCCAGCGAATCCGGAGTTGGGAATGAAATCTCCACTTGAAGTGATTCTTGAGCGTAAGGATCTTGAATCTTCAATCTTGATTTCTGTCTACGTAACGGAGTGTGTAAATGCGTTTTTTATGTGCTCTCTAACCCTAGGTAGTCGTGTCTCCTCTTTTGGTAGTGGTCTCTCTTCAAAAACCGAAATATGAAGGGTATTTATAGATATAGCAGAAACCCTAAAAACGCATTTCTGGGCAGCCATGTTGACGTCGCGTCGACCGACGTTTGCTGAAGCTCGGCGTCGACGCTACCTGTGCACTCGCGTCGACTGACGCACTCTTGGATGGGCGCTTCATAGAGTTGCATCGACTTGGTATCGACAGAGTGTCGACCGTCGTGGGCAGGATCCGCGTCGACATAGCGTCGACGCTCGCGTCGACCGACGCAACTGAGAGTACGTCTCATTTACTTTATCTTTCTTCTACTCATTCACTGGAAAGCTCGTTCTCCAATTTTGAACATCGAAATTCATCTAATTACGCGTTGAACTCTTCCGGTTACTTAGCTGTAAGGTGAAAAACAACGAATAATCACCTATTGTCATCAATTATGATCAAAATACGGTAAAATAAGCTGGAAATATAAAAATACGGAATTAGGCTTAAATCATCCAACTTATACCAAAAAAAACTAGAAAAAAAAACTAAAATACAAATAAAAATAAGGATATATCTGCGCTAATCAACTACCCCACGCTTAATTGGTTTGTTCATCCTCGAACAAACGATAGATTCAAAGACTAACAAGAATGGAAATCAGTCCAAGCAATGAGTCGTGCTATGCTACATACATAATTTTGATAATATAGGTACAAATCACGCAACGTCAAACACTCCCCTTTATTACATTGTCGCTTCAAAATCAAATTCATGCATCCTCTCAAAAGGGAAATATATATCGTGTTCGCTCAAAATCACTCAAGCATTGCTGCATGGGACGTGTATACGCTCAAATCAAACAAATATATGCACAATAAACAAGCACGGAAAATCAATCTCTTTTCAATCGCAAATTAAGTGTGTTGTCAAAACTAAGAATCGGTAAAGGTCTCTACGGGTTGTAATGTAAGGCTCTTTGGACGGGTATGGAATATATAAGTCATGTGGCTAACTCATTATCTAACATGATCAATAACTCACCCAACCTATTCTAATCAAGAAGCAATACGCTTCACCTCGTTCAAAAATAAAACCTCACTTAACACTCATAACGTAGCCTTCAACTTAGGCTATTTCTCAACTCGATACTCTAAAACCGACTTGTAGCTCAAACCACTTAAACACCATTGAAGCTTATAACACGCTTCTTAGTCAACACAACTCTTTTGCCTCTTAAACATTAGGCTTCATAAAAATAAACAATAAGCTCACGCCTTAATTAGCGCGTAGGCAATTAATCAACACTATTTACCATCCTATTTTGTTTCTTTTTTTTATTCTTTTTTTTTTACTTTCCCCTTTTATCATATTTTATGGGTTTTTCTTTTCTCTTTTTTTTTTTTAGATGGTGGTCCTAAATTACAAAAATTCATAAACATCATAAATTCCTAATAAAATCTCCAAAACATTAATAACCAATAAAAATACGAACTCCTACCCCACACTTTTAATGGGTTAGTAGAGGTCGACTCAAAAACACACATGGATATAGGCATGGATAATATGGCTATGATTGGCTCATTCAGAATTTATAGTGGATAAAATTATATGGATATGGCCGGAATAGGGTTTTTTCTGTGCCTTAACCTCATTCAAAGTCAACTACACACAGCGGTTTCAAAGAGATATCAAATAAAAACTCATTCAAGCACATGCAATGACAATAAACACTCAGGCTACTCACTAGCTTTTGCATGAAAAGTTTTGAATTGACGCTGCTTTTTGGTTTTGCGAAATCAATTGCTTCCAAGTACCATTTTACAATATATAAATAATAATTTTGAAAAATTATGCACTTATACATGCTCAAAGACAAGAACATTAAATCAAACATAGTAAACTTCGACAGGCAAGCCAGACAAACACAATTCAGCACAGAAATAGTGATCAATCATGTTTAAGAATTTAATTATTACAGGCCAAATAAAAATTACACAAATAAGCAATAAAAATCACACTCGACCACCCCCTCCCTAAAAATCCCGGCAATCTCCTGATTGCCACAAATACATCCAAAAGTCAAAACGAGGAAGGAAAAGGAAACATCCCTGAAAATAGAAGGTCGAGCCGCTACTCGTGGATTTGCGCAATTGACCATTGCTTCAACGTACGTGAAATGAGATGTCCTAAAAAATTGAAACAAACAAAAACAAAGGAAATAACAATATTTTTGGTTTTTTTTTATTTAAAAGCATGAAATAAAGATACAAAGATCTTAAAACTCGTGGGATCCATCATCCTCGTGAGCATCATCGACGTCCATGCCGGGCTGGGGGAACGATGCCTCAAACCGCTCCTCGAGTCTCGAAATGCGAGCTTGCATCTTCCTCAAGCTCCGCCAGTTTTGCTCGTGGTTCGTGTCTATCTTGTCGTCAATGATTTGGAGCTTATCGAACATCTTCAATTAAAATGCTCGGTTATCCTCAAAAAACTAAC
This sequence comes from Phtheirospermum japonicum, assembly GCA_014905375.1. Classification (NCBI taxonomy): domain Eukaryota; kingdom Viridiplantae; phylum Streptophyta; class Magnoliopsida; order Lamiales; family Orobanchaceae; genus Phtheirospermum; species Phtheirospermum japonicum. The sequence continues at coordinate 86,294 of BMAC01000417.1, read as the reverse complement.
CACAATCGGAACTCGGGCCCGAATTGGCACATGGGGCCAGCTCCATCGTCGTGTCGCCATCCCCGTCGTTCAATCGAGACAAGGATCCTACTTGAGTTGTAGACCTCACTCGGGGTGCAGGGGCAAGTGTCAAAGATAGTGAAGTTGTCCCGAGTGATAGAAAACTGTTTTCGACCGGATCGAACCCGAAGTAACCGGAGAGGCCAGTAATGTATGGTGCGAAGGAGAGAAGTGGCGTTTTACTACCCGGCGTAACCTTAGTAACATTGTAAAATCTGCTCAAAATCAATGGGTATAGCCGGGTTGACGACCGTCAAAAAGTCATTGAAGAACAAAAAGCTCGAGCTTTGTCGCGTATGTGGACTTGATTTTGCATAAAACGATGTGGGCGAGAATTTGTAGGCGACATAGAGGGCGTCATATTGAATCTTCTAGCAAGGAAATTGCTTGCAATCGCCCGTGTTTCCCCCGGTGATCATCCCCCTAAAGGAGGCTAAATCGAAGCCTTGAACGCCTACCGAGTGGTCCCCTTCGGTAGGGAAACCAAAAATGTTGCCCAAAATTTCTTTGTCTACATAAACGTCATTACCACCTAGCCTACATGTGAACGTCTCATCATTCCGGATTGCCAACGTAGCAAAAAACTCGAGCATAATCTCGCTAAAAATGTCAATGTCCAAAGTCCGATGTGGTGCTTCAATCCATTCGAGGCCTCCTCCTCGATTCCGTCAATGTCTAAAAGTCCGATGGGTCGCGAACCCCCGTTGTCGGATATTCTTAAAAACGTCCCCTTACTTTTTGTCATAAATTGGGAACGACGCTCCGTATTTCCCCGAAATATCCTTGCATTTTCCTGCTCGAGACATTGTCAATCAATAAGAAGTGCAACGGGAATGAAAAATCTTGAAAATAAAACCTTTTGGTTCTTTGGGGAATTTCGTCGAACACTTGGTGTGCGTGTTCAAACAACTAAGAACTTGAATAACTCTTGCGCCAAAACCTTCCCAAACATTGGCTTGTTTCTAGAAAATTGCCCCAAACCCTACGTAGCCCGTTTTTGAGAAATTGCTTGAACGGAAGTTGGGAGGTGAATTTTCTGGGTATGTAGTATGTGGGTTGAATGGTTATGGTGGTTAAATTGGTGAGTGTTTGCAAGAATTTTGAAGAAAAGAAAATTTGTGAAGAGGGAAGGAGGAAATTTTGATAATTGAAATTGGGGATTGAAAAGTGAAGGAAGAGGAGGGCTTTCGGCAGTTTTATAAGCTGATTCTGGGCTTAAAGCCGCGGGTCACACGCGTACGGGTCGGGTTGGTGAGCCAAAATCTGAATTTAAACGTTTTCTGGTCCGGGCTTAGGTTCGCGTTGATGCTGCGTCGACCGACGCGAACCAGGTTGACGCTACAGAGATCAAATTCTCGACAGGTGCGTCGACGCCGCATCGACCGACACGAGCAGTCTCGGCGTCAACGTGGATGGAATTCCTGGGTCGATTATTCCTTCGCTTATTGATTAATTCTCCTTGTTGAGTCCTTCCATCTGTTCTAAAATGATAAAAACCAAAATAAAATATTAAATAAACTAAAAATAAAATACAAAAAGCTCGGGTTGCCTCCCAAGAAGCGCAAATTTAACGTCGCTTGCTCGACGCTATATGCTTGATCAATCTCTTCCTCGTGGTGGGCCCACAAACTCTCTCTTGATACCATTTCGACTCTTCATACAATTCTCGTAATAAAGCTTAAGTCGAAGCTTATGAACTTGGAAATGCGTCTTGTCACACTCATTGTATATAGTGGCTACTCCATAATTATCTAATTCTTTAACTAAAAACGGTCTGCTCCATTTGGCCTCGAGATTGGTTGGATCAAATTTACGGTTATGATTATATATCACTAATTGACCCACCTCATACTGCAAGTTAATAACTCCCTTGGTGCGAACCTCTTTCGGTTTCTTCTTATTTGGCATACAAGTGCTGTCGTAAGCTTCGCCCTTGTTCCTTGCATAGTCAAAATTTTTGCTGGGGTCGAAGGAATCGTACATCGAATAATTTGTTGGTGGCTTCAACTCCACCTTTCCCTCGAATTTAGGTTCTTTGCTCTCCATATAAAATTCATCTAGAAACTCTTCAATAATATCGTTTATGTCAATCCCCAGTAACTCGATCAAATCTTCCCCACTCAAATGCTTCTCGTCATCAAACTCATCAAACGTCTTGCTTAAGTCATCTTCTAGCGTATCCCCCTCCGTCCTTGGAAATCCGGCGTCGTCCCCGTCGCCTAATTCGTCTACAACCATGACTCCCTTTAACTTGTGAATGCATGATGCAACGGGATCAATGAACGAACTATCATCTAGCATGGCAGGGGTAGGAGTATTTTGAATATCTTTCAGAGAAAACGTCACTGATTCGCCCAAAATGGTCATCGTCATTTTTCCTTTGTGAACATCAATCAGAGTGTGGGTGGTAGACATAAACGGGCACCCCAGTAAAATGGTATGCTCCGTGCTCGCCACCGGCACTTCACCAACGTCCATAATCACAAAATCAACCGGAATCACTAGTTCTCCAACTTGCACTAAAACTTCCTCAACCATCCCCAAAGGTAGCCGAATTGAGCGATCGGCCAACTGTAGTCGCATGGTCGTCGGCTTTAGTGGTCCAAGATCAAATTCTTGATAAAGTGAACAAGGCATTAGATTAACTCCTGCTCCAAGATCCAACATTCCTGTAGCATTTTGTTCCATTAGCCAATGAAATAGTGATGCAGAAACTTCCAGGATCGTGTTCCTTGGGCGGTAATGGCTTTTTGAAAACCACGCTCACTTCCCTTGGTAGTGTTACGAATTGATTTATCGCAAAGCGTCTCTCCCTTGAAGAAAGTTCTTTGAAAAATTTCACATAGGCGGGCATTGTCTTGATTACCTCCAAAAGTGGCAAGTTGATATTGACGTTCTCAATAAGTTATATAGTTCCATGAATCTTTTGTTCTCTTTCGCTGGATGCAAACGGATTGGAAAAGGAATAGCATCCTTGATGGCGTCATCAATTGCTTCGGCGGTGGTGGTTTAGGAACATCGTCTTTGCCAGGGGTGTTATTCGGAATCGTCCCTTGAATAGATCCGGGAACATATCGATTAGAGGATTTATGCAGCTGATCTACTGGATTATAATCATCGCCCTTGCTAGGAGTTGGTGTTTTATTCTCGACCTCGACCTTATCATCTCTGTCAACTACTCCATTATCGATCTTCTTTCCACTGCGAAGAACATGAACTGTCGACGCTTGTTCTGCTTGACTTGGAAGTTTTCCTTTCTCGTCTGAGAGCTTGGCTAGGTGAGTCGATAATTGACCTATTTCTATTTCTAGTTTCCTCTGCCCTGCTGTATTCTCAAGAATAGCCTTTTTCATGTCAGTGATTTCATTTCGAACGTCCGCGAGTCCATCTCGATTTTTAATTAGTTTCGGCCACTTGATTCTGCTGCCAAACCAAAAGCTAATCAGTTGATTGATCTGTTGTAGGCACCTGCCCTTGCGTATGGAAATTATTTTGTGGTGGTGGCAATGGTGCTTGTGCATGTGGTGGTGGGTATTGCGGATCGGGTGGCATATAATTCGGACTTCCTGGACCCCACTTAAAAAGAAGATTATCACGTTGAATGGTAAACTTCTTGGGCCCTTGATTTGAATAATTCTGGATTATGTTAACGTCTTCATGTTGTTCAACATTGTTTGGGCACATATCTTCTAAATGGTTGGAGGATCCGCATTGGTGACACGTCGCAGCAACCTTCCTTGAAGAGGCCTTGCTTACCCGCTCGGCCTTCTAGGCTGCCAATTTCTCATCAAATATCTCCTCTCATTTTACCTTGACTAATTTGCCATCGTCTAAATTAGGATCGGGGATGGATATCTCATTAAATTTTAATTTACGAGGCCGAGAGTTGGTTTGTCTAGATTTCTCGCTTTGCTTCTCCAACACTCGTCTTGCCTCGGGGGCCGTCAAATCTCCAAATCTCCTCCTGCCGCTATCTCTACTTCTCTTTTCCCATGGTCCAATAATCCATCGAAGAAAAATTGGTTAGTCATCTCCGGAGAGTAGTTGTGCTGGGTTCAGGCTTGCAAAAGCGTCTTATAACGCTCCCACGTTTCATGAAATAGCTCTCCATCCAACTGTTCAAATGTAGCAATTTGTCCCCGAAGATGCCCCGTTGTTTGTGTTAAATAGTACTGATTTAAAAACTTCTCACTAATCTCCCATTCAGTCAACGAATCAGGCTCTAGGGATAGTAGCCATGACTTCACCTTGTCCTTCATGCTATACAGGAAACAAATCATTCGCACCTCTTCTTGGTTAAGGCCAACTTCATCAACAAAATAGTTCAAAAATGCCAAAGGGTCTTCATGGGATCCTCCGTGGAAATTCGGGAGTAAATTAAGTTGATGTGGTTTAATCTCCACTTTCCTTGCGGTTGGTCCAAGAACGATAGTGGACCTAAAAGGTACAACCTTCGGACGTGCTAAATCACGATGTCTAGGTGCACAATCTCCCCTTGATTCTCTAACTTGGTACTGAGCTCTTTCGTAGCGGTTGTCATATGCGTTTCTTTCGTAATCATTGACGCGCTCGTATCGCCTTTCAAAATGGCCTTGTTCATATACATGGTTTTGGTTCGCCAAACAATCATCTACCCATCTATGACTGTTAGCATACTTGTTATGATGATGAAAATCGTCATTTCTTAATGCCAAGTTCTCGATGTTGTGTGGACGATTAGCGTTGTTATTCCTCTCTTCATGTTGTCTTATATTCGCCATGTTCAATGGATGATCGATTACGTTGTTAAGTTGGCGATTTAGTTCGCCGTTATGCTGTTGGTTAACTCCTCCGTTTCTCCCCTCGTCTTGTCTCATGTTCTCCACGTTTTGATAATTAGCCCAATAAGCTCGGGATTGTGGTTGTCCTTGCAAAATGATTGGTTCACTACCATACCCGTTTCGAATGGGTCGTGGTGGTGATCTTGGTGGGGAATCACCGTTTTGGATTGAATGTGCTCCTAACATTGCCTCAGGGATATCGTGGCAAACAAAATCAGTAGTTGTAGATGAAACACTTTCGGGAATGAAAAGGGGCTTTGGTCTTGGTGGATTTGAACGATGGATGTTGTCAATAACTGGTGCAAGATCGCGTCGAAGTGATCGTCTACCTTGCATAAACTCAACAACAAATCAACGTACCAAGCGACAAAAATCCAAACCAAGTGCAATTATACAAATAACGACGAAATAGAAAATAAAAAGAAAAACATCCTTAATTCCTACTCGTTGTCCCCGGCAACGGCGCCAAATTTTTTATCTAAACTTTTGTGCACCCCTTTTAAGAATTTAATTTAAAAACACGTAGGTTTGCTCGCAAGAGTACGAGGAACTTGTAGGGTGGTGAGTTTGACTCAAGTCGATTCTCTCGAGGACAACTGTTCGGTCTCTTAGACGTTTTTCTCAATTCACCAACTATCATAAAATACATGTACATTGGGGGGTTTTGAAGATTTTGAATTGATCATTATAAACTAAAGCTATATTAAAACTAAGACTAATTAAACTAATTATTCTAAACTAGATTAACAACTACGAACAATGATTTAAATATTCGAACTTAAGAACTACGAAATAAAAGCAACAAATCTAAGAGCATAAATATAAGAAACTATCATGAAGCAATTGTATTATAAGAATCTAAAGACGGGAATTAAACATAAATCAAATTGCATAAATAAACTAGTTGAATTCAATATATCTAAAGTATCAAGCATAAAATAAATTAAGAACTAATTATTTAATCTAGAATTAACTAAGAAATTAACTACGGATTTAACTAAGAGTTTAGGAAACTTATTGGAACTAGTAAAAGCGGTAAAAATCACAAGCGAATCTGGAGTTGGGAACGAAATCTCGACTTGAAGTGATTCTTGAGCGTAAGGATATTGATTTCTGTCTATGTAATGGAGTGTGTAAATGCATTGTTTATGTGCTCTCTAACCCTAGGTAGTCGTGTCTCCTCTTTTGGTAGTGGTCTCTCTTCAAAAACCGAAATATGAAGGGTATTTATAGATATAGCAAGTCTTGGAGCACAAGAAACCCTAAAAATTCATTTCTGGGCAGCCACATCAACGTCGCGTCGACCGACGCGTGCTGAAGCTCGGCGTCAATGCTGCCTGTGCACTCGCGTCGACTGGGCGGGGGCGTCGACTGACGCACTCTTGGATCGATGCTTCAGAGAGTTGTATCGGGTTGGCATCGATAGAGTGTCGACCGTCGTGGCAGGATCCGCGTCGACTGACGCGACTGAGAGTACGTCTCATTTTCTTGATCTTTCTGCTACTCGTTCACCGGAAAGCCCGTTCTCCAATTTTGAACATCGAACTTCATCTAATTACGCGCTGAACTCTTCTGGTTACTTAGTTGTAAGGTGAAAAACAACGAGTAATCACCTATTCTCATCAATTATGATCAAAATATGATCAAATAAGTTGGAAATATAAAAATACAGAATTAGGCTTAAATCATCCAACTTATACCAAAAACAACTAGAAAAAAGAACTAAAATACTAATAAAAATAAGGATAAATCTGCGCTAATCATCCTTTTGAGATAATTTATTGTTTTCTCATGCAGCTAGAGTGATTGACGAGCCTGGGATTTCAAGAAGATAAAACTCATAAACCGTTATGAGAATCGAGAGACAAAGACGAGAAAGTCAGCGCCAAGAAGTAGCCACCAGGACACTCATCCGGTCGAATGGATCTGACATCCGACCGGATTGACCTACTGAATTCACACCGGTCGGATGTCCAGATTGGATCGTCCTACTGGACTCACATCCGGTCGAGTGGATCTGACATCCGACCGGATTGCCTAACAAGAAACCCCATCCGGTCGGATTCTTTAGACCATCTGGACGGATGCAAGCATTACAAAATCATTTTTGAAATATCTTTCAGTTACGAAATGAGGTTTTTGAAGATTAAAAAAGATCAGGAAGAGAGGCGGAGAATCATCATCCAGTATCCCTCGTCCAGTAGTGACAGACTGTGTTGAGAACCATATTTTCGAACCTCTTGGGGATGACAACCCAAGAGTGTTCTTGAATCGTTCTTCATTTTATCTTTCCACGTTCTAGGTTTAATTTTCGGTTTTTCTTAGCTTAGCTCGTAGAATCATCTTGTGAACTTGAGGATTATTGGAACTTCTATAATTAGGTAACCTTTCATTATTCAATTATTGAATTTATCTTTTGATTTTATACGAATGTTTAGAACTATCAATTCTCTTGTGTTCGGTTTTATTTTAATTGTTGATGGATGTTAGTTGTTCACTATTGTTACTTTCTTGTCCAATCATGATTAGTTCTTGTTCTGAGTTTGTGATACTGGATTTGTCGATGGTTGTTAGTTAGGATTTACGGGTCTAGTCCCTAGAATCATTTAGAACCATCGATTGGAATTGTCGGGTGTTAATCGATGAGTTAGGATTAACATCCTCAGATCGCAGATTAAGTGTTCGATAAAATGCCAATTGATCGTGGAGACGATTCTAGAGCCCTAGACCCCCGTTTTTATTAATCTTTTAATAAGTTTTCAATTTTGTTTTAAAATTCATTGTTAAAACTTTTATAAACTTTAGTTAAGTTCTTGCATAGAGATTGACGCTCTCTTTGCAAGATTAGTTTTTGAATCGCTTGTTGTATAAATCATCATTTTAGATATTAAAATTCTCAAACCAAAACTTGATCGCGTGTTTACATTTTTTTCTTTTGTAATTAGCAGGTGTCGACTATTCAAGAGCAATAATCGTAAATTATTATGTACAAGTATTTTCAATTCTAAATTTCTCTTTCTGATATATATATATATATATATATATATATATATATATATATATATATATATATATATATATATATATATATATATATATGTATGTATATTATTTTATTTTATTTTGTTACTTGGGTTTGGGTGTCGTATATACTCTGAAGTATTCATACAAACAAAAAGGTGATATTTTGCATTATCTTCTTTTTTGGGAAAAATATTTTTTGCAACCTATACTATAGGCGTTTTCACGCTTTGCAACCAAATACTTTTTTCGTTGTCAATTGCAACCTGTACTACAATTTTGCAACCTAAACTTTTATTTTTCACGCTCTAGGTTGCAAAATTTTAGTGCAGGTTTCAATTGACAACGAAAAATATATTTGGTTGTAAAGCATTAAAACGCCTGTAATACAGGTTGCAAAAAGTATTTTTTCCCTTTTTTTTTATACTGTGATTTCGAAGAAGAAAAAACTATGTCATTGTGATAATGAATTTCCAATAATTCATTATACTGGATATTATATTATATTAGTTTACTTTTAATTTTTTTATATTATATTGTATATTATTTAATATTATTTATTTGATTTTCAGACAAATTATACTAAAATTGTTAGCACTCATGGTCTAGCTGGAAGCATGGATCACGTAATAGTTGTAGATTCTAATTGGTGATTTCATATTATTTAATTTTAATAATAATAGTAACATATAAATTTCTTCAATATATGTACTTTAGTCACATGATGGGTACATTTTTTCCAAAAGATGTTCCACACAATTAGTTTTTCTATGTACATGCTGCTGCTTGGACAAATTAGGTGATGTCAGAAGTCATAATTTGTGGAAATATCATGCACTATGATAGATTTCCTCACCTTCTTTTGTGAAAGTTACATATTTTCTTCTTTACTTGGTTGCAAATTTAGTTTTACCCATTCTATTACTATTTTCTCATAGGGTCAAAGCATTAGTAATATTCACTATTGCAATAATGGTTTGCAATATATCTCCAATACAAAGTTTTTATTTTTTCCAAATCAAAAAAAGTGAGATTGGTCTATTATTACATTTATTGCAAATACAAAATTGGTAATTTAAAATTTTGTCAATGTAAATCAAGGTAATTAATAAAGGTTAATATACAAAAAATATTTTATGGTAATTAATATAATACGTCGATTAAGGTAGTTAAAAACTTTAAATATAGCAAAAAAATTTGTAAGCGAGAATGTATTAACTCGATATGATATAATAAATAAGGTAAATAATAAACAAGATAATGATTAGTTACTTTACATATATAATGTTATTATGCATATTCGTTTTCATTATGTAAACTAATAGGCATGATGATATGTATATCCTACAATATCCACCCTATTTGTTAATGTTGTTGGCACCCTAGCCTATGTGTCAGCTAGTCATTCGTTCGTTTGACATATGTCATCACTTGGTAGATCTGGATGCTGAGTTGTCATCTTATGGTGGTTTGTGTTAAAATGCTACCTTTTGAGATTTTAGCTTAGGTATAAATAACAATTTTTTTTCATTTCTTTCATTTTTCTAAGAAACTAGGGTTAAAATACTATCTTCTCTCCTCGCTCACTCTCTCCCTGCTCTTCATGAAAAAAACCCTTTCCTTCATTTCTTTATTTGTATTTTTTCTTATGTAATTCACAATTTAGCAAAATATGGATATTATTTATTAGAACTTATCAATCAAAGCAGATGTTGAAGGCAATTGAGAGATTTTAGTGTTGCATTATAGGTGTGAATGGAGGATATAATATTAGAGATTGATAGAATCTTGAGGCCCGAAGGGAGTTTGATTATACGGGACGATGTGGATACGTTGGTGAAGGTGAAGAGAATTGCAGATGGTTTGAAGGATTTTACATGGAGAATGTGTGTTGATTACAGGCACATAAACCAGCTGACCATTAAACATGACTACCCTATAATTGTGATAGATGAGTTACATGATGAATTACATGGGTCAAACTATTTTTCCAAGATTGATTTGAGGTTAGGATATTTTAAGATCCTTATGAAAACAGAACACAGGTTCCTTACTGCCTTTAGAACTCACAATGGTCACTATGAGTTCTTGGCCATGCCTTTTGGGTTGTGCAATGCACCTGCTACCTTTCAGTCAATGATGAATCATGTTTTTAGTAACTACCTAAGGAAATCAGTTTTGATGTTTTTTGATGATATTCTAGTTAACAGCCAAAACCTAAAAGAACACAGGATTCACTTAGAGCAGGTACTACATAGGTTGAGGGAGAGCAAACTTTATGCCAAGAGGAGAAAATGTAATTTTGGGAGGCTATATATAGAGTATCTGGGACATATAATATCCCATCAAGGGGTATCAACTGACCCAGACAAGATCAGTAGCATGGTTCAGTGGCCAACACCCACAAATGTCAAGCAGCTAAGGGGTTTTCTAGGCTTAACAAGTTACTACAGGAAATTTGTGAAGGGTTATGGGGTGCTGAGCAGACCCCTCACTGAGCTACTAAAGAAGAGAAAGTTTGGGTCGGAAGAACAGGAAGAGATATCTTTCAAAAAGCTCAAGGAATAAATGGTTAGTACCCCAGTGTTGGCATTGCCAGACTTCAAGAAACATTCATCCTAGAAACTGATGCCAGTGGTATAGGAGTAGGAGCAGTACTGATGCAAGAGGGTAAGCTCTATCTTACATGAATAAGACCCTATACCCAAGGAATCAATCACTCTCTGTCTATGAGAGGGAGTTTTTGGTTGTCCTAATGGCAATACAAAAGTGGAAGCATTACTTACAAGGTAGTAGGTTCATTATAAGAACTGACCAACAAGCACTCGGGCACCTATTGGATCAAAAAGTAATGACACCTACCCAACAGAGGTGGATCACTAAGCTCCTAGGGTTGGATTATGTGATTGAGTAAAAGGAATGGAGTGATAATAGATTGGTTGATGCTTTGTCAAGAATCAACCCTTCTGAAGTTAGTTCTGAGGCTATGTCCACTGTGACCCCAACTTGGGTGAAGCAGATTGTGCAGAGCTGTAAGGGTGATCCACACATGTCTAAAATCATAGTGGACAACACTATAAACCCCCAATCATATCCCCAGTTTACTTTGAAGGAGGGAGTACTCAAGTATAAAAACAGGTTGGCAGTGGGAGGAGACACAGGGTTAAGGCAATCAGTCCTCAAGACCATGCACTCTTCTACTTATGGGGGGCACTCAGGTATACATGGAATCTATATGAGGCCAAAGAGGGTGTTTTACCGTCCTGGTATGAAGAAGGATGTTACAAGTTTAGTAAATGAGTGTGATGTATGCAAGATGAACAAACCAGATGGTGGGGCTTATCATGGTCTATTGCAAACCCTACCTATCCCTAGCGGGCCTGGACTCACATTACTATGAATTTCATTGAGGGGTTGCCTAAGTCCTATGGCAAGAATGTTATTGGTGGTTATTGAAAAGCTCACTAAGTATGCACATTTCATTACCCTAACCCACCCCTTTGCAGCTATTGATGTGGCTCGCACCTTCTTGGACACAATATATAAGCTCCATGGGATGCCAGTTAGCATAGTAACTGACAGGGATAAGATATTTACCAGCAACTTCTAGCAGAAATTATTTAGGTTGATGGGGGTAAGTTTGGAAATGACCTCGGCATAACACCCTCAATCTGATGGGCAAACTGAGAGGTTGAATCAAAGCTTGTAGAGTTACTTAAGATGCATGGTCCACAAGACCCCTAAACAATGGTCTAAATGGATTCCTTTGGCTGAGTTTTGGTACAACACTAATTTTCACACAGGATTGAAACTCACACCTTTCCAAGCCCTCTATGGTTACCCAACCCCACTCTACATTTTGAACGGATACTTGGACACAGACAACAAAGAAGTGCACGCAAGCATGCAGGAAAGACAACACATAATAAAGGTGATAAAGGAAAATCTGATATAGGCACAACAAAAAATAAGAGCATATGCAGATAAGCACAGAAAAGATAGATCTTTTGAGGTTGGGGATTTTGTTTTTCTTAAACTTCAGCCATTCAGGAAAAATTCTGTGGTAGTAGGAAAAAACCTCAAATTATCAGCAAGGTATTATGGACCCTATGAGATAATTTAAAGGACTAGGAAAGTGGCAGTTTTGTTAAAATTACCTGAAGGCTAAAAAATCCATCCCATGTTCCATGTCTCCCTGCTCAAGGGTAGAGTACTTGCTGGCATTCTAGTGTGCGCAGAACCTCCCTCAACTGACCCGGCTGGCAACTTCAAACTCCAACCCTACGTCATGCTCGATTCCCGTGACATACACTGCTGGGGAGAGCCGCTGTCCCGGATACTCGTTCGCTACGACGTTGAACCACCGACCGCCGCTTGGGAGGATCTCAGCTATATCCACCGCAAGATTCCGTCTTTTGATCCTCGAGGACGAGAATCTAAAAATTATGGTGGTATTGTTGTGAGCAAGACCGGGATTTTGCAAAGAAAATGAGAAAAAAAGGATGAACCGTAATTTTGGAGTAGTGATACCAATCCAATTGGGAAATTGGGGTCAAATGAAAACCGGTCAACAAGAAGAAATACGAAGAACTAATAATCAGGCAACACGTGGCAAAGAAGATGACAGCTTGGAAGAAGGAAAAGGACGAGTGCTGAAGGAGGAAGGAGGGTTATTATTGTAAATTTATATAAATTCATGTTAATTGATGTATTTGTCTTTTAGGAGGACATTTAGATATTTTGGAGGTTTGTTATCAAGTGGCCCAATTGGGGAGTAAACCTTTTTCCTTATTTAAAGGAGAATGAGGCAAATGAAAGGCAGCTCTGGGAAAGTTAATTTCTACATATATCATTTCCTCTCATAATTCACTACTCTCTGATCTTCCTCTCCAAGTATCTTTCTACTCTATACACAGTTTCATACAATCACAATCCAGAAATTACATAATACAACAATATATTATAGTATATATATATATATATATATATATTGTAATTACCCAATACCTCAGGGGGTTTAGTCAATTTCATTTGTATAAACGTTAATAGGCAATTGAGATTTTATGATTAGATTAATTTGGGATAAATCACATGCCTAAAATTTCTATCAATCATGAAAAAAGTAAACAAAATGAATCGTGAATTTAAGGAAGTTTAATAAGTTACTAGGGGAAGTATATATGAATAATATCACCTATATATGAATAATATACGAAATTGCTCCCCTCATAATTACTACACATTTGGTAATTGAAGTATAAATGGAAAAATATATTAAACACAATTAATTATGTTACCAAATATATAATTAGTAAGGATTTAATTCGAACAAAATCGTTTCTTGATTTTTTCATATACATATATACGAAACTACTCCCTTCATAATTACTGCACAATTGGTAATTTAAGTATAGATGGAAAAATATTTTAAACATAATTAATCATGTTACCAAATATATAATTAGTAAGAATTAGATTCTCGTAAATTTGTTAACAACGAAAATAAAATTGGAAAAATATATTTAACATAATTAATTATTTTACCAAATATAATATTATATTATATTATATTATTTTACCTAATCTACGTAATCTTAATTGTGTTTTAGTATGTGAATCTTTTCAATATATATGCAAAAAAATGTTAGCAAGATTTATGCATTAAAATTATAATATTGGTATGTTATTAAATTTTGATTGATAGATTTATGAGTAATATTGTATTTATAACTTTTATGATTAGATTAATTTTGAATAAATCAGATGCCTAAAATTTATTGTCAAATACAAAAAAGTAAACAAAATGAATCCTGAATTAAAGGAAGTTTAATAAGTTACTAGGGGAAGTCTTTGACTGCAAACAATTAATAATTCTAGAATGTGATTAAATTACTAAATTATATAAACTTTATATATATATATATATATATGATAGAGACTTGTTAATCTTAATTAGTAATCTAGGTCAAAAAGAGTTATCCGCTTGTTTGCTACAAATAAGATAATTGAACTTAGTGCACTCTACTTGATTGAATTGGAATTCAAAGGAAAGAAGGCGTGGAACTTAAATAACTCAATTAGAACGCTTTTTAAAAGATTACGTGGTACGATTAGGTCGAATAAGCCCTTCTGGAATAAATATTCAGCCGCTTGTGAACCTTCGGGTACAGTTTTATTCAATGTTTGTTCAATTACTCTTTTACCCGCAAATGCAATGTAGGAGTTTGGTTCGGCAATAATGATATCTCCCAACATACCAAAACTAGCGGTTACCCCACCAGTAGTAGGCGATGTAAGGATTGATACATATAATAACTTTTTATTTGATTGATAATCATATAAGGCAGACGATATTTTAGCCATTTGCATCAAGCTTAAACTCCCCTCTTGCATGCGCGCCCCTCCCGAAGCACACACTATAATAAGAGGTAGAAATTGATTGGTAGCGTACTCAATCAAACGGGTGATTTTCTCCCCCACTGCGGATCCCATACTACCCCCCATAAACTGAAAATCCATAACTCCAATATATATATATATATGATTAGGTTCAAATGAGAACCATGTCCCTAACCTAGGGTCAATTATGGGCCTTAGATTTAATTAAATGAATGGATCAGATTTTTTGTGCATTTACTTATTTAATTAAAAGTATTAGAATTATATAATAAAAGCACTACTGGTGTATATAACTGAAATATTAATAAAGCACTGTGATTGTATAATAAAAGCACCAGTTCGCAGGTTTGCATATAACGACATGGTTCTCATTTGAACCCACCCCTATATATATATATATATATATATATATATATATATATATATATATATATATATATATATATATATATATATATATACTTAACATAATTAATTATGTTACCAAACATATAATTAGTAAGAATATAATTTTCACAAGTTTGGTTCTTACGAAAAATACAAGTGGAAAAACATACTTAACATAATTAATCATGTTACCAAATATATTATTGTATTATATTATTTTACACAATCTACGTAATCTTATAAATATTATAGTATTTTAAAATTATGTTTAACACAAAAGTCTACGTAATCTTATAAATTATTTCACACAATCTACAAAATCTTATATATAATAAAGTTTTTTAATATTACAAATTACTTCACACAATCTATTATTATATAAATTATTTCACACAACCTTATGTGTGTGTGTATATATATACATAGGTACCATGATTAAGGGTTTCAAGGATATATACAACTAATTACATATCAAATCACACTACCCTCATAATTACTACACATTTGGTAATTGAAGTATAAATGCAAAAACATATTTAACATGATTAATTATGTTACCAAATATATACTAATTCATAAAATCAAAAAATTATAATCCTCATGTACTGATTATCACATTTTCATTTATAATTTGACATTCTATTTATAAATATTATGATATCCATATACATATATACGTTTGTATTTATATATTTATATATACACGTATAAATGGAAAAATATATTAAAAACAATTAATTATGTTACCAAATATAAATTAGTAAGAATAGAATTCTCACAAATTTGTTTTTCTTAATTTCTCCATATACATATATACAAAACTGCTCCCCTCGCAATTACTACACATTTGGTAATTGAAGTATAAATAGAAAGACATATTAAACACGATTAATTATGTTACCAAATATATCATTAGTAAGAATAGAATTCTCACAAATTTTTTTCTTAAATTTTTTCATATACATATATACGAAACTGCTCCTCTCATATTTACTACACATTTGGTAATTGAATTATAAATGAAAAAATATATTAAACATAATTAAGTATGTTACCAAATATATAATTAGTAAGAACAGAATTCTCACAAATTTATTTCTTAATTTTTCCATATACATATATACGAAACTGCTACCCTCATAAATATTATAGTATCCAAATACATATAAATGTTTATATATACATATGAAACATTTATAATATTTTTTTTCTAAATTATTTGTTTCTATTTGTTTGAGAAATAGTCATTTTCATTTCAATAAACATGTTGGGTTGGTGTACAAACATGAACAAATTTAAAAAAATTTATCTAATTGAGCCCATTTGAACTTATTGAAAATTAAGAGACGTAAATGGTTCAATACTATTTGTTTCAATGTAAAATATAAAATAAAATAGTAAGTGTGGTATACAATGAGTGTTTCTCAAAATTTAAAGTGAATAATAATTCAGCTTTTGAACTTGATAAATTATTTCTCGGCATCTGCATATTAATAATATCGTGTATAAAGTAGGTTTTCAAAATTTAAAGTGAACATTATTTTTCACTTTGTATTTAATGTCTACTTTTTGAACTTATTTTTAAAATAAATATTGTGTTTTTCTGATTTTCTCATCAATGCCCGCGTAATCACGGATTTTTAAACTAGTATATATGTATGCACAACTTTTGGGATTAAATTGAAGTTAATCAATAAAAAGGTAATCAGTGATGACCTTACAAAATAATTGGAGTTCAATATCTCACCGAAGAAATGATTCCATATTGGTTATTTATTTACATAACCATGCATATAATTACGAAGTATAATATCATTACCCTTTGGAATATATATATCATGAGTATATCTTATAATACATATATGTTAATACCTTTTTGATTAAATTGTTCATAAAAAAAAGGTAAGAAATTATGACTTCACAAAATAATTGAAGTTCAATATCTTACAATATAAATTAATCCATATTGGTTACTTATTTACATGATCATGCGAATATCTTATCACATATATATATATATATATATATATATATATATATATATGTGTGTGTGTGTGTGTGTGTGTGTGTGTATGTGTGTGTGTGTGTTAATGCCTTTTGGATTAAACTCAAGTTAATCAAAATAAGATATTTGATGACTTTGCTCCATAAAATGTTTGTAAAATCTATCATATATTATGTGCATCTATTTATCATTCGGTTTTCCTTCTCACAAGTATATACTCTTTATCAATCAAGTTTCCTACATTATTGTTTTCATTAAGTCGGGTCATATTAATCAACTTAAATGATGTCGGTTAATATGGGAAATATATGATATTGTAATCAACATAATGTATCTAATAATTGATATGGAAATATCTTTATCATAATTAATTACTTCAATTTATCCTATACTTTGTACATTAATTTATCAATCAACTTTCCTTCCATTACGTGCTTACTTGCAATTACATAATCTTTATCAATGAAGCTTCTTACAATATTGCTTTTCTTTTATAAAGTCAGGTCATATTAATCAGCTTAACTGATGTCGTTTAATATGACAAAATATATTATATGGTAATCAATATAATTTATCATATTCAATATATCTTATGTTTCTATATATCATGATATGAATCAACCATAAATAATACGTTATAATAATAATCTTAATCATGATTTACCCTATGTACAAAGTTACTTGATTAGAATATGTTTCATGCTTCCATATATCATTATATAAATCAACCATATATAATAATCTCATCTATCAGCTTACTCATATAATATAAATTTTCCAAGTACATACACCATTAACTAAGGCGCAGTCGTATTTCATGCTACAACTAATTATTTGCTTAACATACAAAATATCAACACAAATTCTCTCGTCTTACATATTATGGAAGGACAGTAGAATATTATGTTAAGTCAATTATTAACTAAATTCTTTAAATTATTCACATCAGTAATGAATGTTTGGAATCAGTTTTATTAAAGCAATTTTTTTACATATATATATAGTACATTATGGTTACTAACCATAAATAAGAATATTTTTTATTTTTTATAAACTAATTCATTTTTAATTCATCCATAAAGAAATGAGGAAAATCTTCAAGTCTATGATTATTTGCAACAAACAACAATTGTCGAACATAATTGACGACGTAAAATTCATTTCTTTTATAGTTTATAAAAAAACCGATACAATATTTTGGAAAATTAATGACTTTTTTTCAATACATTATATATTCACAATGTTATATTCATCTATGTCTATAGTCATTAAAAGTCTATCTAGAATTATTATATCCAATCTTAGTCATGTTTTTCTTTTGTCGCCAATTATTTATTTTATATTTATTTAATTTAAACATATAGATTATGACTTGCATTTCAAATTTAATTTAATCAATTTATCGTGCTACAAATTGATCATTTATTCATTACATATCCTCTAATAAATATCTATTAAATATTTAAGTTGTTATATAATAAAACACATAAGTTCATTTTACAATTATTTTTTAAAACAAACCGTGAATTATTTAGTTATTTGGTGAGATAAACATATAACATGTTTAAATATTATAGTCAATTTGTTTTTTGTTATTCAATTGTTTTATCTGAATGAATATAATATCATTGATCAACATAATTAATTATTTTATTTCGTTGTTAGTGATAGATATAATCGAATGGAAATTCAGTATTATCACAGCTTCCCATTAGTTGTACAAAATAGACAAAATCATTATTAGATAAAATGTATTAAGAGTATTGTCGAATAGAATAACATTATTTTCTCATGTTTATTAGTAATAGATAATGATGTAAATCAACACTCAACAAATATACCCAATGGTATAATTACGGTTTGTAATATTAAATAATTGATTTTCTATCTTTATATAAATTCAATGATTTTTTTCTTGAATTATCTTTTATAATAAAATAAACAATACTTCAATGTTACTCTTCTCTACATATGCAATTTTTTTATTTTTTTTTATTAAATCACTCTAATTTACGTATTTATACCTATTTTTAATTAAATAAATATGTATACAAATTGTCTAATTATTATATAACTGGATTTTATGTAACAACATATATCATATATGCGATTAGTATAGTACATTAAATTAAAAAAACTATTGCTTTTATTTTGTAGGAAATAAATGTATCTAGATGGACTTTGGTAGATCGTAATACAGATCGAAATGATGTAACAAATAATTTACAATTATCGGTAGTAGCTAAAGTTTCATATCCTGTGACCGATATTTCTAATGGTATTTTTATTATTTTACTATTATTGTTTTGCAATTAATACTAATGTAATTACATCCTTGAAAAGATACACTCACTCTTAATATTCTTTAGGTCTTTACTATTATTTTTATAATAATAATAATAATAGTAATAATAATAATAATAACAAATTATTATTATTATTATTATTATAGTATTAATAATTATAAAACAATAATAATAATAATAATAATAATATATTATTATTATTATTACAAAATACTTATCAATTGACTGAATAATTTTATAACTTTGACACTATTCACAAATTGACTAAAAAATGCATATATAATTATCTATTTATGCAAATATTTCCAGAAAATATAGTTATCCCTATCGCATCAATTCGAATATAAAGTAGCTCATTTGTTGTATAAATTTTGGATCAAAATCAGTCAATTTCTAAATGAAAGGGGGGAAGACCTCCTTAATATTCAAAAGTTACTACCAACAGTAATATTGTAGAGCACTAAATACTAATTTTAATTTATATTAAAATTATGTTGTTATTTTCTATATAATAATAAAAAAGATTAATTTAATATTATCATTATTTGGTTTTGGAGAGCATGTCTCAACTTTTTGAAAAGAAAATATACAAGTCCACACAACTCAATTTATTTGCATATCTTTTGTGTTTATTATAAACACCCAATTATAATATATATGTGTACACACACACACACACACACACACACACATATATATATATATAGGATTGGGTTCAAATGAGAACCCCGTCGTTATATGTGAACCTAGGGACTAATCTTGGCCTTAGATCTAATATTGCACAGTGCAATTATATGTCCAGGTTCATTGTGCTTTTTACACAGTACTGTAGTGCTAAAATCAGTCCARTTTTTTTAATTTAATTATATATATATATTTTTTACGTTTTAAAATATGCAATATGTATCTTAAATTGTAGATCTTGAGAATGTGATTAATTTGATATATATTTCATTYAAAACGAATAAAATTTGAAAAAGTTATGGTTTGTTGAAGATTTAAGTTTCATTTCAAATTTTTGAATTTGCAGTTTATAAACGAAATTTGCGGTGCTTTTTTTATACAATCATAGTGTTTTTCTTCTTAATCTATTGTGCTTTCCAAAGAACAATGTGGTGCTCTTTGTAAACGTTGATATATGTCCAAAATACCATTTTTAATAATTAATGCTGACATGTCATGATCTCAACCATCAAGATTATCCAATCTAATGGTCAAGATGAGTCCCTAGGTTCACATGTAATGACGGGTTCTCATTTGAACCCAACCCTATATATATATATATATATATCCAAGCAAGCTAATCCTTATAATTCTTCATGATCAGTTATAAAATAATGTTGTTGAGAATATTTGAGTAATTGTGCAGGAGAATACACGCGTCGTTTATGTGTATAATTATTGTTGAGAATGGTTCAACACATATCTTATCGAGTGAGGTGGACAATATTACCGTAACTGCACTAGATAAGTCACAAAATCAACTTACCCCTAAACCAAGAAGGGGTTGACCGCATACAAAATCAAATGTTCTTAATAACGGTAATATTTTTTACAATTTAAGATTCTTATATAATTCTTAACTATATTCACATTTTTAATTTAATTATTAATATTAATTATTTGGTTGGTTGTTATTATTAAAAATATGCCTTCATTATCTAAAATAATTTATTCAAATATTCAAACTTAACAATTTCTTATGCTCTCAAATTACATCAACATGTTTATTTTTTTTGAAAGTAATTAGTAGTAAAAATATTTTATGAAAAAAATACAAATGTAGCTTATAAGTCCCATAAGTGAATGCAGAATTCTTTAGCCCTATTGACAGAAATGGACAATAGTGCATTTGTTGCAATTCATTTGGCACATAATCAACTTACTCCTAAACCAAGATGAGGACATCCACCAAAATTTGTAAATATTTCTAATAATTTTAATAGTTTAAATTACTTATTAATTTAAATATTACTTTTATATTTCATTAAGAAGTCGAATGTATATAACAACTCTAAATAGTTTAAATTATTTCTTCTATTACACGTTAAAATTAAAATTAATAATATATAAATGTAATATATAAAACTAATATCCTTTGGTTGTGATATATTACCCAAATTTGGAATACTCAATATAGTTTTATTTTATTTTATTTAATATCACCATGCTTTTTTTTTTTCAAAAATATTAACAATCCATAGTCATATTAACTTAATTTCAAGGTAAACCTTAACTATAGAAACGATGTTGTCCCAAGAAATTTCCTAAAACTCTCAATTTGTTGTATGTTGAGTTTCCTTAGTATTTTGTTTGAAACTCTTTCTGCAACCGTGAGATCTGACAGCGAATTTTATTATATGTAGCATCTTGAGGCATATCTTCTCTCCTTCTTCCAAAAGGAAGAGCTTGCCATTCTATATTTAAAGTTTCATTCAATCTCCATGAGTAATCATCATATATGATTTTCTAGGGGACCCCCCATTCGGAATTAATGGTGCATGCACAACTGATTTTGAAACGAAACTCCAATGATGCATAACATTATTTTAGAGTTTTAGACAAAATATTGAAAGATATAACGAGATTCAAGAATTCAGAAGCTATATATATTTATTTGGAGGTAAAACTATGGTACTTAGTCGAGGTTTTTGTCAAATTCTTCCGAAATTTACTAAATGTACTAGGCCAGACATAATACATGCAGCCATCAATTCTTCCCACCTGTGGAGACATTGGACTGTTATGAGATTGACAAAGAATGTGAGGCTTTAAAATCTCAGCTCAAATCCCATTTCAGTTGAATTTAAAGAGCTTTCTCAGTGGATAAATAGCACTGGAAATGGGACAGTTGGAGGATCCAATGATGGCATCTTTGAAATCAATATCCCAGAGGATCTATTGTTGTTAAATGATGGTGATCCTACTGCATCGGTTGTGGCTAGTACCAGGGGCGGATTTAGCTTGGTACCTGAGGGGGACACAGCCCCCCCAAAGAACAAAACCCTAATACTATTTATGGTTTTTTGTTATTTGTGTGTGTGTGTATATATATATATATATATATTGGCCTCCTAAAAGTTAAGAATTTGTAGTTTGGTCTAGTGATTTGTGGCTTAGTCTCTTCTCAAATGGTTCATGATTCAAC
The DNA here is from genome assembly GCA_014905375.1 of Phtheirospermum japonicum. NCBI lineage: Eukaryota > Viridiplantae > Streptophyta > Magnoliopsida > Lamiales > Orobanchaceae > Phtheirospermum > Phtheirospermum japonicum. Next base: position 64,148 of record BMAC01000417.1, on the reverse strand, counting down.
TCTTACTCTTGCCCATTTTTCTTTCTTTTTTCTTTCTTTTTTGTCTCTTGTTTTTCGATATTTTTTTTATCTTTCTTTTTATATTCCTCTTTATCATTTGTTTCTTTTTAGTTTTATACTCTTGTTTTTTTATATTTTTTATCTTTCTTTTTATATT
>BMAC01000417.1:39023-58512 GCA_014905375.1 Phtheirospermum japonicum | reverse complement strand
CGCCTTCTTGCTGGCTCCCTTCACCCCGAGCAGGTTGAGGCACGCCGACTGGGACGCCATCTGGGTCCCACCCCCGACGGTGCCGACCTCAATTGAAGGCATGGTCATGGATACGTGGAGGCGGAAAAAATACTCGGCCCAAACGAAAAAAACGCCGTCGCCGATTCAAACCCCACGTTCAACAGCACCGCCGCCCGATTCAAACCACCACCGGAGCACCTCAACACCGCCTCCAACCCACGAGAACCGGCCCGATCGCCGAGCCCGATCCGCGACAATGATTTCAGCCACCACCATCCGTCATTATTTTTCACCCACTGACAAAGAAAAAGAGAAACCAAGCCGGCAACACCGACCGCCACGGCAACATCACATCGCCCGAATCGGCCGAGCCCCAAAATTTCTGCAAGCCGGCTGTCGGACGAGTCAAATGGCGTCCGAATCCACCCCAGACCGTTCGGCCTAATCCAAATCCAACAATCGAGCCAGCGACCCCACGTAATCGAGCCACCAACCTACCAACCCCAATCGGACCCCCTGTTTAAACAGGCGGCGGATTTCTGAAATCTGGGGAAGGAGAAGGCTCCCGCCCGACCAGACCAAAACCCAGTCCGGTCCGCCGCTTCGCCTGCCCTCACCGGTAGCCGCCAAATCCTTGACCGGAGCGGTTGCCTTCGCCTGCCGCCGCTTTGCCGACGGGGGGTTGTTGGGCCGAGCGCCGTTTTGGAAAGAGAAAGTGGAGAAATGGGTGAGAAAAGAAGGAATGGCTGGACGATTGAATTAGGTTTAGGAGATTTTGGTATTTAATGTGATTATAGCATTTGTAAAATTACCTAAAAGCCCTTTTCTTTCCATATATATAATTAATGAATTTAAAAAATAGAAAAAATCTGGTCCACATATTTTATTAGATCTACGGCCTTGGATTGGTCCCTAGGTTCGCATATATTGACGTGGGTTTCATTTGAACCCAATCCTATAATAATATATATATATATGTGGTGTGGTGTGTTGTGTGTGTGTGTGTGTGTGTGTTGGTTGTTGGTGTGGTGGTGTAGGCCAAACACTTGTGTTAGGCAAGATTGACCGTTTTATGACCAGTTAGGACCATTTTGGACCCCGATACCTATAATGTATTGAATTTCTGTATTATTGATGTATTATTTTTGTACTCGAAAGTATTAATTTTTCATAAATCTCTGTCCTTTCGTGTTATGATGTATTGTTTTTATACTATGGGTGTATTGGTAATATGATATATTGATATTTACTAATGTATGGTATTTGTATTATAATGTATTGGTATGAGATTTTGGTCTAAACGGATGATTCCGTTAGTCCGCCCTCACAAGCACTACAAAAAAATTCGGAAACACGGACAGAAATTACCTATGGACATATTCCGTCGGTAAATATCGACATAATCTTAATGGTTGAGAACATGACACGTCAGCAGTGTAATTATGGAAAATATTGAATTAATTTAATTAAAAGGGTATTTTGGACATATATCAACAATTCGAAAGAGCACTGCATTGCTCTTTAGAAAGCACATGGGTAAAGAAAAAGCACTACGACTGTATACAAAAAGTATCACAAATTTCGTTTTATAAATAAATATAATTAAATTTAAAAACCTAAATATTAAAAAGTATCGCATGTGATTAATTTTAGCACTACATTACTGTATAAAAAAACACTGTTAAATTACAAGTAAGAATCTTGGATTTTTACTATATTTTAGTTCTTTTATAATAACATAGCAATGCTTTTTTTAATATTATTGCAACGCTTTTTTACTACACTATCATTACTTTTCTCGATACGCCCAAATCACCAGATACAACTAATTATAAAAATCTCTACATATCAGTCATTGAAGACTGAAAATACTGCAGTTCTGAATTACTATGCACTTAATGACATCTCTAAGTTGATCTAGCATTATATATTTAGGCATAATTATAAAAGCTACCCCTAAGGTTAGCCTAATTACAAAAGAACTCCAATCATCTTTCAAGATCATAAACACTTCTTAAAGTGGTACAAACAACCCCAACGTCAACAGCAACAACGGCGGTTAATAGCCTCACGTTCGACCCCGGCGCCTTCTTGCTGGCTCCCTTCACCCCGAGCAGGTTGAGGCACGCCGACTGGGACGCCATCTGGGTCCCACCCCCGACGGTGCCGACCTCAATTGAAGGCATGGTCATGGATACGTGGAGGCGGAAAAAATACTCGGCCCAAACGAAAAAAACGCCGTCGCCGATTCAAACCCCACGTTCAACAGCACCGCCGCCCGATTCAAACCACCACCGGAGCACCTCAACACCGCCTCCAACCCACGAGAACGGCCCGATCGCCGAGCCCGATCCGCGATAATGATTTCAGCCACCACCATCCGTCATTATTTTTCACCCACTGACAAAGAAAAAGAGAAACCAAGCCGGCAACACCGACCGCCACGGCAACATCACATCGCCCGAATCGGCCGAGCCCCAAAATTTCTGCAAGCCGGCTGTCGGACGAGTCAAATGGCGTCCCGAATCCACCCCAGACCGTTCGGCCTAATCCAAATCCAACAATCGAGCCAGCGACCCCACGTAATCGAGCCACCAACCTACCAACCCCAATCGGACCCCCTGTTAAACAGGCGGCGGATTTCTGAAATCTGGGGAAGGAGAAGGCTCCGCCCGACCAGACCAAAACCCAGCCGGTCCGCCGCTTCGCCTGCCCTCACCGGTAGCCGCCAAATCCTTGACCGGAGCGGTTGCCTTCGCCTGCCGCCGCTTTGCCGACGGGGGGTTGTTGGGCCGAGCGCCGTTTTGGAAAGAGAAAGTGGAGAAATGGGTGAGAAAAGAAGGAATGGCTGGACGATTGAATTAGGTTTAGGAGATTTTGGTATTTAATGTGATTATAGCATTTGTAAAATTACCTAAAAGCCCTTTTCTTTCCATATATATAATTTAATGAATTTAAAAAATAGAAAAAATCTGGTCCACATATTTTATTAGATCTACGGCCTGGATTGGTCCCTAAGTTCGCATATATTGACGTGGGTTTCATTTGAACCCAATCCTATATATAATATATATATATGGTGTGGTGTGTTGTGTGTGTGTGTGTGTGGTGTGTGTGTTGTTGTGTGTGTGGTGTTGGGCAAACACTTGTGGTTAGGCAAGATTGACGTTGTTATGACCAGTTAGGACCATTTGGACCCGATACTATAATGTATTGAATTTCTGTATTATGATGTATTATTTTTTGTACTCGAAAGTATTAATTTTTCATAAATCTCTGTGTCTCGTGTTATGATGTATTGTTTTTATACTATGGTGTATTGGTAATATGATATATTGATATTTACTAATGTATTGGTATTTGTATTATAATGTATTGGTATGAGATTTTGGTCTAAACGGATGAATCCGTTAGTCCGCCCTCACAAGCACTACAAAAAAATTCGGAAACACCGACAGAAATTACCTATGGACATATTCCGTCGGTAAATAATCGACAGATTCCGACGGATTTTGAAATATGTTGGACGAAAAAATCAATTTCCGTCGGTAATTTTTTATTTACCCGACGGAAACGGCCGTCCGGTAAATTTAATTCTTTTATACTTATTTAATTTTATTTATTATCGATGGATATTTTCGTCGGCAACTCCACTTTTTAATACTTTCTTAATTATTTTTTTAATACCAACAAAAATTTCTCTGTTGGTAAAATTAAAATCTTTTAAATTTTTATTTTATATTTACGATTTTTATTATTTCAATTTTTAATATTTTTTAATATTTTTAATTAGTATATATTATTATTTAATAATCAATATATTATTAAATATTAATTATTATTATTATATATATATACACACATAATATAATGTATAATATTTATAATTTATAATAAATAATATAAACAGATTTAACACACCACACACAACACACACACACACACCAACACATATATATATATATATAATATATATAATATATATAATATATATATATATATATTGTATTTATATATATATTTTATTTATATTATTATATATATTGTATTTATATTATATATAAATATATTTATATATTAAATATATATTATATTATATTATATTATAAATATATTTAAATTATAAATGCATTATAATAGAATATAATATATATATATATATATTATATTATAATTAGAAATATATATATATATATATATATATGTAATTAGTATATACATATATAATAAATATATATATATATAATTTATTATTAAATATATCTTTATTAATATATATTGTTATTTAATATATATATATACACATTAATATAATTAATATATGTATGTATATATATATAATATATATATATATATATATAATTTATAATTATAATAAATAATATAATACATTTAACACACACACACACACACACACACACACACACATATATATATATATATATATATATATATGTGTGTGTGTGTGTGTGTGTGTGTTTGTGTGTGTGTGTGTATAATATATATTATATTATAATTAGAAATATTTATATTTATTTATAATTTTAGTATAATATAATATATAATGTTTATTTATATATAATTATAATATAATATCTAATATATTTGTAATATATATGTATAATATAATTATCATATATATATGTTGTTTATGTAGACATATTATAATTATATTACTTATTATATATATATATGTATATACATTTATAATATCAAAACTTACCATGAATCGAGTTAGGCCGGTCGGTCATCGATAGGCTTGGAGCGCGAGAGGTCGCGTTTTCAAAATCCCCATCGACATATGAGATGATTTATTTGTAATTAATGTGTGTTGGGCTTGGGGGTGTGGGATTAGGCCGCCACACCCCTTCCAGATTTTGTTTATTTTTTTTTATTTACAGACGGATTACAATCCTTTGGTAATTTTAATTTTAGTTGTTTTTAATAAAATTAAGACCTGTCGGTAAATACCGACGAAAAGGGGTCCATCAGTATTTTACCGACGGGAAAAAAATTCTGTTGGAATTTTTGTTGCCGATGAGGGTTTCACTGACGAAAGCTTTCCGTCGGTAGTCGCGAGTGTTTTGTAGTGAAGAGTGTTGCCCAATATCTCACCTATCTCACCTATACATTAAACGAAAAGATTCATATCCTACGTGTCTACTTAGAAAGTTCGGGCTGACGTGTAATTTTCAGGTGGTCCAGATGCTTATTTGGGCAAATTTTGAAGGTTTGAAAACTTACTAAATATAATAATTCTAATATCTACCTAATTTATTATATTTTCTTTTATTATATTTTGCCTAACTTAATCTTTTTTATTTTTTTATATTTGCCTAATTTAATATTTTATGTGATTATATTTTGTTTAATATATTATTTCTTGTATTATTCTAATATAAATATATAAGAAGGTATATATAATTAGGAAAAAAATCCAAATTACTTATATTAATTAAAGATAAATCACTTATAATATTAATTAAAAAAATATTATTTATTTACTAATAATCCAAATAAGTTTTATTTAAGAATAAAAGTTAAAATATATTTAAATATAATATAATTAAATTACGAGTTAATTAAATAATCTAAGTATGTAACTAAATATTATTAATGAATTCAATTATAAAAATATAAATTTATACAATAATTATTACTAAATATTAATTAGACACCCGTACAATACGATACGGGTTGAGAATATTACATGTTTTGAATTTCTCTAATTATGTAACTAAGAATTATTATAAAATTCAATTTAAATATTAAAATATAAAAATACTTAATAATAATTAATTATTAGAAATTACACACAGGTCGTGGATGTAACAAGTTTTGAATATATTTAAGTATGTAAATATGAAATTATTAATTAATGTAATTTAAATATTAAAATAAAAAATAACTTAACATTAAAAAGTAATAGTTAATAAATAGTACCTAGTCATCTGTACAAGGCACGAGCTGAGAATACAATACTCCCTCTGTTTTACAATATAAGTCGTTTTGGAAAAAAACACACTTATTAAAAAACCTATATAAATGAGTAAATAATTAATTATTTATTTTCGTAAACTACCCAACTTCCTTTTATCTTACTCTCTATTCTCAAATATCTCAATTCTCAATTCACTTTTTAACTTTTATTTTCCCTATCTCCTCAAATATCTCAATTCTCAATTCACTTTTTACATTTTTATTTCTCTCTCTTTTCCTAAATTTGTGTGAAAAAAGCAAAACGACTTATATTGTGAAACGGAGGGAGTATCTTTTAAGTTTTTCTTATTTTTACATTTAAAAACTCTGAGAATACAATATCTTTTAAGTTTTTCTTATTTTTACATTTTACATTTAAAAACTCTATCAGCTTCTGAATCTCGATTAATTGGATCTCCCACCCGTTATTTCCCGGCGTTCCGTATATGAACCTCTTCAAACAAAACCAATTGAATCTCCCGCCCCGAGTATTATTTCCCGGCGTTCCGTACGACTTTGCGGAGACCTGTATTTTTGGTAAACAGTCACCGATCTTGTAGGATTCTTTGTAAATTATGGCCAATACCGAGTATATAAGCTAATGATCAGAAATATTTTTTATTATTAACCTTAATCAAAATATTAAAATAAAAAATTATTTAAAAATAAAAAAATAGTTAATAAATAGTAAATAGCCATTTATACGAGACTCAAGACGAGAATACAATATGTTTAAATTTTTCTTATTTTTAGATTTAAAAACTCTATAACGATCAAAGATATTTTTTTATTTATCTTTTGATAAATCTCGTGTAACACACGGGTGTTAATATATATATATATATAATTATATCCCTTCATTTTGATATTTATTGGTTAATTATCCGGAACATGAATTCACCTAAAGTAGACTTGGGCACTTTTAACTCGGGCAACACAAAAATAATTAGCATAGCATTAGCTATTTAGGTGTTACAAAATACAAAATTTTCTTCGGCCTTGAAAATCAAAAGGTTCATGCTTGAAACATGACGAAAAATTGTTCAAATGTTTGAAATTTCTCAATTGAATTGCAAATTGAAAAGTTACAGATTGCTACAACAGACAAAAAGCTGTATTGCCTTTTAGCTGTAAAATAGTGGTCCAGACACAACGTTGTACGGTTTTATTTTCAACCAGAAGGGGCTCTGGTTCATCAAGTTCATCTTCACAACCTACAAAATTCAAAAATCAAGCATATAAGACAAGAAAAAAAAAGGGGGGGGTGGTGGTGGTGGTGGTGGTGGATGAATTTGAAAGCCTAAAAAACTCAGAATCTTTTAATATTGCAATTACCCACTTGAGATATTACAAACATCCCATTCAAATTTGCATTTTCTTATGCGCATTTTGGACTAACATTTATTGAAATTATGAATCTCATATTTAGAATCCTGGGGTACGCAGAATTCTATGAATATTAAAAATTCTTGTTTGTTATAAGATTTAGAATCCTTTACTTTTTACCGTGGATGTAAAATCATGTTTGCAAAGTGCAAGATAATATATTATTATATTGTATTTTATGTCAAATCATGTCTGAAAAGAAAATGATGTATTATAATATTTTATTAGTAGAATTTAATTAGGTGTTAATAGGATAGAATAAGATAGACATTAGGTGTATGAAATTGTTGATTGAGTATTTGATTTTAGAGTTAGAACAAATGAGTATCCGGTATTTGGAATACCAATCTGTTATTCCAAACCCTAGGCCAAACATGCACATAGGTATTCAGTGTGAAATTTGTAAAATAGAAACAAATATGAATGAGTACTAATAATTTTGAAGAATAACAGGGGTTTTTTTGTAACAGTTTTTTTTTTGTTTTTTTTCTTCTTTTCTTTTAAATAATTAGTTTGACAGAATAAACGATAAAACTCACCAATACACTACTGTCAGCTGCCAGTTTCTTCTGCAACCAAGTAGATCCTTTGTATCTATAGTTCAATAACCGAAACCCCTTAAAGTAATTTGAGCACAGCAACAACAACAAAAAAAGAGGCCTGAACCAACTTGACCTGAGTTACCAATTAAACAGAAAACAACCAATCGGGGAATAAGTATCATCAATGCAAAAATCTGCTACTAATTTCCGAAGAAAACAATTCTGCTCTGCTGTAATAAAACATAGTCTTACTCTATTACTATTGGAACATCTTGGCATATGCTTTTCTTTCCATGTCACGTCTATTAGCAATCTATTCCAAAAAAATAAAAGAGCGAGATAATCAGCTCCCTGCACATGTATAACAATTTTTAGTGACAAAAATACATAACCATATTATTTACCTTTTTCTTTGCAGCAGCATATTCCTTTTTTATTGCCCCTACAGCAAAAGCAATCAAAAGTCAGCTTCCGTGCGGGTGTTTGTGTGTGTGTGTCTAAGAGAGAGAGAGAGACAACTAACCATCATTTGGTTCCAATTCCAATGCCTTCCTAAAACTCTCTACAGCTGCATCTATATCATTCAGAGCCACATGTGCCTGTTCATTTAGAAGGTACAACCGTACAAAGTACCAGTATTACAAAAATATTGGAATAGCTGCAGCCATGTTTGTTGAAGAATAATAATAAAAAAAAGTGATCCATACATAAAATCTTAAAAAGAGAGAGAAATAAGGAAATAATCTCCGAGTAAGCAAGGAGAATGCCTAATAGGTACTTGTCATCAATTTCATCAGAAAATTCCAAGTAGATGGCAATATACCATATGAGCATTAACAGACATATTAACATGTACATGATGAACGACAACCCTATCGGCATCTATCTCAACAATCAATACTATTCAATTATTTGTTAAAACTATCTCATTGGTACTAAATAACATCCAGACAAAAATATTAAATTTTGCAATCCAATGGCACTTGCAATCAAAACATATAATCTTTCAATCAAATTATGAAATAAAATTATGCATAAATTAAATGTATTACCAGATCTTGTATCATAATAAGATTCGATTTATAGGACTAAGATAATTATAATGTGTCCAGTTGCACATTCTAATACATGAAGAAAGAATAAAGAAAAAACAACCTGGCCCTGTCTGAACAAAGCCTTGGCATTATTTTCACCATCCCGCATTGCAAAGTCTGTGTCCAGAAGTGCTCCTTTCAAGTCTCCAAGTTTCAGTTTACAAGCCTATAGAAGATAGATGAAAAGAACTTACTTCTCTCAGACTAGATACACGATCTTCACAAGTATAAAACAAGCAAATCACAATATCATACTCTTATCAAATACCCAGTTCACTTTATAAAGAATGTCTGAAACACCAAAATGAAACTGAAAAGATTCTAAGAAAGATGATTTTGTATGATAAAGATCCATTTATAGTACAATATCTAAAAACAAAAGACAATCATAATTGTTGCTGAAATTAAAAAATTGATGGAAATGGATATTAATAAACAGAAAGCACATTCGGGAAAAAAAAAATCATAATTTATATATAGATAGTGTGTGACCATGTAATCATATTCACCAAATGAATTGGAAACCAGAGTCATACCATCCAGAATCGAATTATATTCAATCTTGATTCCGGTATGCATGAGAATAAATCATTTTCCAAGGTATGAATACCTATACCCACATTAAGAGGAGAATCCACAATGCAATAACTAAATCTCAACAAAGAATGCCTCAGAAGGAACTAGTCCTACTTCTTATTAACAAAAGCAGTTCTCGCAGTCTTGTCCAATTAAAAACTAAATGCAAGTTATACATTTGAATTCACTAATACCAATCACCTTAATATAAAAACACTCAGGGGAGGCTTTAAGTACAGGAGATTGAGTCAATAACTCACCGAACTGTTGGTGAATATCTGTGCCTTCATCTTTCTCAAGTATACACTCTTTTCTGCTTCAATAATATATATATGCAAAAAGAAAAAACATAAATCAGATTACCATTTTCAAAGGATACTAGACAGTCAATATAAACAAATGTTGGTAACAATTGATGGAAAATAGAAATTCGATTTTGATCTCCACCTTCATCAATCCCTTCTTTTTCCCAGCAAGTATCCAAATAACGCAGAGCCTTCCGATATTTCCGGAGAGCCATCTTATAGTCTTGCTTCTGCAAACATTACATAAATGTATCACATTATTCAATTGTTCACCCTCCTTCCCAAAATGATAGACCACGTTACTTACTTTAGGTGTCCCAAAAAAGACAAGCTTGTTACTACATTTAATATGTAATGAGTTTTTAATTTCCGTGCATTCCCTATTTAATTGTATTATAATCACACCGTTCCATTTACCTAGATTATTTTTTCCGAAAACCGAGTAGACAAAAAATAAACAATTAATTAAGCATCACTTTAACTATTTTTAACCAATATTTTCTTATGTGTGAAATAACAGTAAGTCTATCTTTTTGGGACGACGGATGTATTAAGTATGAGTAACCTTATTGATGACTGATTTTTTACCTTGAAATGTTCGTTTCCATAACCCTTAATCGACTCCACAGATGTCATCCACCAAGAGAGGTCACTAGAATTTTCATCGAGATCAGCGGGCCAATCAGGATATGAATCACCGTCCTTAAAAAAATTAGCTGTCCCATCATCTGCCCCATCTGGGATTTCACCACAATCGGTAATAACAACATCAACTACCGGACGATCATTTTCGCCAGTAGTGATATGCTCCATGGAACGAACCACTCCCATGCCTTTGATTACCTTGGCAAACACAACGTGCTTACCATCCAGATGAGATGTCCGGGTCGTAGTGATGAAAAACTGGGAACCGTTTGTGTCAGGCCCAGCGTTGGCCATAGACAGCATACCCTTCCTTTCGTGTTTCAACTCGAAATTTTCGTCTTCGAATTTCAATCCGTAAATGGACTCTCCTCCGGTCCCATCACCAGCAGAGATATCACCGCCTTGTGCCATAAAACCTTTAATGACGCGATGAAAACTAGATCCCTAAAAAACAAACGATGTCAAAAATAACCCTGAGAAACTATTCTGAAAAGAAGCAATTAATAACAGAGGCTTTATTGAATTATGCTGAAACAGAGGCGAAATGAATTAACTTAAAACGGAGCAATTAATTTAAAACAATCAGCAATAGTTTCACATTTTTCTTGACTGGATAAAAGATAGTTGTGACTTTTCAATCGATAATTCCAACAAAACGCCAAATCCACGCAAACTACACCAAAAAAATCAACCGGCTAACATGTGCACGTATAGCGGAAACTTAAAAAAGGAAAAAATAATAAAACAAAAAGAAGAAGAAAAGGAAGAACCTTGTAATGGAGAGGAACACCGGTGTTTGGGCCAATGCCTTTTTCTCCAGTACACAGAGCCCTGAAATTCTCTGCGGTTTTGGGGACAACGTCATTGTACAGTTCGACGACAATCCTTCCTTCGAGCTCGTCTCCGATGCTGATGTCCAGAAAGCAACGAGGTCTGGCACCCATAGTTGTTCTCTCTTTTCTCTCTCTGTCAGTGCTGTGTATGTACGAAGAGAGAAGCAGACCCCGGAAGAAGTAGTAATATAGAGTGAGTAACAAACCCTAATTAGTCCCGCTTCATATATATTTCGAACTTTCGATTTTCGAAGCCAGCTTTCTCTCTCTTCCCGGTGACCCAGTCCTCATTATTCAAGACTCTGGTCCTCGCTAACCTGCGCCGCGTGTGCATTGTTATTTCTGTGCTCCATCAATAAACGACATTGTGAATTCAGATAATTCAAAATCAATGAAATGCCTTTTCTTTTTCCTTTTTGATGCAATCTTGGAACATCTACGTCAATTGGAGTAAATTTTTTGCCATATAAATTTAAAATTTTTATGTGGCAAGAAAGAATATAAACAATGTCTAAGTATATTGTATACACGTAGATGATATGCTTAGATATTATCTATTTAATAATTTACCTTATTTATTCACCTATTAATATTAATTAATTAATTTCTCATTTCCATCGATACTAATTAAGTATTTTACACAATTCACATTTACTATTGGAGAAGATTTCTAAATATTTATAATATATTTGTCATATCATTGAGAATTGAGAATTCATAATATCCCATTGGAGATGCTCTTAGACTATATTTAGATGGTGCTTGGATAAGATTATTTAAAATAGTTTATATCATACATTTTATAAAATATTTAGAGTTTATAAGATTATTACAAATCATATTTTGGAAATAAGATGTTAAGTACTTGAATAAAATAAAATAATTTACAAAATGTTAGTAATGATGTTGTTATGACTAAATGGTCAAAATTAAATAAGAAAATTAAAAATAAGTTCTTCTTTTTAAAATAATGGTTTCTTACTTTTTTTTAAAAACAGTTTATAACCTCCTAACATTTTATTTTGGATTTTTAAAAAAATTATCACATTTATAAGCTCCCAAGGCCATTATGTTGGAATGTCTATGTTTTACTCGTAAGACTGTTGGCCATTCTGTTGGAATATGTACTTTCTTGAAGACTCGTGTGGAACAAAAAGTCCCCACCGACTCTTGGCAGAAGGTTGATTACTCCAAGGGATCTCATCGGCGCCCGGTTTCTAATGATCAACGTGAGCAACAACGACAAGAACCTCGTTTGAAACCGACCACCATGCATGCAAATGAATCCGTGTTAAACGACACGACTGCGGTGAGCCACCTGTCCGCACTACTACAGAAAGTAGATACAACGGCGCATCATCCATGGCGGTTCTGAAAAAACGCCGTTAAATATATTTTTATGGCAATTTTCCAGAAAACCGATGTTAAATCCGTCATTTAACAGCGGTTCTCTTAAAACCGTCGTAGAATCCTACATTTTACGGCGGTTGTCTTAGAACCACCATTAAAACTGAACTAATTAACGACAGTTCTTAAGGAACCGCCGTGAATTAACAAGTATTCACGGCGGTCCCATAAGAACCGCTGTTAATTAGTTCGCTGGATTTAACGTCGGTTCCATTAGAACCGCCATGAATGAGATGACATTTCACGGCGGTTCCATTAGAACCGTCGTATAATCAACAGTCTGTCATGTCACTGATCCTCGTCTTTCTCAAGGAACTTGTTTTAACCGTTGATCCGTGTCTCATTCGGCGATCTACATTCGCCACGTCATCAATCTGTGTACCCACCTTCATGCCTTCATCTTCATCATATCCTTCATGCATCTTCATCTTCATCTTGGACGTCGCTGAACCTGCTGCCATTGGATTTCGCCGTCCGGAGATCGCCAGCTGCCATTGGACATCGCCAGAGATTGCGAAGGGCCATGGACGTCGCTGGAACCTGTTGGACAAAGAAGATACTGGAGATCGCGAAGGGCCATTGGACGTCGCCGAAACCTGCAATTTTCAAACCTGGCAAGACGATAAGATGCTGGACGTCGCCGGAACCTGCTGGACGAGGAAGATACCGGAGATCGCAAACCATTGGACGTCGCCGAAACCTGCTGGACATTGCCGGAACTCGCCTGGACTTAACATTGGAACCTGCTGGATTCACCTGGACTTAACGCCGGAACTCACCTGGACTTAAGGCCAGAACCTGCTGGACTCGCCTGGACTTAATGCCGGAACTCACTCACAGTTTTTTTTAAAATTTATAATAAACAGTTGCGGTTCTGTACAACCGCCGTGAATAGTGCACTTTCTAAGGCGGTTATTTTGCATGTAATTGTTGTGTTCTTCTTCGTGTTTTTAGAGAGATTTTTATATTGATTTTAGTAGTTTTGAGTCATTTTTTGTTAGGTTTTTAGGTCGTTTTTCTTGTTTTGTTGTTTTTCATGTTTCTTGTTGATTTTATATTTAATTTGGTTGAATGGGTTCAATTACCTTGAGGTTTGGTGAAATTCTTGGGTTTTTATGTTCAAAATTCCTATTTTATAGGCCAAGGCGTTAAGGATCAAAATTCAAGCCAAGAGCAAGTTCAAAAATGGCCAAACTTTTTGGAATGTTCGCCATGGCTCGCCAAACTGTCGACACTGGGTGGCGCTACCGACACTGGGTTACCCAGTGTCCGAGCATCGCCCGCAAGCTGCCGAGTGTGCCCGGCACAACTCCCGTACATCCGCCCAGCGCCCGCGCCCAGCGCTCGCCATGCCTCGCCACCTCTCGCCAACCTGCTTGCCACCTCTCGGCGCATGGCTCGCCAGTGCCCAGCCCGCGCATGCCCACGCCACACCCAGCCGACAGGCCAGCCACCTGCCGAGCCATGCGTGCCTAGGCTCAGAAATTGTTGAGCCACCTTGAACCAAATCTAGCCAATTCAAGCCAAATCAAGCCCAGGGTCGAGCCAAGTGGCTAGGAAGATCAACACGGGTCAATTTTGGTCAAACCCGAGAATTTCAAGCCTTTTTGGCTAATTTGGCCCATTTAAACCCAATTAAACCTATTATAAATAGAACCTCACTCTCATTTTGTAAAAACACTTCCTCCCAACCCAAGCTTGGGTTTTGGATTATTTTCTCTCTAGATTTAATTTCAAGCCTCGTCTTGGGTTTGTAAGCTCAAGAAGGATTGAAGTACTCCCTTTGATTTTTAATTCCTTACAATTCAATCAAGCTTTTGGATTCTCCTTTTAATTCTAGTAAGCTTTCTTTTAATTTCATGATTTGTCCTTCATTTGTTTTATGCTTTTTGCCTTAGGTATTAGAATTTGTGCTTGATCTTGTGAATCATCTATAGAATCTAGATGAGTGACACATCTAGATCATAGATCGAGGCCTAGATCGTTTAGTTTCATGCATTTTCATATGTTTCATGCATTTTCCTCATTTTTATGATTTTTGTCTTAGCACCTTGAATTCATGTTAGATCTTAAGAATTGGCTATGAAATCTAGATGAGTGACACGTCTAGATCATAGATCGGGTCTTGGATCATCTTGATTTTGAGTTTTTTCACACGCTTTATTTTGAATCTTATTTTCATGCATAGATTTAGGTTGAATCTTAGATCTACTCTTTGTTGCTTGTTATTTTTCATAAATTTTTAAACTTTCATGTCAACTTTCATTGCTCTTTCTATCCATGCTTTCAACTTTTGCTAATTTGCATTATTTGAGTTTTTATGCATAGTTGTACCTTGTGCTTGCATGCTTGTACTTGGTGAAACATTGCATTTTCTTGCTTATTTCCATTATTGCTTTGCATTTCCATATTGAGGCATCCGACCAACATGCAATTTCAATTTCTAGTTTAGATTAGATAAGTTAATTGCCTTATTTTCATTTTTCTTTACTTTTCAAACCTTGAAACACATTGATTCCTTCAATTGAATTGATTTCCGATAATACCAGGCCAATAGAACCTTTTATTTACAATACCACGAATAACTAAACTTCAGCGGTTCAGGAACCGTCGTTAAAAATCAGGACTTTCTAAGGCGCCTGTTTCTACGGCGGTTCCAGAACCGCCGTTAAATCCAAAAAGGAACCGCCGTAGAAAGCCTGTTCTGCAGCAGTGCCGTGATCCCCTCTAATCATGCGATACCCGTTGACAACACAGCCCATGACAAGATTACGACTGATCGAACCGACGATGAAACCGCTCGCACAGCAACACAATCCACGATTTCAGGTAGTTTGCTTGCCCACGGTGCCGTGCATTCTACCTCCAAGGCTACGGAGCTCTCTGTCCATCCTCAGCGGTAAGGTAACGATGATGGTAATGGTTATAGATACCGTTAACTCCCACTTTCTGCTACTCTTTCACCGGAAAGCTCGATTCTCATCTTCTACTAATTAAACGTCATCCCTTAAGCGCTAAACTCTTCCGGTTACTTAGCTATAAGATGAAAAACAGAGAATAATCACCTATTTGCATCAATTTAGATCATAATATGGTAAAATAAGTTGGAAGTACAAATATACAAAATTAAGCTTAAACTACCCAACTTATACCAAAAGTAATAAGAAAAACTAAAAAAATACTTATAAAAACAAGGACAAATATGTGTTAATCAACTACCCCACGCTTATTGGTTTGTTCGTCCTCGAACGAACGATAGTTTTAAAGAGTAACAAGAATGAAAAGAAGCTCAAGCAAAGAGTCGTGTCGTGCTACATAGATAATTTTGAAAATATAGATACATGCAACACAACTTTTAACACTCCACCCTTATTACATTGTCGCTCCAAAATAAAAATCATGCTTCTTCACAAAGGGTAATATATAAGTGTACGCTCAAGAACTCAAGAATTTTTTATAGGGACGTGTTTACGCTCAAATTATCACAATACAAGCACAATAAGCAAGAACTGAAAATCAAAAACTTCTCCATCTCATTTAAGTGTGTAACTAACAAAGAACCGGAAAAGGTCTTTTCGGGTTGTAATGTAGGCTCTTTGGACGGGTATGGAATATATAAGTCGTGTGGCTAACTCAAGATCTAACATGATCAATAACTCACTCAACCTAATCTAATCGCGAAGCAATGTGCTTCACCTCGTTCAAAAATAAAAACCTCACTTATCTCTCATAACGTGGCCTTTAAATTTAGGCTATTTCTCAACTCGTAACTCTAATCTGACTTGTGCTTGAGCCACTTAAACACAGCTCTTGCCCTCTAATAATTAGGCTTCATAAGAAAATAATAGACACAAGCTTTTATAAGTGCGTAGGCAATTACATAACACGATTCACCAAGATTCACCATCCTTCTTTTTCTTTTTTTATCCCCCTTTTATTCTTTTTTATGGGGTCATTTTTTTTCTCTTTTTTTTTTCTTTTGTTTCTTTTTTTTTCGGATGGTGGTCCTTATTTACAAAAATTCATAAATCCCTAATAAAATTCCCAAAACACTAATAACCAGCCAAATAACGAATTCCTACCCCACGCTTTTAATGGGTTAGTAGGGGTCGACTCAATAAAATCACTCAGGGCTATAGGCTTGGATAATTTGGCTATGATTGGCTCATTCAAAATTTATAGTGGCTAAAAATATATGGATATGGCCGGAATAAGGGTTTTTTCTGTGCCTTAACGTCATATTTAAAGCTAACTACACACATCGACTTCAAAGAGATCTCAAAATAGAACTCACTCAAGTACATGCAATGACGATAAACACTCAGGCTACTCACTGGATTTTGCACGAAAAGTTTTGAATTGACGCTGCTTTTAAGGTTTTGCGAAATCAATTATGTCCAAGTATCATTTTACAATATATAAATAATAATTTTGAAAATGTATGCACTTATACACGCTTAAAGACAAGAACCTCAAATCACACATAGTCAACTTTGACAGGCAAGCTAGACAAACACAATTTAGCGCAGGAATAGTAATCAATCACGAGAAATTACTAACTATTACAGACCATAAAAATCCAAATTGCACTTAATTAACGAAATACAAATCAGACTCGACCCTCCCCCTCCCGAAAATCCGGCAATCTCCGAATTGCCATAAGCATAAATAAAACAAGAAAGGGAAAAGAAAACTTCCCTGAAAAAGGTCGAGTCTCTCTAATTGAAGTCGTGCAATTGGCCATCGTCAAGAGTCTTGTGATTGAAATTGTCCTTAAACAAAAAACTTCCGAAATACCAAAAATAACAAATAAAAGCAAACAATAAAAATAGTGTTCATCAGCAATAATAAAAACATAGAAAATCACTGCCACGGCTAATCAGCAGGCGGTGGAGAAGGAGGCCATTGTCCCATGAAACGAGCAAAGTCGGCCGTCATCCTGGTCAGCATCTCCCTGTTGGCCTCGCTCACCTCTCTACCTCGGCGAGCCTCCTCATGTCCCAACTGGGCCTCCCTATGCCCACGTCTAGCCTTCATTACTGCCATTCTCGCATTCTCGTTCACCTCATGGGCCTCTTCGAAGGCAAGTCGTGCGCCCGTCTTAGCTGCCTGGACATCGAACTCAACGCCGGAGAGTCGATCATAAACGTTAGTCTTGAACTCTCTATAATCCATCAAGTAGAAATCAAACTCGGGCCGACCCTACTGCGACGACTCTCCAGTCAAACCCATTGCGGGTCCATCATGCTGCCCAGCATCTTCCTCATCCATCGCTTGCGCCTCTTCGTGAGCTTCATCCTCCCAGTTGTCCTCAGCGTCTTCATTCGCCTCGTTCTCTTCACTTTCCTCAACATATTCCCACAACTGCGTAATCGGTCGTCTCTCACCTCTCGGTCTCCCGGGAACTCGAACCATACGCCATCGAAGCGGTAGTGCCTGATAGGGATGGGGGGTGTCGTAGTCCCTCGGCGCATATCCGCACACCTCGGCTAGGCCAGTAATGAAAGTCACGTTCGACCGAGGAACCGGTCGCTCCCTACTTATCTTCTTCACGTTCTTCAGGTACTTAATGATCAGGGGCAAATTTGGACGAGCTTCCACTTCATCATACACCATAGGGCGTATATCTCATCCCTGTTAATCAAAGTCGGCTCCTCTTTACCGATCACACATCGGTCCAAAAACCGATACGCGGCATACAACGCGTTGTCTTTCACCATCGTGAGGGGGAATTGACTCCTCCCTTCATTGCCCGGATACAAAACCTCCACCCAAAACGCTCACTCGTCATAATGATAATCCCACTCGCAGAACGTCATGCGACCTTCAAAACCAAACACTTCCTGGATCATCGCAGGGGTAATGTTGTACTCCTCGCCCCCGAATCGACAAGTCAACGTGTTGTCGGCCATGATTTCAAAAGAAGTGTAAAACTCGAGCATCATTAGCTTATAATCCAGGACGTGTATTCAAACCATTTGGATGCAGTTGAGGTTTTTGATGTACCCAATAAACTTCTCGGCGAATGCGTCACCTTGGGTCACCTGCTTCATCCAATAATCGATGCCGATGTGATGAGAAAGAGGTTAGAAGAATTATAACCCATTGGATATTTAAGATCCAAGAACTATAATTATAAGAAAAGAAAGCTATCGCCTAGATCGAAACTCTAGTTGATCCCTCCTTGAGCTTGATACGAACCTTGACCCTTTTGGATATAGAAGATCCTAAGAACCTTGGTATGTTTGAACGCCACAAGATTTTGCTCACAAATCTTGATAAGTTCTTAATTGTTAGTTTAAACTCTACAAAAAAAAAGAATAAACTCACAATGATATGACTTGAAGTCTAAAGTGTTTATAAAATCTGAAAATTGTTGTCTTGAAACAAAGAAAACTCATGCCCTTTTATAGGTAGAGAAAAGAAGAGTTTTAAAGGCTAAAATAATGGCTAATTAGATGGAAAGCCACAAATTAAATTCAAATAATCTCTTCATCTTTTTCTCTTAAACCTTCCTCTTAAATCCGCCCATCCCCTCTCCTTGGAAGCTTCTAGGTTACCAACTTGGGCTTTATTGTATGGGCTGCACCCTTGGGCTGGTTAGGTGGATTCAAGCTTGGAGTCTTGGTTCGAAAATTGGGCTTCAACATGGTTTGGTGCAAGCTCACTTATTTGGATCAAGTTCACAAATTTATCCCCAT
>BMAC01000417.1:6461-33423 GCA_014905375.1 Phtheirospermum japonicum | reverse complement strand
ATTTCAACTAAAAATAGTTTCAATGCCTCTTTAAGTCTCTTTCCTTTAGCTCTCGTAATTGGTCCCTCTCGAACCACCAAAGGATCTTCAAGCTCAGGCTCATTCTCATCACGATGACCATCGGATTCACAATTTGTCGATCGACCAAGGAATTATAGAGATCGACCTCATCGTTGTAAACCTTGAACCGTGATCCAATCCTATGTTGCACATTCCTCCTTGCATTGTTTGATGAAGAGGCCATAACGTCAGTCTCAGGTTTACGATAATTGTGGTCGGAATGCGACCTCGAAAATGGCTATCAACTGCCGGAAATTCTGAACCAGCAGGAGACTTAGTGGAAAGGCCTAACGATAAGCCTAACCATTACTGCAATCGCTACTACTTAGCGGTATGCTAGCGGTTACTGTAACCGTTACTGATACCGCTAGCGTTTTGTTGAACAGGTTGCGTGCAGAAAATTTCACCGGCGGTTTCTCAAACAAATTTAACCCTAACAGTCTAAACTAAATAACCTTAAACCCAACCAAGCAGTTCAAAAAGATTTGAAGTTCAGCCACGCTTACCCCAAAATTGCGAAAAATCCCAAGTTTGCACACTGAAATTACAGGATCCCTGCTGTTTTCGTGCTCGGATTCAGTTGTCTCAATCTGAATCGCTCGTATTTGCCTTAGTTTTTCTGGGTAGAGGTAATACTTTGGAATGGGCAGTGGTGTGCTCTAGTTTTAGCGGTTTGGAGAAAGTGACGATTAACCCTAGAAAATTCCAATTTATACTTACTTTGGGTCGGGCTTTTAATAAGTTAACGGTATGGCGTAACGGTAAGTGTAACCGTTAGCCAATACCGCTAGGATTCCTTCTGGTGGATAACGGCGAATCCAATAGTAATCATACCGCTACGTGACCGTTAACTATGGATAAACTACACAATCTCACCAGAAAATCAAAAACGTCCAAGCATAAAAGAAATATCTAAATATAAAGGACGCGGGAGGAATTAAAATAAGAATTTATTAATGCTGACTCGAGAGATTTAGACAACGGAATTGAAATATAATTGAAATTGCGATAAAATAAACTAGATAGAATAGGATGACAGTCCTATGACTCGATAATTGAAAACTTAAATATTGCATAAATAATTAGCTAGTGGAAACGTCCTAAGGGTATAAGGGGATCCGTAGTTCATGTTCTCTAGCTCGTCAATATTATTGTTAGCCTCTTCTAGACGCTACTTCCAATATCTTATGTTCCACTCGTGCACTGTGTTGCCCTCTTCAAGATTTTTAATTTGGGCTTCCAGCTCGTGGACTCGATGTAGGAGTGCGAACTTCTCTTATCGGATCTCGTAATTCTCTCGCAGGAGGTCCATTCCGTCTTGCGCTGCCTCAGCTAATTCGGCCTCTTTATCTTCAAGGCACTTCTCCCAAATGGTAATTTCGTTTGCAAAAGCGGCTTCACTCCACAGAAACTCAGTATTCTGAATGGTTAGTTTTTCAATCTCCTCTCTAGCCAGGAGGAGTTGGTCGTGAAGCTCGTCCATGGACACGTCATGATCCCTTGGGTCTTCCTTCCTTCGTTCGAGATCACGCTTTGCCACCTTCAATTCCTTGATGGCTCCCTTTAGTTGGGAAATAGTGTTTCTCAACCCCGCATTCACCTCTCCCGCTTTTTTTAAACCATATTCTAGTGCGTTGATCTTGAGGGTGGTATGGACCTCGTCCAGTTGGAAACCATTATTCGTGGCCTTCACCTTCTCGATTTCAACTTGCATCTTGGCAAACTCTTCTTCGTGCTTCCTTCTCAACATCCACCTATTTTCGTGGTTGTTGGTTGCTTGTGGAATTGGCCTCATGGTGTTGGGAGATTTAGAGAATTTATATTTGTTTTTGTGTAGGGAGGTTTAGAAAAAAAGAGAATTATGAAATATAGGGTGCCTGGGGGGTGTTTTATATAGGAATTGTTGGCTCTTGAAAATAGGAGTCCTAGATTTTCCCAGTTTCAATTAAGGTAGGAGATATTTAAACTTACCTATTCAATTTAGAACTCTCACAAGGTAGTAGATCTAGACTTAAAACTCAGCCAAAATTTGTGCAAAATATTAACATAAACTTACTTACCTATTGGGAATAAAATACCCAAAAATCGTAGTCCAAATCTTTCCAAATTCTGCAAAGTCAATCCTGGTAACGGTTACTGTAGCGGTATGGTTATCGCTGATAGTACCGTTAACCTTGCTGCAACTTCCCAACGTTGACTTAATGGTTTAGAAGGCTGTTAACTATACCGTTACACCCCTCTGTTTCCAGCTAGTTGTAGTCCAGCGGTTTGATCAACATCGTTACGCTCGGCGTATTAACGGTAAGAGTTAGCGGTATGGGTTACCGCTAGGTAACCGCTAAACTCCCAGATTAGGCAAATTTTTAATTAATTCTGCACATCAACATCGCGTAAACGTACCATAGCAAATAAAACAAAATAAACTAAAGGAATGCTCGAATAAAAATTAAAGCGTAAAAGAAAAGAAAAATGATACAAGTGCTTGGGTTGCCTCCCAAGAAGCGCATCTTTTAACGTCGCTTGCTCGACACGAGTTTTTGTGATTAATTTGTAGCCGGAGGCGGGTCCACTAACTTCAACATCTCACGATCTTGACTCGTTGTATCTCCGTCATGATATAGCTTTACTCGGTGTCCATTAACTTGAAACGTTACATTCTTTTTTCCGTCGTAAAGAGTGATCGCTCCAAATTCATTGATTTCTTTGATCACAAATGGGCCACTCCATCTTGACTTTAGCTTACCTAGAAAGAGTTTCAATCTAGAATTATAGACTAAAGCTAACTTACCTACCTCCAATCTCTTGTTAACGAGTCTTCGATCGTGGCGTATCTTCGCCATCTTCTTTTGCCTCCGCACGTCGTCATAGGACTCGTTTCTAATCTCTTCAAGCTCGGTCAACTCCAATTTCTTATATTCACCCGCCTCATCGTAGTTCATATTTAACTTACGAATTGCCCAACTAGCTCGGTGCTCTATTTCAACGGGCAGATAGCACGCCTTCCCATAGACGAGTCGAAAAAGACTCATCCAAGCACTGTCTCATAGGTCGTTCGATAGGCCCACAGTGCGTCAATAAGCTTTACTGCCCAATCCTTCCGACTTGGTCCAACTATTTTCTCGAGGATAGCTTTCAGCTGACGATTGCTTGTTTCGACTTGTCCAGAAGTCTGAGGGTGGTATGGTGTAGTTACTTTGTGCTGGACCCCATATTTCGTCATTAACCTTGCAAAGGCTCAGTTGCAAAAATGTCTCCCTCCATCACTTATAATTGATTTCGGCACTCCAAATCTACTAAAAATACTTTCTTGTGGAAATTTAAGAACGACCTCCGCATTGGCTCTTCGAGTGAGGATTGCTTCCACCCATTTGGATACATAATCGACTCCTACTAGAATATACTCGAAATCTCCACTTTTAGGAAAGGGTCCCATGAAATCTATTCCCCATACATCAAAAATTTCTACCACTTGATTAGGTACTTGTGGCATTTCATCTTGCTTTCCTATGTTGCCGGTTCGTTGGCAGTTGTCGCACGTTTTGCAATACTCGAATGCATCGGCAAATAAACTTGGCCATAAGATCCATCTTGTAACACCTTAAATGCTGTCTTTTGAGCTCCAAAATGCCCTCCATGGTCATGGCAAAATTGCAATATGCTCCCCATTTCATCGTTTGGATTGCATCTTCTGTTAAACCCATCTTTACAGCGTTTGAACACATAGGGATCGTCCCAAAAGTAATCCCTGCATTTACTTAAAAATCTCTTCCTTTCTTGGTAGGATAAATGGTTAAGTATAATTTTGCAAGCAAGATAATTCACAATATCAGCATACTAAGGAGTAATTAATTGCTCAAGATTAAATGCGTTCTCATAAGGAAATAAATCGTTAATCATAAATTTTTTGCCTTCATTTTCCTCAATTATCATCCTAGATAAGTGACAGCTACAATGTTTTCACATCCTCATCTATCTTTTATTTCTACATCAAATTCTTGCTACAATAATATCCACCTAATAAGACGTGGTTTACTTTGAGGCTTAGAAAATAAATGACGCAATGCAGCATGATCCGTATGTACAATTACTTTCGCTCCAACTATATAGGATCAAAATTTGTCAAGTGAAAACACAACTGCCAACAATTCTTCTTCAGTCGTGGTGTAATTACGTTGGGCGTCGTTTAAAATATAACTTGCATAATAAATAACCCTCAGCAGCTTATCCACATGTTGTCCTAAAACGGACCCAACCACTTCATTAGAAGCATCGCACATTATTTCAAAAGGTAGAGTCCAATCATGTGCAACAACTACAGGGGCAGAAGTAAGACTCTCTTTAAGCTCATTAAATGCATTCATAAATTCTTCATTAAAAACAAAAGGAGTGTCTAAAGTCAAAAGTTTGCAAAGCAGACGACTAATTTTTGAAAAATCTTTAATAAAACGTCTATAAAAACCTACATGACCAAGAAAACTCCTAATTCCCTTAACATCTAGAGGGGGAGGAAGGGTCTCAATTACATCAATTTTAGCTTTATCAACCTCTAACCCCTTATTAGAAACAACATGACCTAAAATCGTACCACTTTTTACCATAAAATGGGACTTCTCCCAACTCAACGTAAGATTCTTCTCAATGCAACGTTCTAAAACCTTAGATAAATTAGATAAACAATTCTCGAAAGATGAACCACAAATTGAAAAACCATCCATAAATACCTCAAGAAAATCATCAATAAAATCAGTAAAAATTGAAAGCATGCACCTTTAAAAATTCGCTAGTGCGTTGCACAGGCCAAAAGGCATTCTTCGAAAGTCAAATGTGCCAAAGGGGCATGTGAAAGTTGTCTTCCTTTGATCTTCCGGAGCAATGGCTACTTGGTAATATCCCAAAAGGCCATCCAAAAAGCATTAGAATTCGTGTCCGACAAGTTTGTCGAGAAGTTGGTTTATGAACGGCAAAGGAAAGTGATCTTTACGAGCTCGATACACATACACCATCCAGTAGTCAGTCGGGTTGGAACTATCTCGCCTTTTTTATTTTCAGTTATGGTGATGCCTCCTTTCTTTGGAACCACATGGATTGGGCTCACCCACTTACTGTCAGAGATAACAAAAATAATCCCTTCATCATTAAGTTTCAAAATTTCCTTTTTGACCACCTCATAAAGTGTTGGCGTTAGTCTTCGTTGACTGTCCCTCACAGGTCTAGCATCGGGTTCTAGCTCGATTCGGTGCATGCAAGTAACATGGCTTATCCCTTTGATGTCGCTAATGCTCCATCCTATGGCTTCTTTGTGGGTGCTCAATACTGCAATCTTTTTTCTCGTGTTCCGCCAATGCTGAATATATGATGACGGGTTTCATTTCGTTGGGCTCGAGGAAAACATACTTCAAATGACTTGGTAGTGGTTTCAACTCCACTTTCGGCCCAAGTTCAAGTGCGTTAGCTATTTCACACAATTCTTCATCAAAATCTTCAAATAATTCATAATCTTCGGTGACTTCGTTCAAATCTATTTCCAACATTTCTGACACCCTGTTCAAAAATTCTGTGTCGTCCTCGATGCTTAACTCATCTAACATGGTGATCCCTTTTAGTTCGTGAATGCAAGATGCAATAGGATCAATAAACGAAAAATCTTCGTGCATGAACGGATAAGGAGTGTTGTGAATTTCTTTAAGCCAAAATGTGACTGTCTCTCCCAAAACGGACAAGGTCATTCTCCCCTTGTGCACGTCAATTAATGTATGAGAGGTGGACATGAATGGTCGGCCTAGAAAAATAGTATGCTCCGTGCCTTCTTTTGGAACTTCGCCGACATCAAGTATGACAAAATCAACTGGAATTACAAGTTCGCCGACTTGAACTAATACATCTTCAACTATGCCAAGCGATTGTCTAATTGATCGATCCGCCAATTGTAATCGCATCGTAGTTGGATTCATTGTTCCAAGGTCAAATTCTTTATATAGTGAATACGGCATTAAATTAATTCCGCACCAAGGTCAAGCATTCCATGCCATTTTCCCATTTCCTAAGGAAATAGTTATACAAAAACTCACTAGGTCTTTCTCCTTTTTAGGTAACGGACCCCTGCATATGGCCCTCACCTCCTTCGCTAGTTCTACCCGTTGTGTCATTTCCAGTCGTCGTTCCTCGCGGCTAACTCCTTGAAAAACTTAACGTATGCGGGCATCGTTTTGATTACACACAAAAGAGGAAGATTAATATTGACGTTTTTCAGCAGATTATAGAGTTCCATGAATTTTTTATTTTCTTTGGTTGGGCGTAGACGACTTGAAAAGGGAACTTTGTCTCAAATCATAGGTGTGAACTGCATTGGTTGCTGAGTCGGAGACTCGGAGGAATCATCAATTATTGTGGGGGTGGGTGGATTTGGAAGCTTCCCTTTTAATGAACCGGGAATATAAGGATTTGGTGACTTATGCATTTGGTCCACTGGTTTAGGGTCGTCATTCTTGGGCGAATCCGCAGTTGGAATTTTTGCGACCTCTTCTTCCTTCTCTTCTAGTTCGATTCCATTATCCACCTTCTTTCTACTTCGTAAAACATGAACAGATGAAGCTTGCTCGGGTTGGCTCGGGAATTTTCCTTTCTCGTTTTTTTCCTTCGCCATAGATGCTGCCATTTGGCCTAACATTGTTTCTAATTTCTTCACACTTTTGGAGAGGTCATTCAATACTTCTCCCTGCTTATTAACTTGCAAAGCTAGATTTGTGAGCCCATCTCTATTTCTAATTATTTCGGTGACTTGGTCTTGCTGCCAAATTAACAATTGATCGGTCGGTTGCATTGGAGCAGGTGTCGGTCCAGTTGTTGGATATTTGTTTGGTGGGGGTGTTGGTGAATCAGTTTGTGTGGGAGTGTAATGTGGGTGTCCAGGGCACTATTTTAAGTAAGGAGAATTATGTTGCGCCTGAAATTGAGTTGGAGGCATGTGCTCATGAGTTGGAAGGTCTTGTTGGCACATTTGATCCTTAATGGCATTTGCCTCGACTTCGCATTCGTCGTAACACACAATTTTGCACGTATCCACCAAATGCCCTTGCTCTCCACAGCGGTTGCATGTTTCAACGGTTTCGTTGCTTGGCACCTCAGTCGCCTCGTTAATTCTTATCTTTCATGGTCGAGAACTCGTTTGCCTGGATTCCTCGCTCATCCTCTCAAACAACTGCTTAGCTTCAGTAGCTGTCAAGTATCCAAAATCCCCTCCAGCAGCTTTCTCAACATTATTTTTGTAAGAGTCCAATAGTCCTTCATAGAAGAATTGGTTGACCATCCATGGAGAGTTGTGATGATGTGGGCAAGCTTGAAATAAAGTATTGTAACGTTCCCATGCTTCATGTAGTAGCTCTCTATCTTGCTGAACAAAGTTGGTGATTTGCCTCCTAATGTGGTCCGTCGTTTGAGCTGATTAGTATTGATTAATAAATTTATCGCTCACCATGGGCCAATCAGTCAATGATCGAGGTTCTAATGAGAGTAACCAAGATTTGGCTTTATCTTTCAAACAACTTGGAAAACACTCCATTTGAATATTTTCATGATGAAGTCCCAGAGATGGTTCTACTTACTTCTGCATAAAATTCCTTAATAAAAGCTAACGGGTCTTCGTTGGCGAGACCATGAAACATCGGGAGGTTATTGATTATATGAGGTTTAAGCTCAAAGTCTCTTGGAGTTCTTCCCAATACAATAGCAGAACTATAGGGACCTACCTGAGGGGTTGTGAAATCTTGTTGTCTTGGTTCGCGCCCCCCCCCCCCCGGGTGTCTCTCTTGATTATTAGGCCTCGCGTAGTTTTTATCATACTCGTTCCTTTCATTGTAGTGGTTATTAACGAGCCAGTCGTCAATCTTCTTGTCTCCAGGGTAAGATCTCTCAGAATAGTTATCTTGGTTGTGGCGATGGTGATTTCTATTTCCCCCTCCTCCTCGCTCTTCATTCTGGTCCATCATATTTCGTTGAATATTTTCTCAATATTCTCGAGGTTGTTCCGGTCCTTCAGGGCGAATTGGTTCGCTTTCGTATTCGTTTTCATGTCGTATAGGAGGGTTCCTTGGTGGTTGATCGTTATTATTGTTGTGAACAGGATTTTCTTGTCTTAACATCGTATTAGGAATTGTGTCACAAACAAAATCAGTGATAGCAGACGATTCGCTTTCAGATATATGAGGAAGTCTTGCTTGATTGGAACGATGAATATTATCAATGAATGTTACAAGTTCGAGTCTAAGTGATCTTCTACCTTGCATACACTCAACAGCAAATCAAACGCATCGAATAAAAAAACTAATTATACAAATAAACGATTGAAAAGAAAATAATACGAACAAACATATTTTTGAAAACTTTGCTTTTGTTCCCCGACAACGGCGCCAAAATTTTGATTTGAACTTTTGTGTTCCTACTTTATGAATATTTGTCAATTATTCAAAAACTCGCTCTCAAGAGTACGAGTTCGCATGTAGGTTGGTAAGTTAAAACCGAGTCGATCTCAAGGAACATGCAATCGGAGTCTCAAATATTTGTTCAATCACAAAGTAACACGAAAACTTGTACAAATTGGGGGTTTGTTTTTTTGATTAAAATGCATTAACATAAATGAAAACTAGTAACCTGAACTAATCAATCAACTAGAAATGTGTAAATTCAATCCAAGAAATTAATCTAAAAAGCATATATGAATCTAATAATTATAACGAAACCAATCTATGAACCCAACAAGAATAACTAGCATAACGAAAAGCAATTATCTTAAACGTAATGTAATCGGAATATTTTATCTAAGCATGAACAATATTAAATCTCTAAAAACCAAACATCAATTAAACTAAAATGAAAGATTACGAATCCGAATATCAAAAGTAACTAAGGTTCGAAACATAAAATAATTCAAGAATAATAATTGAAAAGCTACTACTTAATCGCATAAATTAATCTAAGAAAGAAAGTAAAAAGTTTAGAATACTTATTGAAACTAAGAAGTGCAGTAAACTCCCTAGCTATTCCGGAGAAATTGCATAGATCTTGGCCGAAAATTGAATCACGAACTAAAGATTGGAACTTAGAACTTGCGACTCTCGGATCTTCGATCTTGATCTTTTATATTGAAATGGGATGTGAAGGTGTGTTGTTTTTTAGCCTAAGGACCGAAAATAAGGTTATGGTGGTGTTATGTGTGTTTTGGGACGGATTAAGAGAGGGGTTTATATAGTTTTCTCTTGTCTTGGAGCACAAGTTAGGGTAAAAATGCATTTCTGGGCAGGTAACGGTAAGACTTAGCGGTAGGAGTTACCGATAACTATACCATTAACCCTCTCTGATTAGTCTCTATCCATCCGTAGCGGTGTTGGTAGCGGTAAGAAAGTAATCGTTAAGTTCGCTGCTAACCTTTTTGTCACATCGTAATGGTGTAACTAACGGTATAAAGATACCGCTGAAGTAACCGTTATCTTGGTCTGGGAGCTCTCTGTCCCTCCTCAGCGGTAAGGTAACGATGATGGTAATGGTTATAGATAGCGTTAACTCCCACTTTCTTCTACTCCTTCGTCGGAAAGCTCGATTCTCATCTTCTACTAATTAAACGTCATCCCTTAAGTGCTGAACTCTTCCGGTTACTTAGCTATAAGATGAAAAACAGATAATAATCACCTATTTGCATCAATTTAGATCATAATACGGTAAAATAAGCTGGAAGTACAATATACGAAATTAAGCTTAAACTACCCAACTTATACCCAAAGTAATAAGAAAAACTAACAAAAATACTTATAAAAACAAGGACAAATATGTTCTATTCAGTGTACGTGGACTCTTCGGATAAGGTTTCTCGAGAAGGAATTATAGTGAATGATTCGGATACCGGCAGCTAGCATCGCACCCCGCTATTTCGTAAAACTGTCGTTGATTGACGTACCCAGGAATTACAAGATAAATTAAAAAAAGTACAACAAGAGTCTTCTACTCCTTTCATTGTTGATGATAAAAATTCCTTATTGGCCCTTCGGCTTATGAGTATCACTTTTAGACAATCTTAGGCGGATATTGCTGACGAGGAAGACTCTACTCCTCTACGCATCTCTTCTAAGAGTTCCCTTAAGAGGGGATTTCTTGTGAAGCGTTAATATTATTTCTTTTATAATTCTATTATCTCATGTTCTCGCATTATGTTGATTTGTTCAGTATGTATTTGGACTCTTTTCTTCTTTTATTAATAAGAGGTCATGCGCCATAATTAAAAAAAAAAAAAGCTCCCAAGCATTTTATAAGTTGTTTTAAGAAGTTGATAAGTTTAGCCAGGCTCTTAATATATTTTTCTATGTTTGGTTGATGTGTAGTGAATTTCGGATTTCGAATAATTTGATTAGAGCTGGCAAAAAAACATAATTGGACAGCTAATCAGAATGGTAAAGAAATTAAGTCGAATCGAAGTTGCTTGGTCAAACCAAATTAAATCTCATTTCCACTTAATTCATGTTGGGTGCATAGGTTGCTTGGTCTTTGGACATGTGACATTGTAACCTATGCTGATTAGGTCAATTCTATCCGCATTCGATTGTTTGCTAGCCTCATCCAGGTACTCAAAAAACTTATTTATTTATTTTTCCTTTTTTTATATATTTGTTATCTACATACGGATTCAATTATCCACAAAACACCTCCCTCCAAATAAACTCTATTTCTAACTCACACAATACAATTTCTAACCACAACCATTTTTCCTAACAAGAGAGAGAGAGAGAGAGAAGAACGAAAAGAGAAGCAGCGAAAGAGAGATAAATATAGGACATTTTGTGTGAAATTCGAGATTTTGTGTTTTTCACATATGGATTTGAAATAAGTATTTTGTTTATAACTTGATGATTTATGTGGCAAATTTTGGATTATATTATTTCTAAGTTAAGTTTATGTTGTTATTAATATGAAAAATTAAAGTTCGGATGCTAGGGTTCGAGATAAGTACGCCAAAATTGGGCGAAATTTGCTAAGTATTTCGATCATGTGATTTTGACAATATTTCAGCCATAATTGGTCTACATTTACTCAAGATCTTGGTCAAAGTCAACTCAAAGTTTTTTTTTACAACTTTCTAAACTGATTTTATACAAACTGATGTAAAAAAAATATGTTCTAATGCCAAAAAAAAAAAAAAAACAAACATGAAAAAATAGTTTCTACATCGATACCTATGAAACCGATGTAAAAAAAATAATTTCTACATAAGTTCAAAATTCGATATAGTTTCTACATCGATACCTATGAAACGATGTAAAAAAATAATTTCTACATCAGTTCAAAAATCGATATAGAAAGTCCAAGCTAGACCATTAATTTTAGCAAACTATGGCTGATTGGGAAGGCAAAATTCGGCTTCTCCTTGCTGAAATTTTGACATAAATTCGGTCGACCGAGGTCGAACCAAGCACGAACATATTTTGAAAATATAAAACTTAATCCAAAAAATATGGATGCGAAATGCGAAAAATAACCAGACAAAAGAACAAGTAATTACATTGTTGTTCCCATGCCATTCTCATCCCCCATTGTTGATTATTTGTTGTGATTAAAGAACTAGGGTTTAGAAAATGGAATCGAAGTGGAGTTGAAAAATTATTTGAAGTATGAATAACTAAAGAATAAGGGTGTGTTTAGAATTTGAGATGAATAAGGGTGTGTTGGAATTATATAAGGGTAAATATGATTCATTGAGTGATATGTTTGTAAATAAGTTTTACATGGGTGCGACTAGCAAAAGTCTGTGTGTATAGAATTGGCCTATTGATTATATCCTCATATCAGCTATGAACCGGCTTAGAAAATGAACTCTTAAAATTGGAGAAGTTTACCAAAAGAGTTTTTTTTAACTACTGTGGTATAACCATAGTACTAGTATTATTTTATGACACTACTAATCCGAGTGAAAGTTTTATATTTTTCACTATATCATCCACTTTTTCCAAAAAAACGTACTTGATATTGGGCATCATTAAAACACATCCACTAAATTGATAAATTTATAAGAAAATTCAAAATTATCACGATCAAACTTTTTTACTGACGTGGCAATATTAAGTATTACTTATCATTTATCTTTAATTTGTATATTAAAAAAGAGGATCTACCCTTTCTATTTTCATTTTTTCTCGTAACTTATATCTTCTGTTTTTTCATTTTTTCTTTTTTCTACCTTTTGTTCCCGTAATACTATTTTCTAGAGGCAAATATTTGTATGAGACCGATCTCATACTATGAGATCAGTTTTTACCATATTTCCATGAATCAGAATCCATTCTACCTACCCTAAATCTGACCTACCCACAATAATATATAGAATAGGATAAATAAGAATGGTCCCCCTTTTCTCTCTCGCTCCCTCCCCTCATGCGCGCACACACAAGTATAATCGTCGGCCACCATTCACTACCGTTGTCAACCATATCTATAAAACTCATAAGTAGCTCTTCCATATCTGAATGAAGATCGTATTTTCGAATCAATTCCCCCAGATTAAAATCTAGATATACACTTTCCTTTTCTATTTCCTTTCTCTCGGTTTCCCTCACACAGCTGACGGCTTTGGAAACAAGCAGCGCACTAACGTGGTGGTTGGGCTATATTAAGCAGATGATGGGGTTCGATTTTGGTTTGGGGCTCCGAGAAGTTTGCAAAAAGACTTTGTTATACAATTGACGGAGTTTATCTATAATCTCATTCAGAACCGCATGTGAATTTTCTTATGATTTCGCCTACTTATACTGGGAATTGGATGGTTGGAGTTATTTTGGAGTGGTTAATTTTGATATTTTGATCAAGATAAAGATGTCTAATTAATATCTAGGTAAGGGTTCATTCAAGAATAAAATAAAAAATAGATAGTCAGGCAGTTGCTATTTTAGTTATATAGTTGCTGGATAGATGTTAATTTAAAATTATAGAATTAATGATGGTGAATCTTGGAGATGAAAATGGCTCTAGTGATTTTTATGGATATATGGATCTGGTAGTGTCCCATGTTAATTTTTTTGCCAATCGAGTGTCGAGAGATCTTCGATCTCCATTTGTCCGAAATATGATTAAACTATAGATACATACTAATATCGTCGACTTCGAGCAAGATATGTATTCCATCCTCGATAAATAACCTGGTCATGAGCATAGTGTCACGAGCCCATCCCTTGGGGTGGGATGGTGCAGCAGAACTTGCCCGTGTGGCGCCAAGCATGCTGGCTCTAGCATATCAAAGAAGCCACGAGGCATCTTGGATAGCCTTACTTTGGGAGTTGGTTAGGAAAACAAGAAGAACATGAAATAAAGGGCGAACAAGAGATAGAATAATAGTTTCATTAGACTCCTCAGAACTCGTTGATAACAATACAATAGGACAAGGGACCTATTTATACTAACACTACTGTGCTAGGGTTAGGATTGGCTTGCCCCTTCCTTAAGATATTGTACTAACCCAACACCTCGGCCCATCAGTGCCGCTTCGTTAGGTAACTCCTAGAAGAATCTAGATGTTATATACAAGACCTACTCGATCGGCTCATTAACACACATGGAAACCCATTCGTCAAGGTAATTATCCTAATAGGCTAAACGCCTTATACAAGGAAATATAATATACAAGAGATCTTCTTGCCATAGGAGACTCTGCCTGGGGCTTTGGCTACGTGAAGCCGAATCGGCCCAATATGTCCCGAACATCTTACCTTGGGCTTCCTAGATTGTCTATCCCATGACGCTTGGTACTTTCCCATGTGCGACTTCCTTCTCCGTGTCCGAATGAGTCAGGTGGAATGGCCTCGGGGTTGTGCCTCCTCTTGTGCTACGACTCGCACTCCCTTATCCCTATGAAATAGGAATCCCTGCCTCGTGCCTTGGCCTGGACCCCATACTCACATACCTTGCTTTTCAACTGCTCATGTTCTGCCGATATGTCCCACATCCTGCTCAACTATGTTTGTCTATCTCTCGGTGCCATTTATCTATTTTGTTACCATATGTGCCATACGTCCCGGCAGTCCCATCCTTTAGCCTTGGTCCTGTTAAAACACTCGCCCAGTGCCTTGTGCACATGCCATGATTGTGCACACATGACTCGTATAGTCAAGTCCCTCATCACGGGTCGTGACATCCTCCCCCACCAATGTTATATATAATATTGATACGACAGTAGGTTCTAAGATATTCTTGAGGATAATATCTTGGGTGAAGTTACTTCCCCTGCCGTTGCCTTGGTCCTCATCGCCTCGAATGATGACTTATCCACATGTGATGTGATTACCCATGCTCACCCGTGAAATGCCCATCCCTAAGTGGGTAAGCAACTTCGGCCCAACCTAGCATGTTGGTCCTCCAAGCTTCTTGAGGTGTTGCACTACCTCTCAAATCTTGACAACTCTCTCGTTGCTTCGATGAGCTACTGTGAATGGCCTCCATGAACTCAACACCCAATGGCACCATTTACTGGTGTTTCTTGAGCATGGTGTCCGCCTTCGAGATATCTGGGATGTCCCCTACCTACTCAACACCCGATAGCTTGATCGACCGATATTTCTTGTACATTATCGCCACATACCCTATGTCTGGAATGGCCCCTATGTACTCAACACCCGATAACACAGCCAATTGGTGTTTGTTGTACATTGTCGCTGCGTTTTCTATGTCTGAGACCGTCGATGGTTTCACACCCGATTTCAGTCTTGCCCCAGCCACCGATTTACTTGATCCGCTTGTTAGGTTGACTCCGAACATTTCAATAATCTTAATACGCAGATTTCCAGGTGTTGTTCATGTCCGCACTAGCATTGGATCCAATCATGATCACCCCGTGTGTTGGTTTCTCCAACACATACCTGATTATAGTTCCACTAGATGCCTTATCCCATGGGTACATCACGTCTGCCCCTTATGCTTGTCCCACAAGTGTCCGCACTTCCGGTCCAATGGTCCCTGCCATTACATGTCTCATTCTGGTTGTGCGATGCATATCCCTTGTCAGATAAGCCGCGTCAATGTGGTTGCAGATCCACATGATTAATCCTGGGTAGTTTTTACCCCCTCTGTCCTGATCCTTTTTCCTTATGACAGCCCCGAGCATCTTAGATGGATCCTCTCCCGGTTGTCATATTGACATGAGTTTGAATAGGGTTTAGGACACTCCCCTGTCCTCCCAAGTTGGCTTGATGTGGTCAACTCACCATGATACATCTTTAGTCCTCTGTAATGTTCCCGACGCCTTGCCAATCCTCCAAGAGTATCATTGTCTCTCTCGTTCTCATATACACACTTGGTGTGCTGATCGTTGGTTTGATCGAGAAATCTAATGATGTCGTCAACATCTATTTGAAGTTAACCACTTGGCTCGCATTCACTAGCACTGAGATTTTCCCTGTCCCTTTCATGGTATTGACTAATGCCCAATCGATTCGTCCCTTTGTTTCGATGGTAGCCATGCCCCCACAACAACTCATGGAGATTATCCAAAACTATGGTGTGTCTAGCGTATCGACCTTATTCCCCCTTTCTTGTTACTCGAGAAATGCCTAGATAAAGGCAGTCCCTATCTACATGGGTTATGGGCCCACATGAATAGCCATAACCTATTGAACAAGCTTACCCCACACTCAGTGCACCGTTGTGGTTGGATCCCCCACCAATCCCTTTGCTAATCTAGCGAATCAGGTTGGTCCGATCTGCTTTCCTAAACCACACCGCCTGCCGATGGACGCCCGCACCTCTCGTGTCTACTGCTTCACCATTCTGATCCCTGAATTCAAGGGTTGATATATCATTAGCCTCAAACTCTCGTAGTCTAACGGCCTTTAAAAGCACCACATAATCTCGGTCCACAAGTAGATGATCAGAATATAGGGCAACTAGAAGCTTGGGCTCATTGCCATTAATTACAATGACACCAAAGTATTGCCCTATCGTGCACAAGAAATAAATCGATCCTCGGCAAAGTCTCGACCCTTTGAACAGCCCCGACCCTTGGTCAGGCTTGCATGTTGGTTCATTGCAGCCTTCTAAGAACTTTGGCCTTAGATAGGTCGAACCCGCCAATTAGGCTGTGAATGCGCATCACCATTGTTGCAATGGTCTTGTCCCATCACTGGATATCGCATGAACTCGAGTCAATGACTCGTACAAGGGTTAAATTGTACCCTCCAGCCTATGATCTGTCTTGTACATAGGCTAAATCCCACCCAATCGCCATGGATCTAGCTCGTACATGGGCTTAATTTTACCTATCTACTCCCGTCTTCTCTGGTCTGTGGGATCAATTCCGCCCATACACCGTTGATCTCTAGGTAGTGATCTCTAGGACACAAATCTGATATTCGATGTCCACCAAATAATGCTTTGGCTTCAGATCTGGCCTAAATCTTGGGTACCCTCGACTTGAATACCCAAATAACACAACACATAGGCGTTGTGTCGGTCTATATTTGCCTCCACGGGTGGTTCTTCAAGGGGTCTTCGGCTTCCCTCAAAACCTCTCGGATTTTACCAAGTTGTCAGGACCATCCATGTTCTTCCTTGTCTTATCCGAGCTCTGCCTTGAGAACCGCCCCTGAACTAGTCACATGACTTGATCTGGTACCAACTACCTTCGGAGTGAGGATCGCATCCGAACAGGTCGGGTGACCAGCTCTGATACCAACTTTTACAGTATTAGAGGGATCAGAAGCCTCGAACATAGCTCTGATATCAACGAACTTAGCTTTGATACCAACTCCTACGAACACAACTCTGATATTAACGGTCACGGGCCCATCCCTTTCGGCAGGATGGTGTAGTGGGAATTGCCCGTGCGGCACCAAGCATGCCGACTCTAGCATACCAAAGAAGCCACGAGGCATCTTGGATAACCTAACTATGGGAGTTGGTTAAGAAAATAAGAAGAACATGAAAGAAAGGGTGAACAAGAGTTGGGAGAATAATAGTTGGATTAGACTCCTTGGAACTCGTTGATAACAATACAATAGGACGAGGGGACTATTTATACTAACAATACTACGCTAGGATTAGGGTTAGCTTGCCCCTTCCCCAAGCAACTCTAGTAGCCCAACACCTCGGCCCATCAGCATCGCTTGGTTAGGTAACTCCTAGAAGAATTTAGACACTGTATACAAGCCCCACTTGGCCATCCCATTAACACGCATGGAAACTCGTCCGTTAAGGTAACTATCCTAATAGGCTAAATGTCCTATACAAGGAAACGTAATATACAAGATATCTCCTTGCCATAGGAGATTCCACCTGGGGCTTTGGCTACGTGAAGCCAGATCGGCCCACCATGTCCCAAATATCTTGTCTTAGGCTTCCTAGGTCAGCTGGACCATGACGCTTGATACTTGCCCACGTGAGATGTCCCTCACCGTGTACAAATGAGTCAGGTGGAATAGCCTTGGGGTTGTGCCTCCTATTGTGCCGCCACTCGCACTCCCTTGTCCTTATGAAATGGGAATCCCCGCCCCGTGCCTTGGCCCAGACCCCGTACTCGCATACCTTGCTTGTTGGTTGTGCATGTCCCGCAGATATGTCCCGCGTCTTATCGCTAGTCGGTCTTCCATGCTTGGCTATGTTTCCCTAGCTCTTGGCCCCATGTGTCTATCTTGTTATCACATGTGTCATACGTCCTGGAAATCCCATCCTCGAGCCTCGGTACCATCAAAACACTCACCCAGCGAATTGAGCTCCACATACGTGCCATGATTGTACACACAGGACTCGCATAGTCAAATCCCTCATCATGGGTCGTGATAATAGGCTCTTTTTCTAAAGGCTTCTTGGGGAACTTCGACTCAAGCCCACCACTATTGGACAATTGTAGGGAGTCAACTTCGAGGAGCGGTC
The DNA here is from genome assembly GCA_014905375.1 of Phtheirospermum japonicum. NCBI lineage: Eukaryota > Viridiplantae > Streptophyta > Magnoliopsida > Lamiales > Orobanchaceae > Phtheirospermum > Phtheirospermum japonicum. The sequence continues at coordinate 15,471 of BMAC01000417.1, read as the reverse complement.
AAGGTGTGTACATCGAGGAGAAGTAAACTTATCCTAGAGAATCAATCTAGAGAAAAGGATGTAACTGATTTGATGGTACGAGGCTTTTTAGAACTAATATTCCTCAAGTTAGTCGAGCATAAATGATGTCTCAGTTTTGAACTAGAAAATTTTCTCGTTAGGATAGATTTATGGTAATAGTCTTTGACGTAAGGGTCATTGCTATGAGTAGCCAAGAGCCGATTCTATGTTATTCTTGATCTCGTCTATAGAAATGTTCTTAGATCTAGACCTATGCTAATCGAGGTCCTGATGATGAGTATAACACTGCACCGACTATCTACTTCTCAGAATGTTAAAGCTCGGTGACGATGGGGAAAGGTGAGGGTTTAATAACTGAGCAGAGGTTTCTTCATCATTGAGTTTTGTTCGTGTTGTAAGTATGATGTGTTTGATTACGATGATGTTCGATATTGTTCGACTTGTTTGGCAATATTAATTTTGGTTAGCGTTGATTCTTATGAATCATTAGTAGGATTTGGTTTTATTTCATTTTTTTGATAGCGTCTACTTGTCGGCATTTTGAAGTCATGAGGGGTCATTGTCGAACTATTCCTTTTGCCGTCATATTTCTTAGGGCAAGACAAGAAATAAGCTATTGCAGCCATCTTAGATATAAAAAGAGTACGACTGCTGCGACCAAGCCAATAACAATGAGAACACTTGGATATGCTTCCATGATAATTTGTTAAATATTATTTTATAGCGTGTACTCTTCTAATAAGTTAAATCGACGATGATACAATAATCGCAAATGATAAGAGGATACAAAGGACCCATCTCATAACTCGAAAGAGTCATGCAATTGTAAAATTGAATTTTATTTTATTTTGAATGATTTTTGGGCGCTTAGGTCCGATTATTGATTGCTGAGTTCTCCACCTAGCCCGATTTTTGGTCGAGACCAACTTAGAAAAAATTGCCTTAGCCTAAGGCCACCTAGCCCGATTTCTGCAAATATTTGTTTTTAGTAAAAGTATCATAATGCATGTTTAAAGTATCAAAAGTGCTAGTAAAATCATCAAAAGAGAATTATTTTGAGAGTAATTTTGTATTTACATTAGTTTTGGTAAAAGTATTATAATATTTGTTTAATGTATCAAAATAACCATTAAAAGTATCACAATAATAACTTAAAGTATCACATATCTCAATAGAAGTATTACAAAAAGTATCACAATCCCAACTAAAAGTATAACAAATTTAGGTATTAGTATAATATATTATATATTATATAAAAGTATTACAAAATATAGTAAAAAGAATTACAAAACGTAATAAAAGTATTACAATATATAGTTAACGTATCATAGATTTCTGACTTTTGATTTCTATTTTTACATCTATATTCGATTATGTATACTTAATTTCTCTTTTTACACAAACTTCATTCAAAAACATAATAAGCCAATTTTTTTAGTAAAGCAATATAATTTCAAGTACAATTGTGACGAATATAAACTATATAGAGATTATGCACATTGGCCTTTTTTTTTCCAGTAAAAGTTATATTATTCTTAATAAAAGTATCACAATATCAACCTAAAGTATCACAAGACTTTGTAAAAGTATCGAAAGACTCTGTAAAAGTATCACCAAATATTGTTAAAAATATCACAAAAGTATCATATATTTTTTAATTTTAATTTGTTTTCATGTTTTCTTGTAATAGATTGTTATGGTATCACAAAAAGTTGTTGAAATATTATAACCATAGTTAAAGTATCACATCTCTTTGATATATAATTTTTGGTAACATATCTATCTTTAGCAAAGATGTGGTTACAGTAGCACAAAATATTATTCTAGTATTACAAAACATATTCCAAGTATCACATGTTTTTAATATCTGATTTCTATTTGTATCTTTTTCAATAATAAGTTTTTAAAGTATCACAAAATGTTGTTACAGTATTACAGAATATAGTTCAAGTATCACATATTTCTGATATTTGGTTTTTATTTTACATTTTTTAACAATGCATAATTAAAGTATCACAAAAAGTGTTCGAGTATCACAAAAGTAGTTAAATTATCACATATTTTTAGAAAATGATATCGCATATTATATTGTTATATGAAAAACATTATAAATTATAAAAAAAGTATCATAAAGTGCTGTAAGAGTATCATAAATTAAGCTAAAAACGTCACAAGATGTAAGATTTTACATAAATAAATGTATGTTGATGTGTGTGTTGAATATCTATATATTATTCATTTGTTATTTACACTGATTTCAGTAAAATTATCATAAGTCTGAGCAATAGTATCACAGAGATTTATTGGCACAATACCAACTTACAATATCACAAGGTCGAGTGTTTACAGTACCAATGAATAAATAAAAATATCATAATATCTCCTTAATGTATCATAATATCCAGTAAAAGTATCATAAAAATTGTTTCAATTTTTCTTTATTATAATAATAAGAAAATTACAATATCACAACCTCAAGTAATTATATCCCAAATGTAGTTTAAAGTAACCCAACGTCGAATAAATGTATCACAACAAACTTAGGACCATAATAAACTAACTAAATCTCATCAAAAAAGTATCACAAAGTTGCCTAAAAGTATCACAACTATGTACGTACAACAAGGTTGCCTGTGTAAAAATATTTTTTTAAAAAATGAGTAAACCATTAAATCAAACTTATAAACCCAGTAATAAAGTGTTAAAATAATAAAGTGTTAGCTTATATACCATTTCTGACTATGCCTTCAAGAGACTAAAGGATGGCAAGAGATCCAGATGTTCCTTCCATTGACGGCTCTAGCAAAGAGGTATTTCCCAGCAGGAAATCCACCCTTAATCAGCTCAAGGGTTTGGGTTTCAAAGACTAAATCGAAGCTAAAACTAGAAACTGCACTAAGTGAGGTAATGGCTTTGTATGCATTCGTAGGCACATCGGCTAAGTAAGTCTCCACTATAACATTTAGGCCACACAAAGTGTATCCTAACTCAGCATAAGCCTTGGTGATTGCGTCCAAATGGGGAGAATCAAAACCCAAAACTAGCGTGGGCTCGTCAAAGGATCGATGAGTCACTTGTTGCCTTCAGCTCAACGATAACGTCCTTGCAAGGATAATATCCATTTAAATACCAAATAGAACTATAATGTGTGTCATGAGAACTATTCACAGAGAACATAGATTTAATATTTCTCTTACTTGTAGATATGAATTATTTTGTGAAGAAGTGGGAAATGCTTCTCGACACCCTTAAGGGGTTTAGAGAGCAACAAGTATGTAGTAGGGCCACAAGAATTGGAATAGTGTCAACATTGAACTGCATGAGAGAACAATATATTAATCGCGTTGCTACACCAAACAATTGCAAATACTGAATACCAAATAGATAGTCAATATGATCTTTTTTAACAAGAGATTGATAATTGTAAAAGGAAAAGCATAAGGAGAAGACATAAAAGAGAGATGAAGGAAGATGGTAGAAATTATGGTTCTCTTATTCATCAAAGACTCATTTTATATAGAGTATCAATTACATGTTTCAATAATACATAAAGATTACAAATACCTAAATTGTCCTTCATCTGTTACTTGTTGACGAAGGCACACTAATTGTGTTTTTCCTTCAACACTCCCTCTTGTGCCAAGTCAAAGGGTGAAATGGTGTTTTATTGGTGCCTCGTTAGAACCTTGCCAAGTAACAAAACCCAATGGGAACTTTGAAAGTGTACACCTCTCTCTAATATGTACATCTATCAAGAGAACTTTGAAAGTCTCCACTTCCTCAATTTACTTGATTCTTGAGAAAGTGCATAATTGTTAGTTGTAGAAGAGTTGTGGTGATATTACTCGTATTATCACATTTTCTTCAGTGATAGAGTTCAAGCCACTATTATCAAATATATGAATGATCATAACATTTATCGTAGATACTCACGAACTACTACATGTATGATAATGATCTCTTTACATGGATCGAATGAGTAACCAACATCAACGATACTATTTGGTGTTTCACAGGAAGTAAACTCAACATTTTCTATAGGGATTACAAGACCATCTGCAGTCCCAATTATATTTATGAATGGAAAAATAAACTCGCGTAAATGGTTTCTTTTAGGTATCAAATTACATTTTGATTCCATTCCATTGACATTGCGCTTTCTTGAGTTAAATCAAGATAACAATTTTGAGAAATTAATATTTGGTCAAGTGTATTAGTAATGGTACAATAATGCGCATATTGTACGTAGGTAGAGGATTTCAGCTCCCAACAGTTCTTTATCATTCCATTGACAAAATTGATATTTCCTTATATCTTCACTTTGACCAATCATAGGAGTGCTAGCATATTGCACTTATCCATGTCTGGTCATCTTTTGGATTTATGCAAATAATAGAATTTAGTATTCCACAAACTCGGTTTTAGTTTAAAGCCTTAACATGATCGAGTTTTCCCATGATTCATTATCTCAAATTAAGAATTCAAATAACTAGCGATATCTCTTATTCCATTAAGAGTGAATATTATTTCCTTTCATCGACATATATAATTATAATCGCAAATTTGAAACTTATTTTCTTTATAGATACGCAAGGGCACAAATTATCTTTTCCCAATCAAGTAGTCACTTAGACGGTTATACCACATCCATCTGGATTGTTTCAATCCATAAAGTGAGTGTTTTAATTTAATTGAAAATGCACTCCATGGCTTAGAGTCACTTGCCTTGGCAATGAAAGGCCAGCAAGCACTTTCGTATATATATCTCTAAATCACGATCCCCATAGAGATATGATGTAACCACAGATATAAGCTGCATTCTCAGTTCTTCGAAATTATAACATCTATTATGGGAGATTACAAATCCCCATAGTCAATTCCAAGGCGTATTGAGAAACTTTGTGCTTCAAGTTTAGATTTGCATCTCATGGCTTTATTCTTCTCATTGCGCTTTCTAACAAAACTTTGTTTATGTCCTACAGGCTTTACACTTGGTGAGGTTAGCACTACCAAACCAAATACCTACCTTGTTGTTAGTGAATTTAGTTCTACCTGGATTGATTCTTTATATTTAGGTCAATTTGCTCTATATTGATATTTCAATAGAGTGTGATTCAATACTATTGTGCTCTATGATTCATTGAGCAATAATGTATATATCATCAATATGTGTAGAAGATCTTTCCACCAACTCATATAAACTCATATTGTACATTGAGATTTCTTTATTCTCTGGAATCATATTAAACTTCGGAGCGTCCTCTAGTAATGATTCATGGACATAAGTATAATCATAGATAATCTCATGAGAGTCATTATATTCATTGATGATCAATTAAAGTTGTGTCATACATGCCCTCTTATTCCTTGGGCGAGTATTGATCAAACCAAGTGACCTCCCCCTGTTCCTTTTGGAGTCACGGCCTCAACCACACCTCCACTAAGTATGGTTGCAAGGTCTTAATTTACGACATTGTGCCCTTTATAGTGACTTTTAACCTTGCAAACACATTTGCAACTTGTATATATATGATCTCGTCACTTTAGAAATTGAGTCTTCTATACTTTGAAGACCAATTGTTCATTTTACTTTACTTTCACGTTACATTGTGAAATGCGGGGATCATAATGAGACATAGTATGAAACTATTCTTGTCATTCCATTAGAAAATACTTTTTCTTATCTCCCCCTAAACACGGGAAGACTGTCTCGTTAGAGTGACAAATTCGTTAATTTAGCGAGAAAGAGATCGTTTGTCAAAGGTTTCAAATAGCGGATGACTGTTAGAGATTCATATCCAACATAAATATTTAATCGTCTTTAGAAACCCATATGAATGTGCTGTGGGGGCACAATAGGCACATATACTGCTTAATTAAATATGCGTAGATATGAATTATCAGGCTTATATCCAGTTACCAACTGGTACGCAAAATATCTAGTTAACAGGGGTTCATAAACGAATAAGTAAGAGTTGCGTGAAATATTGCATAACCCTGTGCAAAGACAAATGAGTGCGCATAAATATTTTCTTAGTCACCATCTATGTTCTTTGTGATGGTGTCTTCTTTGAGACCTTATTATATGTGCACACTAGGGTACAAGATCCAGTACATCGATCTTTTTAAAATGCAATAGACATCAAGTACTTTTGATGTAAACTCTTTAGATTATGAGATTGGGTGCTTTATAAAGGTGGTGAGTCCTCAATTATATTAAATGTGTTAGAAGTTTTGCAAATGCAACATTTTTATGGACAATACGTGCCGAAGCATCGACCAAAACTATACAATACTTGAATGACCCGCATTTTGAATGGTTGTGTCCACATGTATCCACAATTATCTTATGATTCAATGATCAAAAAGTAGTAAAGTAAAATTACTAGATTGACTCTAAAACCATAAATTAAAAGTATAGTTTCATTCTCATAATGTACTTCTTAGTGACAATCATCAACATGAGTATCATCAAACTTAACAAGGTTCGTTCGCTCTTGGTCCATAATGAGCTTTTATGACTTTAATCAATGTGCCACCAGGCCTCAAGACTTTGTCACATATAAATATCAATTAAGTGAATAATTGTCTATTCCTCGACAAACTCTCACATTCCTCCAGAGATGAATGAAATACTTTTCATTCTAATATTTTACATTATTTACTAGACATGTTACATTATATCTAATAATYTTCTCATGAACCYTRTATGTGARTGTKTGGTWAATAAACTCAAGTACAYTCAATGSTTTAGAATGAWATACAAAATTTACCAATAAGCCAGAAGTAATTAAATCAGGCCACATCACATAAATCTAACTCAAAATAGATTTTAAGACCAAATACAATAGTCTAATATGAATGATTGATTATACTTTCATCAATCAAAATAGAGGATATCTATTGACTAAGAAAGGTTATTGGGGGAACCTCCATGACTTCTACCATGACCAATAAATATCACGAAATCTTACATATCTTACCTTGTGGTTCATTCTTCCCACATAGGTAGGGATCAACATGTCTCTTCCCATTTACATTGAGGTTATTTTCACTATTCAAATCGATCCTAGTTAGCCTCAAGAAATTTCTTTATCCGGAGGTCTAACATTGGTATTGATTTGCATCTTTTTGTACATATTTTTGCTATCGTTTTTGTATCACGTTGACTGTGTTTCGCTTGCTTTTAGGCATTTTAGGAGTCGAGTTGGCCGTTTTTCATTATTTCTAGGTTTTCGTATTTTTGTACGTTTTATTAGTAGTTTTCGTAGTTTTTCACTATTTCATTTTTCTCTTGGCCGTAGGACGTCCAAGTGGGGCCCGCGCTCGTTTGGGATCGTTTTTACTCGACTCGGGAATGGACGAACAAGCAAGGAAGCACACGGATGAGGTTCGATAAACCGGCGGACGTGAAAAGAACGAGGAATCGAGCTGGGTGCAGCAATCCAGTCGATCGACTGGAGTTCACGACTGCCCTTCTAGTCGATCGACTGGAACTCCAAAATCGACTGGATTCCAGGGAATTTTGGCATTTTGGACACTACAGTCGATCGACTGCCGATGAGGTCGAATCGACTGAATTCCAGGGCTTTTGGCCGTTTTGACAAGAGCAGTCGATCGACAGGAGAGTTGACCGATCGACTGCCAGTCGATAGACTGCTTTACAGTCGATCGACTGGAAAGCAGATTTTCGCTGCTTTTTGGACGATTTTGCCTTTGTGAATGTTTAAACAAAGGCAACGTCTTTTCATTTGGAGACAACTTGCAGCTGAGGACTTTCCACCCCAGGAGAGCTCCTTCAACCCAACAAAAATCCTTTCCTTTTCATTTTGATCAAGAAAAATCCTAGAAATTAGTTAGTTAATTAGTTTTAGTTTTAGTTTAGGGTTTGATCTTAGTTAGCTAAGTTGTGGAAGCACATATCCTTTAAGTTTCAGATTTCCATTGTCAAGCTTTCAAGCTTTTGTGGATCATACTCTTGGTAATATCTTTCCATTAATATAGTTTCATTTCTTTGTTATTTCATTTAATTGTGTGTTGATGTTTGATCATAGTTTAGTTGTTCAATTGATAATCAAAACTCTTATTTTATAGCTTTTGAGCTTTCTAGCTTTTGAACTTATACTTTTAAGTTGTTAAGTTGTTAGATCAATCTTTAAGTTTTAGAAGCTTTATATAATCCTCCTTTTAGACTTTAAATTTTATTAAATTAATGTTCTTTTTCAAATAAGCTAGACTTTAATTTTCCCTCCATTTTCCTTAATTTAAAATTATAAGTTTTATTAGTTAACTAGTTTAGATTAATCGTTTTAAATAAGCTCGTTTTAAATAAGCTCTAATTTCCTTTTCATTTTCAATATTTTTAAATCTTGTATTTCAATATAAATCTTAGTCCTAGAACTCAAAACCGAACAATGACTACTGCTTTCTGAGTTTAAATTAGTTTCGTATAAACCGACAATAAGAACAATTAAGAAACCGATAGCCGATAACATCCATCCTCGAGAGACACAACTCGGGAAGAACTCGCCGCCCTACAACCGGCTCCGTACTCTTGCGGAGACGGATTCTTAAATAAGAGCATCGAGAATTCGTCGATCAAAAATTTGGCGCCGTTGCCGGGGATGGATAAAAAGCCAATGGCGTTCTTAATTACTCTTATTGTTATTGTAAATAGTAGTTAATTAATTGTTTTACATTCGATACGTGTAATCTTTTGTTGTTGTTGTGTATGCAAGGTAGGCGATCGCTCAGACAGGAGTTGACCCCATTCTTGCCGAACCCTGAGAGGTTGCGACGAGACGCACAAGCCGCAATTCGCCGCTTGAGGTGCCGGCGTGGGGCCGGTCGATAATGGCGGGAGTGGAACCCCTTGGTTGTCGTGGGCAGGGGCAGGAGGCGTCGGGTTTTCGACCGGAGTGGCCATAGTTTGGTTTTCTATCACCGGTGATAATAAGGGAGGCAACGGGACGTCGGACGTGTCTCGCCT
>BMAC01000416.1:878181-917858 GCA_014905375.1 Phtheirospermum japonicum | reverse complement strand
TATATATATATATATGATTAGGTTCAAATGAGAACCATGTCCTTATATGTGAACCTATGGTCAATTATGGGCCTTAGATCTAACTAAATGGATGGATTAGATTTTTTGTGTATTTTCTTATTTGATTAAAAGTATTAGGATTGTATAATAAAAGCACTCCTGGTGTATATAACTAAAATGTCAATAAAACACTGTGATTGTATAATAAAAGCACTAATGGTATATAATAAAAACACTAGTTCGCAGGTTCACATATAATGACATGGTTCTCATTTGAACCCACCCCTATATATGTGTGTGTGTGTGTTTGAAAACGCTAAATTTACTTTTCTAAACTTCTAAAAATCACTATTTCAAACAGTCAAATTAAGAACATAAGAAAATATTAGTTTTATAAATTCCCAAAAAAAGAATATAGTTGATTCACGTTTGAAGTTCATACCCTAAAATAGCACATATGATCATCAATGGCAGACTAATAATCAAAAAAAAAAAAAAGATGAGTTCCGATACCTCATACTTATTCCAAGTGTGCAATCACTTGTTAACGTGAGTCGAAAAAAGAACTACCAAACACATGTTGTAAATTGGATTTATTCTAATTAAATGGTACAGCAAAAATTCGTGTTAACGAATTGTATAGGCTCATTCTACGTTTCGTGTAAATAATTATAGCCTTTTGAATTTCTCAAATCCATTTATTGGTGAGTGAGAAATGATGCTTGGAAGTTGAACGGTTGCTTAAGTGCAATTTTGTTTATCCCACATTGAATGGTAGTCAATGTGGAATGGAGTTTAAAATTGATTACATTTCTTTAGTGTACATCAAGTGGGCCAGAGAGTTTTATGGGTTTTGTGTAAACAAAGCTCACGCGGGCTCTTGGACTTGGGTTCGCCCGTCCGCCTTCGGCGAAGCCGAGCCCGAGCCCAAGCCTGGACCCTGGGCCTGGGCCTGTGACTTGGGACTTGAGTCTTGGGTAATTGGTCCGAATTAGCTGGTTCGACCCAGGATTTCTTTTTTGAACCTACACGCACCTGAGAAGCTTTTGAACTCACTCCTGACTGTTACGAAAATGGCTACCTGACCATTCAGACGTTTCCAAACATATGAATTCAAACATGTAATATTTTTACACGCTGAACCTGTCCAGGTTCATGCTGTCAGGTGCCAGGTACGTTTTTGAATGTTTTAATGACATTTAACTGGCAGGCTATTACCTCCCCTGGCAACCCTATAAAAGGGTGAGTACTCCTGCATTTTTCACATACGAAATTCACTTGAAAAATCCATAGAGCTCTAACCACTATTCATACACTGTTTTTCTGCATTTTATTTTTACGTAGCTCAATTCACTTTCGACTAGTTCGCCGAAGCTCTGGTATTTACGGTGCTGTAATACCAGAGACGAAGTCGTTTCATCTTTGGAGACGAATAGCCAAAACCGAAGGGCACTAATGGGGCTATTTCGTCTTGCGGACAGAGTGTTTACTCGACTCGAGTTGATATTTATCACTTTCTGCTTTCTTGTATTTTTCCAGTTTTGTGACATATATTTTACAGTTCCTATTTGTGCTCGACTCAGAGTTGTAATTTTTCTAATAATCGCAAGACAAAATATTTAATATTGTAATTTGTAATATCCCTGACTGGAAAAATGTCGACCTTCAGCACTCCGATCAGTTCCACCGCTCCTGCCATTTCCTCCACCATTTCGACGAAGACCACTGCCCCTGCAGTCACGAACACCACGACGATTGGCGCCTCTATGCCAAACATGACCATGAGTCATGCTGACTTTCTCTTCAACCAAGGGACCATCGACACCCTCCTGGAAACACTGTCGAGGCGCATCTCGGCAAACAACTCGAACTCGGGATCGTTCCCTTATGGGATGGGGACTTCGGTCCAAAATACATTAGCTTCGGCTGGAATCCATCATTCTGGGATGTTGGGAACTTCGGTTCCGAACATGTTCGCAACGGCTCCGCCGACGTACTCACATGTTTCAGCTATCCACTCAACGGGTACGATGGGGACTTTTGTTCCAACTATGACCGCTCCGGTGCAATCCTCACGGATCATGCCCGCTGCGGAGAAGCCTCCAAAATTCAATGGGGAAGACTTCAAGAGGTGGCAACAAAAGATGCTGTTCTACCTCACGATGCTTGGCTTCACTAACTTCGTGAAGGAAGAAGAACCACCTACTCCGGATGAGTCTGAGACCAACTTCAATGTTCGTGCCGCCTACGATAACTGGCACAACGGCGACTATCTGTGCAAAAGCTTTCTCCTAAGTAGCCTAGAAGATAGTTTGAGTAACCTGTACTCTGACGCAAAGACCTCCAAGGTTTAATGGGAGGCACTTGAGAAGAAATACAGTTCCAACGAGGCTGGAACTAGGAAATTTGTAGTCACGAATTTATTGGACTACAAGATGGTTGATTCTCGGCCGGTTATGGAACAAGTTCAAAAGTTCCAAATGCTGGTAAATGAAGTCCACGCCGAGGGGATGGTTCTTACGGATGCTTTCACGGCTGTTGCCATGATTGATAAGCTTCCACCGAATTGGAAAGACTTCAAGACGTACCTCAAGCACAAACGAAAGGCGATGTCTCTCGAAGATGTTATCCGGAAGGTACGAATTGAGTCCGAAGTTCGAGTTCGGTACAAGAATTCGAAAAGTTCGGATGAACCTTGGGTGAACATACTTGAACGTGGTGACAACTCGAAGAAGAGGCCGCGTCCTGGCAACACTAAGCCTAAAGCTCCTTCTCTAAGAAGTTCAACGGCAAATGCTACAATTGCGGCTATTCTGGGCACATGTCTAAGAACTGTCGCAAGCCAAAGCAGAAGAAGGACAAGCCGAGTGCCCAACTAGCCGAGAAGGAGCTGACTAGTGATGATCTCATTGCGGTCATCACTGAGGAAGCTAACATGGTCGAGAACCATGGTCAATGGTTCATCGATACTGCTGCAACTGCCCATGTGTGTGCAGACCGGAGCTTGTTCTTCAAATACCATCCCTGTGAGGGAAGGAAGTTGAACATGGGAAACCTAGCGTCTTCGCAAGTTGCAGGTGTTGGTTCAGTTGTTCTGAAAATGACTTCTGGCAAGGAAATCACTCTGAATGAGGTGCTGCATGTTCCGGACATCCGGAAGAATTTAGTCTCTGGTTCAATACTAGTTAGTCGTGGTTTTAAACTTGTATTTGAGGCTAATAAGTTTGTTTTGTCAAAGTTTGGAACACCTCTGGGAAAGGGTTACCTTACAGATGGACTGTTCAAACTCAGTGTAATGGCTATACGCCCAAAACCTATCATTAATAAAATTGCTTCTGATTCCTATTACTTAAATGAGTGCTCTAGTTTATGGCATTGTAGATTAGGCCACGTTAATCTAAATGCAATAAAATGTTTGTTAAATCTCAATTTACTTAAGGTAAATGAACTTGTTAATAAAAGTAAGTGTGAAATTTGTGTAGAAGCAAAAATGACAAGGTTACCGTTTAAATAAGTAGAAAGGAGCACGACACCTCTAGAATTAATTCACACGGACGTATGTGATTTGAAGTTTGTGAAAACAAGAGGTGGTAAAAAGTATTTCATTACTTTTATTGACGATTGCACAAGGTATTGTTACCTATACTTTTTAAGAGGTAAAGATGAGGCTATTGAAGCTTTCAAGTACTTCAAAAATGAAGCCGAAAATCAACTTAACTACAAAATCAAATCTATCCGGAGTGATAGAGGAGGGGAATACGTAGCTCCGTTTGAGAATTTGTGCAACAAAAGTGGCATAATTCATCAAACTACAGCTCCGTATGCACCTCAATCGAACGGAGTTGCAGAACGCAAGAATCGTACTTTGAAAGAGATGATGAATGCATTGTTGATTAGTTCTGGGTTACCTCAAAACATGTGGGGGGAAGCTATTTTATCATCTAACTATATCCTCAATAAGATTCCACTTAAAGGAAGGGACGTAACTCCCTATGAGTTGTGGAAAGGAAGGAAACATTCTTACAAATACCTCAAAGTGTGGGGGTGTTTAGCGAAGGTAGAAGTGCCTCTACCAAAGCAGGTGACAATCGGACCCAAAATGGTTGATTGTATTTTTATTGGTTATATACTGAATAGTAGCGCCTATCGATTTATAATTCATAGTTCAGAGGTTCTGGACATGAATGTCGGAACTACCATTGAGTCAAGGAATGCGATATTCTTTGAAGAAATCTTTCCTTGTAAGGATAAAGCTGCGTCCAGATCAAACACTGGTAATGCTGAAGGAACTACAAGTCACAAACTTGTAGGGGTTGAACCTAAGTCTCGTAAACGACCCGGTTCAGAACTTGAAGCTCTAACTCCTAGACGGAGCACTCGAGCTAAAGTTGCGAAGGACTTCGGTCCCAACTATGTGGTTTTTCTCTTGGATGAAGAACCAAATTCACTGAAAGAAACTTTCTCACGGACTGATAGTTCATTTTGGAAGGAAGATGTACAGAGCGAGATCGATTCGATCATGCAGAACCATACGTGGATTCTGACTGATTTACCTAAAGGTTGTAAACCTTTAGGGAGTAAATGGATTCTGAAATGAAAGTTCAGAGCTGATGGATCAATCGATAAGTATAAAGCTCGTTTGGTTGTGAAAGGATTTCTCCAAAAGGAGGGWTATGATTTCTTTGATACATATTCTCCTGTGACGAGAATTACCTTTATCCGGGTGCTTCTAGCGATTGCTGCTTTGCACAATCTTGGGATTCACCAAATGGATGTAAAAACAGCTTTTCTAAATGGCAATTTAAAAGAGGAAATCTATATGGAACAACCTGAAGGTTTTGTAAAACCTGGACAGGAAAGAAAGGTGTGCAAACTTGTTAAGTCTTTGTATGGCTTGAAATAAGCACCTTTACAATGGCACTTGAAATTTGACGAAGTGATGATGTCAAATGTCTTCATGATAAACAAGTGCGATAAGTGTGTCTACATTAAGAATACTAATGACAAATTTGTTATAGTATGTCTTTATGTAGATGATATGTTAATCATGGGTAGCAACCTACAAGTGATTAACGAGACGAAACTCATGCTAAAAAGGAATTTTGACATGAAGGATTTGAGAGTTCCTGACACTATTCTTGGCATAAGAATCATAAGAACTTCAGATGGAATTGTCTTATCACAATCTCATTACATTGAGAAAGTGGTCAAGAAATTCAATGCACACGATAGTCTTCCAGCAAAGACACCGATGGAATTCGATGTTCACTTAAGTAAGAACAGAGGTAACCCTGTTGCTCAAAAGGACTATGCTAGGATCATTGGATGTTTGATGTACACCTCTAATTGTACAAGACCTGATCTAGCTTGCTCGGTAAACAAACTGAGTCGATATACAAGCAATCCGAGTAGAGAACACTGGAAAGCGCTTGTGAGAGTTTTGAGATACTTAAAGTATACTCTGAGCTTTGGGCTACACTATGGTAGATACTCCAGGGTAATTGAAGGATACTGTGATGTAAACTGGATATCCGACACAAAGGACTCACTGTCAACAAGTGGATATGTGTTTGTAATTGGGGGAGGAGCTATTTCTTGGAGATCCACTAAACAGACATGTATATCCCGATCTACTATGGAATCTGAGTTTATTGCTTTAGACAAAGCAGGTGAAGAAGCAGAATGGCTTCATAACTTTTTAGAAGATATTCCATGTTGGGAGAAACCCGTGCCGCCGGTTATGCTTCACTGCGGTAGTCAATCTGCTATTGGAAGGGCAAGAAGTGGTTTGTATAACGGTAAGTCTCGACATATCCGTCGTAGACATAACACCGTGAGACATCTGTTATCGAGTGGGATTATCTCTGTTGACTACGTAAGGTCGATAGATAATCTAGCGGATCCATTCACTAAGAACATAACTCGAGATCAGATATACAAGTTGCTTGAAGGAATGAGAGTGAAATCCATATCTTAAAGATGATTGTAGTGGAAACCCAACCATGATGAGTGGAGATCCCACAAACTTGGTTCAATGGGAAAACTAAACTATAAAAGTCTGGGTAAGTAAATCTCTACGACCCTATTCCTTAACGGCAAAAGTAGAGTTTATAACCTGTCATGTGGTGAGGATAAATCTCTGATTTTTAACGATTCTTTTGCAGGTCTTTGACTTGAGTATGACAGAATGCTGATTAGAAGAATCACCTATGTAAGCGAGAAGTGAGGGCCGTTTCTACTGTGTGTGGGGTCCTGGTTCGACCCAAGCTTTCTTTTTTGAACCTACACGCACCTAAGAAGCTTTTGAACTAACTCCTGACCGTTACAAAAACGGCTACCCGACCATTCAGACATTTCCAAACATATGAATTCAAACATGCAATGTTTTTACACGCTGAACCTGTCCAGGTTCATGCTGTCAGGTGCCAGGTATGTTTTTGAATGTTTTAATGACATTTAACTGGCAGGCTGTTACCTCCCCTGGCAACCCTATAAAAGGGTGAGTACTCCTGCATTTTTCACATACGAAATTCATCTGAAAAATCCATAGAGCTCCAACCACTATTCATACACTATTTTTCTGCATTTTATTTTTACGTAGCTCAGTTCACTTTCGACCAGTTCGCCGGAGCTTTGGTATTTACGGTGCTGTAATACCAGAGACGAAGTCGTTTCATCTTTGGAGACGAATATCCAAAATCGAAGGGTATTACCGGGGCTATTTCATCTTGCGGACAGAGTGTTTACTCGACTCGACTTGATATTTATCACTTTCTATTTTCTTGTATTTTTCCAGTTTTGTGACATATATTTTACAGTTCCTGTTTGTGCTCGACTCAGAGTTGTAATTTTTCTAACAACACATATATATGTTAAGATGAAAAACATAGCATATATAATAATGTAAATCATATAACATTTAGACGATTTAAAACATAAACATTAAAAAATCTAAAACTATATAATATAATAATCAGGCAAATAAATTCATGGATAAACATTTGGCAAATCTGAGTTTTTTCTCCAGAATTATCATGATAAAAAAATGTGATACAGGAGATTGTTTAAAAAATATTAATTATAATTTATTTGAATAATTATCAATACTATTTTTATATTAGTAATGCAGGCACCACTAAATAAGAGTAAACTAAAAAACTCAAAAACATTATACCAACAAAGTGCATTGGTCTAATCAAGATTACTACAGGGATATAAAAGACGGCTTATATGCTTGCTTTCTAAATTGAATCCAGTGGTTATAGAAAACACACACATGTATAGAGGGTGTGTTTCAAGTGAGAACTAAGTCATGGTGTAAGAACTTTCGAATTTTGCTATATATAATTATGTGTACTGCTACTTTCAGTATTATATACTGCTATGTAAAAATACTAATTTTATAAGTAGCATCATGTATAACTGAAAATAACAACACCCATAATCCCCTTTATATTTGACATAAAACAGTGTAGCAGTGTGTAATACTGAGTAAACGTATATATAAATATATGTAGCAGAGTTTGCAAGTTCTCATACTAGAATTAGTAATCACTGAAACCGCTCTCTCTCTCTATATATATATATATATCACACACACACACACACGTAACAACAGAGTCAAAACCTGTTCGCAGAGTTATCAACACGCCTGAGTTGTGGTATCGATTTTCAAGAGAGGACGCTGGTGACTCGCAACGACGACGGTGGCTCGCGGCCATAGCTACTGTTCCTTGTCCTTTTTTCCTTCTCTTTGAATTTTTCTAATTATGTATCTCAGTTGATGGAATTTGTGATTTTGTGGAACTGGATTGGGCTTGTTCCTGCAATTGGAGGTTGAAAATATGGGAGTAATTTAGACGCTGACAAATTAGTGTAGCTCTTTCTTCTCTATAAAAATGGATGTTTTAATTTGTGTTTATTCCCAGATTAATGCTCTTTTAATGATGGATTTCTTGTGTTTGTTGCTCTTGGATTGGATTGGGTTGATGTTGAGCCTTTTTCTACTGTGATTCTCTATCTCCATCATTTTATCCATCTTTTCTATTTATATTTTTTTTCTTTTTAAACCATATTTGATTGTGATGGTGGAAGTCGAATCTTGTTTTCTCCATTTTTGATGTAATTTTAATCAATATTTGAATAATTTGAGACGTAAAATTGTTGAGTGTGCCAAGTATCATATGTACTTAATCACTTGAATTTGCTTGTATTTCATGAAATCTAACTCCCATGATAAAATAGATAATATGTGGGATTTTACAAGGCGAGCAAATTCATGAAATCTGAGGTGAGTATTATTTAGTTGAGTATTATGAAATCTGAGGTGAGGTTCAAGGGTGAGGTTGTTGTTGTTGTTTAGTTGTTGTTATTGTTTTATTTAGTTGAGTATTATGAAATCTGAGTTAAGGTTCAGGGATTAGTATGGTATGTTTCTACCGAGGAATTATTGTATTGTTCGATGAGAATTTACTCGAATAAAAAATTTTAACTACCTTGTTTAAAAAAAAGGAAAGGAAATAAAACACACAAAGTGCATTGTTTTGGCATACAGCTTTTAAAGCCGTCTAATATGTTTTGCTCAATTCTTGCATATACATTTCAGGTTCATGAAGTTCTTTTTACGTCAATATTCCCACACTCGTTGGCATTGGGACCCTTCATATTGCCAGAGCACATGACTTTTAGAGTGGTTGTACCCTTTAACAGTAGAATCCAGGCTTGGGTGTCGTTTAACGCAAGGGCGGGAAACGGTTAGGGGCTCTAGAGATGCACTGGTCTGTAGCATGGACCATTGGCCCGATCCCATTGCCTGTCAAGCTGACTTAACTTGTAATTTTCTACGCAACATCCATGATGACCTTCACTTGAATTTTGAGAAAGACTCAGTACAATTTGGCCCACATGATCATTAAGAAACTTAATTAATGAATTCCTCAACATTAAGAAATTTCATTCAATTTTTAGATTTTTGAGATTTTAGCCATAGGAATCTAATTAACTTATATATAAGTTAATTGCAGAACAACTTAACGTATCATATGTCTCGGTAAAAGTATTATAGTAGCACTTTACACTGGTTTTAAGTAAAAGCATCATAATACCTACTTAATGTATCATAATCCACAGTAAAAGTATTATAAAATAATTATTTTAATAGTAATTTCATATTTTCTCACTATGTTCAGTAAAACCATTAAAAGATTAACTCAATGTATCACAATAACAACTAAAAGTATCACAATTTGTAAGAATATCACTTCAAAGTATTATCATAATTAAGAATTAAAGTATTCTAAATTGCATCAAAAGTATTACAAAATTATAAAAGTTTCAAAATTTCATTATTACAAATTAATATGACATTTTCATATTAATATATTACAAATTATTGTAAAAGTATCACGAATTTAGTTAAAAGTATTATAATTTGAGTTAAAAGTATCACAACTTTACGTATAAAAATTGTATATTATACTCCTATATGGAGAGTTTAAAATTACTGTAAAATTATCACAAATTTATTTAGAAGTATAACAACTTTAGGTAATAGTATTACATAGTATAGTTTATGTAAAAATCACAAAGTATCACAATTTTTAGGTGCAAATATATTATAGGTCTTTATCAAGTATTACAAAATGCAGTAGAAGTATTAGAAAAATGTGATACTTTTACAATGTTTTGTGATGCGTGATCAAATTCTTGTGATACTTTTAATTATCTATGTGTAATAGGCATAGATGAAATGAAAGGGGAAAAAAGAATTAAATTATAGAAATATGTGATAGTTTAACTATATTTTGAAATATTTTTAACAATATTTTATGATACTTTGATTTAAAAAAAATAAAGGTGTAAAATATAAAATATAACATGTGTTATTTTTAATACTTTTAGTTGAATTGGTGTTAATTTAAACCGAGTATGTGTACTTTTATTGTATTATAAACTGTAATGGTGATTGATATTTTGCAGCAATTCTTCTGTGGCAAAATATGATATCACGAATTATAGTAAATGTATTATAAATCCAGCCAAAAGTATCACAAATAAAAGAAAAAAAATCATATATTAGAGTTTATATAAAAGTATCACAAATTGTAGTAAAAGTATCATAAATTAAATTAAAAGTATCGTAAGTTTAGAAGGAGTTTTACATATTTGAGTTTGTTTAGAAGCATCACAAACTGCAATAAAAGTATCACAATTTGAGTTAAAAGTATCACAAACTTTTATATATATTGCATATTATAGTTATGTATAAAGTAGCATTACAAATTGCACTTAAAAAATATATAAATTGTGATACTTTAACTAACTTTTATGATATTTAACTACCTATTGTAAAGAACTGGATGTAAATATATAAATATAATATGCGGCTTTTACTTGATTTTGTGATACTTCAATGCGTGATACTTTTAGCTGTATGTGTGATACTTTTAGCAGAAAAGATTTTGACACAAGCTTTCTCTTTATGCAGTTTAAGCCCTGTATAGACACAATCTTTTAAGTTGATGCAATTGGTTATAACTGGACAAGTAAACGAGGATGCACTTCATTTTTTTTAAACAAACTCAACAACATCTCAAAGCCAACAAAACTAAAACATGTAAACTGCAACCAACAACCCCCATTACTTCTCTATACAACAATAGGACAAGAGCAAAATATAAAGGTATAGCAGGTATTACTGAAGCATTTCTTTATATTTGAAGTAGGCATTTTCGAGACACTTCAAGATTAACTAAAGCATTTAGAGTTGGATATTGTTCATAAGGTATTACTGCTACCGACGACAACGGCACTGGCGGTTGCGACACCAGTAGTGGTGAAGAGCTCAGTCCGGCGATGATTCAGCTTCTCTCGCAAGCGTTGTTCAACCGCTTCAATAATTTCATCGCTTATCTCAACGAAGAAATCCAAATAAGAGATGCAGCGTTGATCTCACCAGAAATAATCCTTTTCGATCTTTAAGATAAAAACAAGGTTGCTTGAGCTTGTTATTGTTTTATATTCTTCAAATACACAACAAAAAAATAGTAAAATGCTGACGGGTGGTATCTGTCAGCAAACCCGTCAGCAAACGGATGCTGACGGGTACCGCCCGTCGGTAAATAATTTGCTGACCGCATTAACCAACCTGTCAGTATTTACTGACAGCTTGTTGACAGGTTTGACCCATCAGCGAATCCCCCCGCCATATACCCGAAACCCGTCAACAAATACTGACGGGTAAAAAATATCGCCAGCAAATGCTGACAGGCACATCCTGTCAGCAAATTCGAATGATACTGTCGGATTTTTGCCGTCAGTATTTTCAAATTTTAATTTTATTTTATTTTTTATTTTAATTGAAAATTTTACCTTTTTTATTTCACATATCAATAATTCAATACGAAAACTAATTTTTAATTCCCAACAAAAATATAAATTTAAAAAAAAATATAATTAATTAATAATTTTATCGTATAATGTATAAAATATAAACAAAGTACCAAATATAAATATTATTCATTCCTAAATCAACTAAACCGCCGCATCATCATCAGAAGGAGCAGGAGCATCAGAGGACCGCCGTCGACGTCGAAATGCCATCGTTGCAGCGACTTCCCTCATCACCTAGTCACGGAGAGCCTTCTCGTTCTGTAGCATCTGATGTGTATGCTCCTCACGCATGGCCTGATGCTGCTCCTGATGTGCACACTCGCTCGCCTCGACCTAGTTCTTCAAAAGCTCCATCTGCATCTAGAGCTGCGAGACACGACTATCAGGAATATAGGAGGTATCGCCTATGGAACTCTTCGAAGCCAGAAGAGATCCTAAACATCCCGTGCCAAAACGTTGACCCTTCTTCACTCTGACGGTCTGTAGATAGACCTTGTTTTCGTCGACGGAAGCAGGATCTGGTGCTGAAGCACGAGTCTCCTCCAGACGTCTCCGATACTCCTCCTGCAATATTTTGATTGATGTATTATTTACCATTACGAGGATTAGAAATGAATGATATATATTTATATTAATTACATCTAAAAAATACTTACAAAAGTCTGCCGAGATTGAGTATCAGTGAAAGAGCCGTCGGGTCTCTGATGCATGGTCAGGAAAAGCTTGAATGCATTGGGTTCCCTACCCAAATCCCCGTGCTGTATACAATATTTCAATTATTTTTTAATTATGAAATAATTAATTACTTATGAGTTAAACTCACAAACATATTTTAAAATAACTTACGAGCCGACGTGCATGACCAATCGCAATGCGAGACCCTCCTCTGTGCTTGGCTATCCCAGTACCAGGTCCGCTGGGCTCGCTCAGCCTGTTTCTGCTCGCCTGCTCTAACTGCTTCTTGTTCTCTGGCTTTCCAAACTCCACCAGCCATCTCCTCCAGATTTGCTCGCCGACGCACGTGGCCACCTTCCCCTCCTTTTTCCATGCCTTCTTCCATTCGTTGAGATGGCGGCAACACGACATAGAACTGTAGAAATTCTTCTGTACAACTGCCTCAGAATATACACTCGGGTCCCAATAACAGCACTTCTGCAAAACAAAACAAAATAAAACAAGAGAATTCGATTAATAAAAATCATTATATATAATAAATCTCGAGAATAATATTCATTTAATTACCAAAAACTCGGGCCACCACAACTAGCGATGAGAATGGGGAATATGATGGTACTTCCACCCATCGGGGTGTACACGAGCCTCGTGGATCTCCTGAAGGATAGTTGGTAACTCCGACGAGTCACTGCGTATCCTGGTAAAATATAGAGTTTATTAGGGCAATATATTAAAATAAATAATTTATTATTTACAAAAATTAAATTAAAGTTACTTACCTCGGCGGGACGACAAAGATCTCGATCATTCCAGGACGTGATGGCATGAGTCCTCTCGATGTACTGGCCTCAGACGGGGTGGTTGGAACGATCGACGAAGTCACTCCCGATAAGTTTATCATATCATCGTCTATCTGATGATGAGACGATGATGATGAACCAAGAGAAGCATGGTCCGGAGATGGTCCTAAAGAAGAACGCCCACGACCTCTACCTCTCATCTAAAAAAATATTAAAATTTAAGCATAATTGAACTGGGTATGCAGGAAGGCCCCTAAATAGAAAATGTAATTTGTATATGTGGTGTAAAAGTAAAAGTGCCTTTTTCAATACATGTGTGGCCAACGGCCATGCTCCACGTGTTTCAAATCAGTTTCAGATTAATTTTACGAAGAGTTTTATATGGGGTGATGTGCAAAAAATACAGCGGCATTTGTTGTGCTAATATACGCTGCCAGTTTTAGAATATGTAAATTAAGGTAAAGGGCATATCTGTAAATTTACAAATATATTTTAGTTTTACTTACGAGCTGACGTGCATGACCAATCGCAGTGCGATACCCTTCTCTGTAAGCTACCATCGGGTTTCTATTTTTTTTTTTTGAATTTACCGACAGACTTTCAGCCCGTCGGTAATTAGTTAAATAAAAAAAAATAATAATTTAATTTTATCGAAAGCTTCCGCACGTCGTTTACTAATAATTTAATTAGTTAAATAAAAATAATAATAATTTTGTGAGCAGTGAGCTTACGCACGTCGTTTACTAAATCCTCATGCCCGACTTTGTACACTTCAGCTAATTTAATAGACTCTAGTTATTTTTTCAGTTTTAACTCATCGATAATTTTATTAGCCTCAATCATTTCCTCGATCATCTTAACAACATATGATTTTTTCGTGACTCAAAACTTCGATCTCTAAGCTCATTGTTACAATCATATCGTGCCCTATTTTTGGCGCTTGATCAGTTACTCGAGCATCGAACGAATATTTAATCTCATTATTAATTAGAGATTCATAAACATAAAAAATTAAATTTAATAACAAATCTAGAATTTGACACATGATTGAAATCTGATCATAACAGTTTCATGAATTTCTCCCTGGATTTTTTGGTGTTGAAAAGTTGGGGTGATATGGAAGCATGGGTATATTGGTTCTTTTGTTGGACTTGTTAAAGAAAAGAATATCTCATAAAGAAAGACGAGATTTGCTCATTTTTTTTATATAAAAACCAAATGGTCGAAAATCAAATCAATAAAATAGGAATTCTTAATAGATGATTTTTAATAGAAGTATGTTATGATTAGTAGTGGTTGTTGTTCCTAGTTCTCTAGGTTTCTTTATATAATCATATTTTATTATTACACTACAACTAACTCATCAGAACTCTAACAAGTTAGCGTCCGTCAGCATATGCTGACGTTTTTTTTTGCCCATCATTAAAATCCGTCAGCATTGCCTTACTTTTTTTTTTTGTAGTGATAGTTGTGTAGATCTCAAGGAATTTATAAGGTCATTAACTGCAAGAGACGAAAAAGATTAGATGTATCACTAAAAGTATCATATATACTTGTTAAAGTAGCATACATAATGGTGAAAGTATCACATAATAACAGTGTGTATGTGTAATACAATATAAGTTTTTTTCTAAAAAGTAAAACTTACCTCATCTGGGACTATTCTTTAAGAAAGGCACCAAAAAGCACCAAAAAAATAGCAAAGAAAGAGTAACAAAACCATAGAACATACGCACACACACACAAAACACACATTAAAGCGCATTTCACAGAAAAATACAGTAGATCTTGTATCATCACTTAAAAAAATGTATATATAGGTTATCAGCTTAATTAGTAATTTATCACTTAATACCTAGAATTACAAAATTGTTTATACACCAACTTTATAGCTAAAAATTACTTATTATGTTCAAATATGCTTAGTAAGTTGAAAAGGTTGCTTTCAACTTATCAACCATAGTCCCTTATATGGGAGGGGAAAGAAGAAGCAAAAGATCTATTAAAAAGCTGCTCAAAAAAAAAAAAAAAAGGTTTGCTTATTGCAATAAATGTTCTTCTTCAGGGCACATATAGTTAACACAACCAATAATAATCCATGAAAAAAAAATACAACAAACAAAAAAATAACTTTGTTTCTAATGAATTCTTAGATTTAAATGTAGGGAAAATAAAAGCGCAGTGCGACTAAAACAATTTTCATTTTCAGGATGACCAAAATCTCAACAAATATTCAGCCTATTGCACCAAGAACTCCTTAAAGGAGCTCATAGTTCATAGATTATTATATAGAACAAAAAAAAAATGTTGGCCACTTTATACTCATTCTCCACAACCATGACAAAAACTATAACACAAGAATCTTTCGTCACTTTCACACAAAATCCAGGAAAAAAAAAAAGGTTCTAGCACAATCCACCAATCCACAGCAACAAGAAACTTGAAAAATTAAACTATTCTCCATCTTTTACAATATCAAAACACCCTCCATATGCATCAAAGAAGAATTAAAATGAATAGAGAAATTAGATCTTGAATGAAGTTTTTTTCCCAAATTGGATGCTTAAAAATACATAAAATTTTAAAACTTTGAGTACCTGAATCTCAACTTGAGTCACAGATTCTTGAAATTAAGAACATTTTTTTCACCGACGTTGGATGACTAAACTTGCTTCGATTTTTCCCTAAATTGGATGCTTTGATTAAGAACTGTTTTTGTTGCAATTCACCAAAAGTAACTATCGATATGCTTCGATTTTCTTAGAAATCAATTGTGCCGTATTTCATTTCCCGATTCCCTAAATCGCGGTGGTGACACCGGCAGTGGAAAATATTGTAGATTTACCGGTTTTTTGGAAGGATCTGCGGGAGATTTTTCTACAAATTCTCGATGTGATTTTTTTTATTTGTGTGATGATTTTCTCACTTAAGTGTGCAGGCGGGTTCCTGGTTTTCTGGTGGGCAACGGGTTGGATAGGATCAACTTATAAAATAGTAAAATATGGTCTTATTTTATGAGACCGCTCTCACAGGAGACCTACTCATTTATTTTGGGGGCACGATATTCACGCATCAACTGCACTTCATATTTTAAATTTTTGGATCTTCAATTGAAATTTCGAACATTGTTAATATTCGTATGAAGTTTTTGATTAAAAATTAACATGTGTTTGAAAGAAATTCGAATACTAAATATGTGTTGAAAAACTTCATTCAAACATTAATATAATATATAGAAATCTCCCCGAACTGAAGTTTAAAACAAGGGGCGAACTCATAAGATGGGGTAACAATATCCACCCATATTTTTATAATTAAACAATGGGTTTTTGATCGATAAACACATAGAAGGTATTTATACTCACTAAAACACACATCTTTTAGATAAAAAAAAAACTCCGCCTTCATCTACCACCAACTCATTTATAAGACAATTTACCTCTAAGCTTCTATTTCATTCATCGACTCAAAACACAGAAGAGAATTATCTCTCCTTCATCCTATGTTTTTCTTACTCTCCGTCGCGACCGCGATGCCTTCCTACACTGCTTTCACCTACTACAAGTCAATCGATTAATCAAGTTCTGATTATTCAATAGCGTGCCATGGAATGAGAGGATGCTTCAGATCTGTCTCGTTAACCATCATAGAATGGAAATCGGATCTCGCGATTAATCAATAAGAAAATACTCCATCTATAAAGAAATTACTACAATTTTCACCATTTTTACTATTGTTATCAGATCAAATTCGTGTAATCAATTTCGTTCCGCATATGTGGTGTATCTGAACCTTTATTCTATGTTTTTTCTTACTTATAATTCGAAACTTTTGTTCTGATGTAATTCTGTTAGTTTTACTTTTCGATCTTATGTTAGATTTATTTTACTTTTATTAGATGTTTTTATGTTAAGTTTACATATTTGGGATGCAATTACCGGTACTGATAATTTCGATTCAATTTGTGTGATTTTGTGAATCGTAGTGTCTTAATATGCGAGTGTTGCATTCATTAACTTGGATTTATTTGGTACGATGTGTTTTCTCAGTGTTCTGTTAAGATTACTGGTTGTGATAATAATATTACCGGTTGTGGTAATGTGTATGATTGTTGATTATATAACAACCGCTTTTTATCTGTGCAATCTTTAACTCATTCTTACTTGTCAACTGCTAATGAAATGGGCATGGATTCCTATATTGTGTTGGTTCTTGTCCGATCGATGCCAATTATGAAAAGGTATCACATAGCTTCAGTTTTTGCTGGAATGATGTAGTTTAGTTTCATTACTTATTATCAAGATGTGTTGAATGCTTCCTTGATAGTAATGGTATTTTAAGAGGTTTTCCACTCGAGAAAATTCTTATTTGTTTTTTGTTAGAAAATAAACTTTACATTTCACTTATATATATATATATATATATATTTGTTGGCTTGAACCTTTTTTTTAGTTCACTTCCATCAAAATTAATAAAAAAAAAATCTTATTTTGTAAAGTTAAATAAGTTATGTGATTAACATTTTCAAGTGATTTCTTATATTCAATTAGTGGAATTACACATATCACTATTTAAGGAGATAATGTAATAATTTATTTTGGTTCATATGTTTCACTTTAATAAATTTTTTATAAATAAGCCTGGTTGGATTAGTTGATATTTCTAATTTGTTTAGTCCAAATGGGCTCCTTTGCCTTGCAAAGAGGTCCATTTAAGTGACTTGGGTTGGTTTGGTTCCATATCGATCCGTTGCTCTGATTCAAGATCGAAAACACTTGTATATAGAAAGTGTGAGTTTTTTGATAAATTCAAATATAATCAATTGGTACAAATTATTTAATTGAATCCGATTTTTTTTTAATATTAACATGACTTTGGTGTCCAAAGTAATAAATGTCCAACTTTTATACTTTACTGTTTTGAATAAAATAAGAGTAATTTAATGTATATGGTAATTATTTAGAACTATATATTTCAATTAAATTAACTCAATTTATTTGTAGATAATTATTAAATGAACATTATAGTCTTAAAAGTTATAAATAATCCAACGTGTGTTTTTAATATGTGTATGTATTTGAATCAAAATATATAACTAGGTTGTACTGTTTCTTACTTTTCTCAGCACATTATCAAAAAAATAAAAATCTTAATATACAATCAATTTGGCTATGTGCATTTTTTTTTAGGATGACAAACATATATGATATGAATATTTTACCCACATTATATTACATGTTAATATACGAATTTTTTTTTTTTTTATAAGATCTTCACTTTGTCTTTGAATACAAAGACTAAATAAGAAGATATGTGCCATGATCGAAATATTCTTTGTATTAAGATTTTGAAAACGTAATATGTAAAAGCGACTAATATAATTGTTTCACAACTAACTAATCGATAGAGTTTGAAACAATTAGTATGTGATGACGACAAGTTAAATTATAATTATGCGTATAATGTAGTTTGAAAAAAGTTATTTCATAATATATAAATTTAGAGTTATTCATTTGATTTGTTTTGATTTTGCTTATGTTGACCAACAACCGTCATGACCTGAATATCTTAGATTGTTATATTATATTAATAATATTACACTTATATCGATTGAATCTACACCATCCATTTTAATTCATTCTGCATCACACACATTAAGTGCTAATAACCTTTGAAGAGTTCAGTACACGCACCACGGAGCAAAATATCTAACATAATAATATACAAGAAAACTTTCATCAAATGACCACAAATGAGTCCTTTGAAATTAAGCATCAGTAGAGCACAAATAAGTCATTTGCAACTTAAGCACCAAAGGAGCATAAATGAATCCTCTGCAACTTAAGCTAAGGACATTGAGTTCCCATGGATTTCTTTAGCAACAAGAAAAGAGAGACAAAGAAGTCTTTGTGGGTCCCTTTGTTAAAAGTCAAAGGACGAGTTGTCAACTCCTTTGAAAAGCAAAGAGCCAAAGAAAAATATATAATAATAATAATATAACAATAATAAAATGGAAAATCAGAGCGGGCGTGAGTTCTTGGTAACCAAGGACAAATTCTATGCCTTGTTTTACCAAGCTCCTCATGCAAATCAAATTTACAAAGGAGACAAGATGAGATCCATTCAAGAAAAAATCACAAGGCTTTTCGAAGGACCATTACAAAGGTCTCCTACGATCGAAACCAAGGACTATTGCAAAGGTTTAAGAACTATTACGAAGGTCCCTTAAGGTCGAAATCAAGGACTATTGAAAAGGTCTAAGGGCCATTACGGAGGTCTCCTAAGGTTGAAACAAAGGACTATTACAAAGGTTTATACAGAGATTGTTGGTGTAAACCAAATTAATTAAATTATAAATATATTCCAAAAGTCATTTAGTTGAAGAGACATGTCATATTGTTTAAGAGACATGTCTCATACTTCAAGAATCATGTCTCATACTTCAAGAGTCATGTCATTTAGTTTAAGAGACATGTCTTATACTTTAAGAGTCATGTTTTTTCATGTATTATAAATAGGAATGCATGATGTAATGTTTGTATATTAAAAATCATAACATGCAAATAAGAAATATAATTCAAGTTCTATTCTTCATTTTTCAAAATATATTTTCTTCAAACTGGCATCAGAGCCAAGTTAAAAAAAAAAGTGAGAAGTTAAAAAAGGAGAGAAAAAAAATGTCTAACCAACTTGTTTCTCTTATCCCTCGCTTCAATGGTGAAAAATTCGATTATTGGAGTAATCTTATGAGATTATGTCTAGAATCTCAAGATTTATGGAGCGTCATCGAAGAAGGTGTAAGAGCACCTGATGATGTATCAACACTAACTGCTGCTCAAAGAGATGTCTTGAAGAGCACAAAACAAAAGGACCGAAAAGCACTTTTCCAAATTTATCAAGCACTTGAAATTCCTGTTTATGAAATAATTTCGAAAGTTGCAAGTGCTCAAGATGCATGAAGGGTGTT
The DNA here is from genome assembly GCA_014905375.1 of Phtheirospermum japonicum. Lineage (NCBI taxonomy): Eukaryota > Viridiplantae > Streptophyta > Magnoliopsida > Lamiales > Orobanchaceae > Phtheirospermum > Phtheirospermum japonicum. Next base: position 898,025 of record BMAC01000416.1, on the reverse strand, counting down.
GGAGACAACCTATTCTGGACAAGATCAAGTTAAGAAAGTTCGTCTACAATCTCTACGAGCAGAATTCGAGAAGTTAGAGATGCGTGACAATGAGAAGATCTCGGAATATTTCACCCGAGTGACTTCTGTGTCTAATCAAATGGCTTCAAATGGCGAAGTCCTAGAAGCTCAAAGAGTGGTTGAAAAAATCTTACGAAGTATGCCAAGTAAATTTGGCCACATTGTTGTGGCTATTGAGGAGTCACAAGATATAACCTCAATGTCCATAGAAGGCTTACAAGGAAGATTGGAGGCTCACGAGGTTAGAATTATTCAACGAAGTCCTCAAATTAATTCTACGCAAGATCAAGCCTTAAAACCCCAATTCTCTTCTACGGGAGGCCGTGGATTTTATCTTGGTCAAGGAAGAGGTCTTAATCAAAGAAGTGGTGGTAGACATTCGTACGACCAACAAATACAAGAAAAACGAGACGATGAGTCTCAAAAGATGGAGAGACAATCTTTCCAAAATAGTCAAAGAGGCGGAGGCCGAGGTACCTACAAAGGTAGGAAATCTTATATTGAGTGTGATCACTGCCATAAACCTGGTCACAAAATATATAATTGTTGGGAGAAATATCCGGAGAAAAAATGCGAGACAGGGTTTCTACATCAAAATGAAGTTGAAACTTCTGAAACTTTATTGATTGCTTCTGATGGAAATGTCGAGAATATTTGGTACTTGGATAGTGGTGCAAGTCGACATATGACTGGAAACAAAGATTTGTTTTCAACACTTGAAGAGGCGAATCATGGCCAAGTGACTATTGGAGATGCCAAGTCATACAAAATCCAAGGTGTTGGAGAAATATCTTTCAAGACGAAGAACGAAAAAATTGAATAAATGTCAGAAGTGTTCTATGTCCCTGGATTGCATAGTAATTTATTAAGCGTCGGGCATTTATTGAGAAAAGGCTTTGATATTCATTTTGCTGGAGATATGTGTATCATGAAATATAAAAATTATCATGTTGCAAATATCAAGTTGGGATCGAATAATTTGTTTCTTATCAAACTTGATGTCGTGAATGTCACCTGTTATCTCACTTTTGAAAATCAAGTCTCGAAGTTGTGGCATGAAAGGTTCGGGCACCTAAATTATCGAAGTTTAAAGGAGTTGTCAAAGAGCTGCATGGTTCAAGGTTTGCCGAAAATCGATGTGATCGATGAAGTGTGTGAAGAATGTCAGTTGGGAAAACAACACCGTGAATCTTTCCCATCTAAATCAAAGTGGCAATCGCAATCAGCTTTGGAGTTAGTGCACACCAATCTTTGTGGTCCTATGCAAGTTCCATCGCTTGGTGGAGGTAGATATTTCTTGTTGTTCGTTGATGATTATACAAGAAAAAGTTGGGTCTTTATTGTGAAAGAAAATACCAAACTCTTTCATGTTTCAAAGAGTTTAAACTTCAAGTTGAGAAATCGTCTGGCTTTCAAATAAAGAATTTACGAAGTGATCGTGGAGGAGAATATGTATCCTCATTATTTGAAGAATTATGCAAAATGGTGTCGCCGAGCGCAAGAATCGAACAATCATGGAAATGGTTCGATGCATGTTGAAGAAAAAAATGTACCGTTGGAGTTTTGGGCCGAAGCCGTGTCTTGTGATGTTTATTTGATAAATAGGTCACCAACGAAGAAATTGGAGAATTTAACTCCAAACGAGATTTGGTATGGCCAAAAACGGATTTTAGTCACTTAAGAACATTTGGTTGTCTTGCATACTCACATGTTCCAAATGCATTGAGATCGAAGCTTGATGATAAATCCGAAAAATGCATTTTCATCGGCTATAGCCAGAAAACTAAAGCATTCAAACTCTAAAATCCAATGTCAAAGAAAGTCGTAATCAGCAGAGATGTGCGCTTTGATGAAAAGGCGTATTATGATTTTTCAGATTTTTCTGGGATATCAAATCAGACAATTCTTGAGGTTGAAGGTGATGAAGTTCAACCTTTGCAATGTGAAAATGATGAAGTTGTTGAGCCTTATCAAAATTCCCCGAAGTCAATACCAAAAAAAACGAGAAGTTTGATAGATATTTACAATGAAACTAGAGAGGTGAATGCTGGTGATTATGTGTATTTTGCATTCTTTGCGGGAGAAGATCCAATCTCATATGAAGAAGCCTCATAAAAGGAAAAGTGGATTGAGGCTATGAATGAAGAAATCAAGTCTATTGAGAAAAATAATACGTGGGAGCTCATGTTTTTGCCTTCAAACAAAACACCAATTGGCGTGAAATGGGTGTTCAAAACTAAGACCAACCTAGATGGCTCAATAAAAATATACAAAGCAAGATTGGTAGCAAAAGGCTACAAACAAAAAGAAGGTGAAGACRTCAATGAGGTATTTGCTCCCGTCTCTCGACTTGATACTGTTCGATTGATTATCTCTCTTGCTGCTCAAAATGGATGGACGTTATTTCAAATGGACGTCAAATCAGCTTTCTTGAATGGTTTTCTTCAAGAAGAAATATACATTGAACAACCGTCGGGATTCGTAAAACAAGGAGAAGAAGATAAAGTCTACAAACTCAAGAAGGCGTTGTATGGGTTGAAACAATCGCCTCGTGCATGGTATGGACGTATTAATGAGTACCTCTTGAAATTTGGATTTGAAAGATGTCCATACGAGCACACACTTTACATAAAAAGAAATTCTAATGGTGGTTTTATGATGGTGAGTTTGTATGTTGATGATCTTATTCTTACTGGAAATGATTTGGAAATGGTTATTGATTTCAAGAAATCGATGATGGATGAGTTCGAGATGACTGATTTGGGAAAATTACATCATTTCTTGGGAATCAATGCTCAACAAACAAATGAAGGAATCTTTATCTCACAAGAGAAATATGCACATGAGATTTTGAAAAAAATTCAAAATGTAGAATGCGAATCCTGTTGCAACCCCATGCATTACTGGTTTAAAGCTAAGCAAACAAGGTGAAGGAAGGCTTGTTGACACAACCATGTTTCGAAGTCTTATTGGTAACTTGATGTATCTTACAGCAACGAGGCCTGACATTATGTTCGCAGTAAGTTTGATTAGTAGGTTTATGGAGAAACCGTATTCAAATCATTGGGAGGCAGCAAAAAGAATTCTTCGTTATGTTAAAAGTACTATTGACTTTTTATGATGCTCGTGCACCTGTGAAACTCATCGGTTATACCGATAGTGACCTTGGAGGAAGTATTGATGATTCTAGAAGTACTTCGGATTATGTGTTTAATTTGGGAAGTGGAGCAATCTCATGGTCATCTAAAAAGCAATCTATCGTGGCATTTTCTACTACTGAAGCGGAATATATCGTAGCATCTTTGGCTGGATGTCAAACTTTGTGGCTAAGAGGAATTTTAGAAAAACTTAAGTTCAAGCAAAATGATCCAACTGTTCTATTTGTGATAATAGTTCAGCCATTTCTGTTTCACGAGATCCTGTTTTGCATGGAAAAACGAAACATATACGGTTAAGATTTCACTTCTTGAGAGAGCTTGTCAATGAAGGAGAATTAAATCTGAATTATTGCCGAAGTGACGAGCAATTGGCCGATATTTTTACAAAATCACTTGGAGGACCCATTTTTCTCAAGAAATGTTGAAGCTTTGGGAGTACGAAGCAAATTTGGTTTACGGGAGGCAATGTTGGTGTAAACCAAATTAATTAAATTATAAATATATTCCAAAAGTCATTTAGTTGAAGAGACATGTCTCATACTTCAAGAGTCATGTCTCATACTTCAAGAGTCATGTCATTTAGTTTAAGAGACATGTCTTGTACTTTAAGAGTCATGTTGTATTATAAATAGGAATGCATGATGTAATGTTTGTATATAAAAAATCATAACAAGCAAATAAGAAATATAATTCAAGTTCTATTCTTCATTTTTCAAAATATATTTTCTTTAGAGATCTTTTAAGGATGGAGACAAAGGTCCATTCAAAGTCCCAGGGACAATTACAAATGTCTCCTAAAATTAAAGTCACTACAATTAAAAAGGTCTCCTAAACAATGCAAAGTGTAGATCCCATGTCCATCAACAGGTTCTCAAAGCCTAGTCTCGTATTCATATTCTATGGAAAACAAATGAGAAATCACTAAGAAACTGAGGAATAACTTAATTATAGAGGGGCAGAGGAGTAGAACAAACCTTAAATCGAAGAGTTTGCAAAGGTGTAGAGGTGTAATGCACTTCATCTGATTAGTAGAGCCAAAAGAAAATTCTCCTCTGTAAATCTCTAAACTCTCAAAATGAAAAATGAGGGACTTCTTCACTAGTTAGGTATTAACATTCATGTAAGAGGCTATTATTGCGATACCGGCTATCATTTGCAAAATTCTTATGCAAATGCTTGGATAATATTTTTTGCACGCACAAATAATGGGGTGCAAGTGATGAATTATAAATATGTCATTTTACACTTGGACATGTGACCTATTAAATCACGACACCTGGTATGGTACAATTGATAATTGTTCAAGTGACAAGATGCGGCCCACTTCTTTGTTCAGAGGATAAGATGAGGTCTACTCCTTTGTTGGCCCAATCTCTGGCAGACCCACTCCTTGTCACATCTTTATCACCTCAGAAGTCCAACTGCGGGATGACTCTTTTGTCAAGTTAGCTATTAAGGTCACCTTTGCCTATAAAAGAGGATATTGGCTAGGTAAAACCTACGCTTACAAAATATAACTCTCAAACTAGGTAAAACTTAGGCACCCGAGTTTCTACTATGGGAACGACCTCAGAGTTCTTTTCTGTAGGCGTTTGTAGTACCGAAGAAGAAGATTGATCGCGCATTCTGGTCGTCTGATTCGCCATACGCGTCCTCTGATCTAGTCCTTAGAATTTGTTTCATCATCATTCTCCAAATGTCATAAGAAGAAAACTAGATTAAAACAAATAAACAAACTAGTTAAGACCCACGTGTTATGCGAGTTTTGAGAAATGAATTACCAATTTGATAAATATATATTTATTATTACAAATGTGTTGTCGTCGAGAAAAATAATTTTCAATAATTTATGTCTCTTTTACTATAATGTTGACATAAAACCGACACGTAAGTTGCATGAAAATTATAAAATGACACTTCTTAAAGTTTTGTAATAGTTACAAAAATAGAAATATATAGAAACACTTGTAATTTAAAAGGAATATGAATGTCATATTCTCAACTTGTGTCATAACATACAAGTGCCCCGTATCAATATGAATATTTCAAAAATTAAAATATTAATTAGTTGTGATATTAATCATAATAGCAATATTTTACCAGTGTTTCGAACTAATATCATTATCATTTTAACATATCGTACAATTGCCTACTATTGAACATGAAATGTGTTGTATCATACAAAACGTAGGGTATCCCTTGTCAAATGAAATTTATTACATGTTTTGATTACCTTTATTAGTAATTTTAAGTGAATATTAAGATTATATTGTAATTTTTTGAAATTATAAATTTTTATAAATTATTTATATTATTTGAAACTCTAAAAATACATTGTATAACATTTCTATTATGTTTTTTTTTAATTTATAAGTAATTATCCTTAATTAAATATTTATTTAACTAGCTTTATAGTTTTTTAACGATTTATATTGTTATTCTATACTATTTTTGAGTTTTTTTTTTAAATTATTAAGTAATTATGTAAATTCAAATAATAGTTTATTATATATATTTTTTGATTTCAAGTTTTGAAACTTATTTAGTATTATATTATATACTTTATATTTTGGTTTCATTTTTTTGTGTTTTTTTAATTATTAAATAGTTGTTTAGAATTTGTTTTAATTTATGAGAAAATTATGGGGTAGTTTTGATATATATGGGGGCAAGAGTAATTTTCGGAACTATAAAGTACAATAATATTTTATTGAGAAACATTAGAATCAAATAGCAATTGGCCCACTGTTTCGGTTGACAACCACTATTAGGTACACGGGGGTGTACGTTATACCATACACCCAAAGATAAACATTTAATACAATAGAGATATACATTTTTTAATTGAGAGTATGTTTTGTTATGTATTCAGCTATATTATGGAAATTATATATTTATCATATTAAAATTAATATTTATCATGTGAAAATGATTTAGATATATAAACATTGATGTAAAATTGATATTTATTATATTGGAGATGGAATTTCAGCACAATAAAAATGAAAGTTTATCAAAACAAACATGAACATATTTATAACAAAACGAACATTTGTATGCATGTTACATGTTCATAAATATTTTTTTATGACGAGAAAGATGAAGAATTATCACAAAAAATATAAAAATTTATTTTAGGGGCAATTGCCAAATACTACATAGGAAAAAATATTTTTGTCAAATAATCTAACCAATTATACAAAATGTCAAATAGTCCAACCATAAATATACAATTACAAGGTTACCCCTATTAAAAATAATATAATAATAATAATATCAATAAACAACACACCACCACCACTACTCAATTCCACCTCCCGCCGGACACCTCTGCCGCCGCCAGAAATTTTCCCGGCGACCACCGCCCGAAAATTTTCTAGCAAGTTTTTTTTCCCAACAAAAAAACTTTTTTGGTAATTTTTTTTGCCCAACAAACATAAAGTAAGAAATCTCACTATAAATTAAGAATTTTTCTTACTTTTCCATATATAAAGTAGGATTTTTTTTTCGGAACATAAATTAAGAATGTCTTTATTTTAGGAAATAAAGTAAGAAATTTCACAATAAAATGAGAATTTTTCTTACTTTTCCGAACATAAAATAACAAATTGTCTTACTTTATAGTAAGTAATGTTTTCGGTGACCGAAAATATTTTTGGACATTAAGTAAGAAATATTTGGACATATAGTTAGAAATTCAGACATATAGTAAGAAATCCAGACATATAGTACGAAATTGTCTGGGTTCAAAAAAAAAATATATGTCGAGGGGTTTGTGATTTTGAGGGATAATTGGACATTTTCTTAAATAAAATAAAATAAATAATAAAGCTAAAATCAAAGGTAGAATTAATAATCATCCCAAACAGAAATTTAAATACATCAATTCAACAAGTTTAGCAAATGAATCCAGAAAAGGCCCTCTTATAAACAAAACATATTTTTTGTTTGATATGTCCAGTAAGCATCATCAAAAGATAACCACATACTCATCATATTATAATGTAGGCTAGTTATCCAGCAACAAAGCTTAAAAGACACGTATACACTTCGGATGTGCATGTGCTAAGCACATTTTCAGTTTCCGACCAGTGTTCAAACAGAAAAATGTATATATATTAGGAGGTAAAGGGTAAAAAGACCACATGATTTAGGAAGCGAAATTATTGTCGCAAATATGTGTCATGTATCGATATATAGCTATGAAATTAAAAGTGGAAAAATAATAGGTTAAAATGAAAACCATAGAAATGAAAAAAAAAAACTATGCCCATTTCACAAATGCCAGACCTAAATGTTTGGCAACAACATTCTGTCTAAAACATATTGAACAGGCCAACTGACTGCAATAAACACTTATAACATTTTTTATACATTTGTCCAAAACATAATAATTCACATGAAATAGAAACACCAACGATAAAACAGCACAACTTCAAATGAGGTTCCACCAAGATGGGAAACTCTAGACAGTGCTTGAGAAAACTTCTATCATGCATCATCACAACCTGGAAAAATCAATGATGAAACAATCCATTTTAAGTGCTTATCCATTTAAACATCAACTAATTATCAAATAATAAGCCATGAATAAACACATTATTCTCTTTAATTCATCTGTCTCTTTCAACAAAAAATGACACAGCACATACGACTGATTATTTATTTCAAATGTGTCCATAGCTGGTACATAGTCGTCTAGACAACACAATTTCAGAAAGAAACCTTGCTTGAGACCTTGAAAGATGGAACTGACCACAAATCATCATTGCAAGCTAATTATTCCCAAACACCACCTATCCATTACCAAATGGGCAAAAATAAAATGAAATTTCCATTTCTATTCAAATCCTCAGACACCACCGCCGCCACCTCAGCATGGCCGTGGCTAACTTGCGTCAACAGCCCCAAAACACTCTCCTTCCAAGCAAACCCCACCGCCACCAACATTTACAAAATCTTGAAATCAATTTTTCTCAACGACGACGAAAACACCGCCGAAATATACTCAAAGACCCCCAATTCGTTTTTCAGCATCCGCCGCGAAGAAAGCTTCTCCTCCGTGTCGGAGTCGCCGAACGCCGACGAGTCGGCAGTTGTCCTCGGCTTGAGATCCGATAGGCTGTTCTTCGAGCCTGGAGAGATGAATTCCATCCTGGAAGAAGCGAAATCATACGGCAATTTCCCATACAAACAGAGAGCGGCGCTAATGGCGATGGATTCTAGGATCCATTTTTCAATTTTAGGGTTTCGATAGAGGAGATGGTGGAGGCTCACGGATTGAAGGATTGAGGTTGTTTGGAGGAGCTTTTGACATGTTATCTCAGAGTGAATCGGAAAAGCAACCATGGATCTTCGAGTTCCACCATTGATGAGCAGTGTTCGTCTTCTTCGACTGCGACTCAGTTATCTTTCACCTCACCGCTCTCGTTTTCTTCTTCGACTTATTCATCAATATCAAAGCCCTTTCCTTAATTACAGATAGTAAAAAATTCAGATATATAGTAAGAAATTCGGACATGTAGTAAGAAATCCAGACATACAGTAAAAAAATTTATGGGCAAAAAAAAACACCAAAAACAAATTCCGGCGGCCGAAAATTTTTCCGGCCGGGTGGCGGATGGCAGCAGGTGAGGCGGCAGCCACCTGCTACCCCAATTAAGTAGTAGTAGTAGTAGTAGTAGTAGTAGTAGTAGTAGCAGCAGCAGCAGTAGTAGGGTATTGTGGTATATTCATATCACAATTTTGGATTATTTGGCAAAAAGTAGGCATTATTTGAATTAAAATTAGATGTAGGATTAATTGGCAAATGGACCTCCACTTGGAGGACTATTTGACAATTTCTCCTTTATTTTAATAGAGATGAATAGTTATCACATTAAACATGTTCTTTCCATTTTGATATATAACATATATGAACATATTTATTGATACGACCAAAAAGATTGGTGATTCAAGAATATGGGGTACTGACCTGAAATATGAAATCAGTGACATAAATAGCTTCAAATAACATCACAGCGACCTGATTGATCTCCAAGAGCCTCCCGGCAACCTGATCGATCCTGCAAAATAAAACCTAAGCCAAGGTGGTGGAAGTGTGAGAGAGATTCGGGAGCTCAAAACGTAGGATAAAATCAAATTAGAGAAAAGAATGAGGCCTGAGTCCTCTTTATATAGATAAGAGAAGTGTTCCCCTCTCCTTCTATAATACCATAAATATCACAACCGACTTAGAATTGTGATTTCTCCTGTATGCTAAGTTCCCATAAATAATAAAACTCTCGCTAAATTACCAGAATAGGAGTGGCCTGTAATTCTTTCCATGATATAGTTCGCCAGGACCCCACAAAACAACCATATTAGCACGCTAAGGCCCAAATCATAAAGTCCAACACTCAATGATAAACTACCACTTGACATCGAGCTGGTATAATGAGACGCATACCATAAGAGCTCGCTACCCTGTTGTATAAGAGCTCGCGCGACTCCTTAGAACATCTCGCTCAGCTCTCAGAAAGAATGCTTCTCTCGAAAAAAGAGATCGCTTCCCCAAATTACCATAAATACCTGCATATAGCCGATAAGGACATTCGATATCGTATCATTTATAATAGTAAATATGAATATTTTTATGCATATTACATATTCATAATTGTATATTTATCACGGAAAAAATAAAAAATTATCACAATAAACATAAAATTAGTTTTAATAAAAATATACATTTACAACAATGTTAAACACGTCGTGGTTTGATCCGTGATGGGGTTTATTAAATAAATATTATGTTTTTTATTCAAAATTGAGAAAATATTTGAAAAAATAGGTCGGGACGCCACTTGGAATGGCGTCCCGCTCACATTCTAGAAGGTAGAAATAGAAATCGTTTTAGAATGTGAGCAGGACGCCATTTCCGGTGGCGTCCCGAACCTAAAGGACATTTTAGAAGGTAGAAATAAAAACCGTTTTAGAATGTGGACCTAAAGTGACTTTCCAATTTTTTGGGGGATGAAATGATATTGACATTTTCACAAAATTAATAATTTTCTCATTTACAAATAAAATCAATTTTATTAAATTATTAACAAATAAACAAGAAACGAATAAGCTCGAATTTTCACATAATTAATGATTTCTCACAAAATAAATAAATAAAGACTTTTTTCATATAATTAATAATTTCATATAAATTTGATTTTCACATAATTAAGAATTTTACACAAAATAAATCAATTTACATATTAACAAATTTAGTTTTCACATAATTAATAACTTATATGTTTGTGAATTTATATGTTTTTGTTAATTTTAGTTGTTAATTGGTTGTGAAATTTAAATTTATTGATTTGTGATGAAGTTATTTTGTTAATTGATTTGTTTTGTGTAAATTCTTAATTATGTGAAAAATTAAATTTAAATGAAATTATTAATTATGTGAAAAAAGTCTTAATTTATTTATTTTGTGAGAATATTTATGTGAAAATTCGAATTTATTCGTTTCTTGTTTAGTTGTTAATAATTTAAAAAAATTGATTTTATTTGTAAATGAGAAAATTATTAATTTTGTGAAAATGTCAATTAATTTTTTTTTTCATTTTAGCCCAAAAAAAAGTGGAAAGTCACTTTAGGTTCACATTCTAAAACGGTTTTTATTTATACCTTCTAAAATGTCCTCTAGGTCCAGGACGCCACTGGGAATGACGTCCCGCTCACATTTTAGAACGATTTTTATTTCTACCTTCTATACCTATTTTTTTAATTTTTTTTTATAATATTTTCTCAACTTTGAATAAAAAAAACAATATTTATTTAATAAACCCTCGTGATGATCAACAACTTATGGAGTTCTTTTCACACACGTGTAGATGATGCGAGTCTTTGCAATCGTCCTTGAATTATTTGAACCTTTTTCTTCCAGCTCTCACCTTACAAAAAGAAAATAATAAATAAATAAATATATAAATAAATAAATCAAAAACCAACACAGTTACACACACTCAAGCTTCACGATTTAGTTCAGAGATGAAGGAAGCAAAGAGGAAGGGCAAGGCAGTGGTGGTGGGCGGCAGCATAGCTGGCTTATCCTGCGCCCATGCGCTGATCGCCGCCGGGTGGGAAGTGGTGGTGCTGGAGAAAGCTAGCTCCCCTCCGACGGGCTGCGCCACTGGTGCCGGGCTCGGGCTCGACCCTCTGTCTCAGAAACTCATCCAGTCATGGCTCAAACAGCCCCACACCCTTGAGCTCAACACCTTGCCACTCACCATTGATCAGGTAAAATGAACCCACTTTTTTTTTTTTTCCTCAATAATTTAAACATTGCTAATATTTTCTGTAGGAATGTGAATTTGCATAGATTGTCAAAGTAGTCATTAGTACAACTGATTGAGCTGAAATCTTGAATTGTATTTTGGAACCTGTAAGTTTTTCGTTGGGAATTATTGACCATTATGATTTACTGGGCAATTTGTGGTTGCTGTAAAATGAAAGGTGTGTTTAAAGCAAGCATTGGGATTTATCCTATCTGGTTTCAATTTTGAACTGGTTAAGTTATCTGCCTAAATTCAGAGTATCAAGTTGTCGAAAATCGATCAAACTTAATAATCTGTTTTTCTTTTTTTCGATTTATTATTATTATTATTATACTTAAACACAAATTACTATTCCTGCTTGGCATTGATGAAATAAATGTGTTTCATTAGTTTTTTTTTTTAATTCCTATTAGAATTAATTAATTAATTAATATGTTTCTGTTTGGTATTTTCGCTTTATTCATAGAACCAAGCGACGTATGGGGACAAGAAGATCAACCGTATACTCACAAGAGACGAGGACTTCAATTTCAGAGCAGCATATTGGTCCGATCTTCATAGCCTTTTATACAAATCATTACCGGCACATATCGTTCGCTGGGGGCATATGTTTCTCTCCTTCATCATTTCCAACGACAAAACACGCGTAAGCGTAAAGATTAAAACTCTTCAAACTGGTGATATAATCGAAATTGTCGGTGATTTGCTCGTTGCAGCTGATGGTTGTCTCTCTTCGATACGTCAGAGTTTGTTTCCTGACCTTAAATTAAGGTTTGATTAATCACTTTTAAATATTTTGGTGATTTAGTGTTTTTTTTTTAGTAATGAGAAATTCACATGTTTTTCAGATATTCGGGTTATTGTGCATGGCGAGGGGTTTTTGATTTCTCGGACAACGAAAATTCGGAAACCGTTCGCGGGATTAAGAGGGCTTTCCCAGACCTTGGGAGATGCTTATATTTCGACATGGGATCAAAAACTCACACCGTGTTTTATGAGCTGTTAAACAAGAGGATCAATTGGATTTGGTATGTTAATCAACCAGAGCCACAACTTAAGGTACATTCCCATTTTAGGGTTTATTACAAACACAACCCTAAGGTTTAGTTTTATTACAGAAAATCCCTGATATCTCTCAAAATTACAAATGCCCCCTTGATATTAAGGGATATTTGTGAAGAAAGTGCAAACCCCAAGGAGGTGTTTGTAATTTTCATAAATAATGGTTTTTGTTTTTGGTAATTAGTTAAACGTCAAGGGTGTTATTTTATAGTCATCCCCTTAATCTCTCAACCTTCATGTATTAATTTGAAACATCATTTTCTGACAAAAACGTGTGTCACACCGTATGTCATAAGTACTCTTTGTCGACGGAGATACTTATCATCCGATGGGCCCAAATTTATTTATTTTTTATATTATTTTTAGTTTTGTAATTCTTTTAGCTATTTCTAGTGTTTTTCATTTTTTTTATAGGATAATAATTTTTTTTTTCTTGAGTTTTTCCTTATTTTTCAAGTTTTTGAGTTGTTTTAGTTTTATAGAGGGTTTAATATTTTTAGTCTTTAGTTTTTCTTTTAATAAATATTTTTAGAGTTTTCTACCTTTTGGTGTTTAAAAAAATCCTTTTGGATTTAGTTTTAATGAATTTGGTCTGATGTCAGACGGTCTGACACAAGAGTGCCTCTCATTCTGTGTGTATTTACTTTTTGGTGGTGAAAATCAGGGAAACTCGGTAACCATGAAAATGAGCGACGACATGATAAGCAAAATGCACGAAGCGGCCGAGAGCTCTTTGCTACCCGAGCTGGCAAATGTAATACGAGAAACGAAAGAGCCGTTCTTGAACGTCATATACGACAGCGAACCTCTAGACCGAATCATTTGGGACAACGTGGTTTTGATCGGCGACGCAGCTCATCCGACCACTCCTCACGGTTTGAGGAGCACAAACATGTCAATCTCGGATGCGGCTATTTTGGGAAAGTGTCTCGAGAAATGGGGAGTTGAAAATTTAAATTCGGCCCTTCAAGAATACCAGTCCATTCGTGTGCCGGTCACGTCTGAGCAGGTTCTGTTTTCGCGAAGGCTTGGGCTCATCAAGCAAGGCTTGGTCGATCGTGGGCTGTTGGATCCGATCACAGCGGGTCGGGAAGAATGTGAGGAGCTTCGGCAAAAGAACATGCCGTTTTTGTTGGATGTTCCTGATATTCTGAGTATCGATTGTGCAGTTAGTGCGTTGCCCGGTTAGTCTTTGGGGGGAAAAACATACATGAAATTATTTTTGTATATTCCCATTTTGTAAAAATCAGTGAAAATTATATTGGATCAAGATTATAAATGATGGGGATTTGAATTTCTCTCATTGCAGTGTGAGAGAAATTGGGAGATAAATTATTACAGTGCTGCTTTTTTGGGATATATCATTCCAAAATACTCAAAGCTAGTCTATACACAGAAAATAGAGTTTTCACTCCGGCAGATTTTTGGCCATTTGGCTGTAAGAAAAATGGTTTCTAGTCATTTCTGAGATAATTGTCTATTTTGCCCTTTTTCCATTTCTTGAGAGGGGTTCATGCCTCGGCGTCGAGACATCTTTCTTGGTCCTCGACAAACATGTCTCGTATTTTGGTCAAAAGGGCTAAACATTTTTTATACAATGAATGGACAATTTGCTATCAACACTAGAATTTTTGGCAGGCAAACAAACCTAACTTGGATGGCAAAACTAAAATCAGTTGCTTCAGTTACTGTCATGAAGAACAAATGAGTCATGAGAATTTCATTTTCCACAAATTATGGTGTAGTTAGATTTTTCCCCCCTTCACCACAAACATAAAAGACTACAAAATGCTACATGTGCATAAACAAAACCCAAATATCACACAACAAGCTACTTTTTTTTTCCCTCCGCTCGATGGCCGAAGTTTTTTTTATCTGTAAATGGACCGTTCTCAGCACTAAACCCGTGCAGCAAGGAGAAATAAGCTCCCTATCACCACTCGACCTAATAATGGAACGTAACAATCTCCGTATAGTGCTCTATTACGATTTCCCCACAAGGAGAAGGCCTGGAGAGCTGACTAAGAAGCTTATAGAATCAATATCCGTGATGCTATGTGCTTATCCAATAATCACAGGACGGCTTTTGAGGACGCCTGACGGACGGTGGGCGATCAAATTCAACGATGCAGGGGTAAGAATGGTAGAAGCAAAAGTTAAGGGAAGTGTTGATGAGTGGCTGCAGAATGTAGATAGAGAGAAGGAGCTCAAGCTGGTTTACTGGGAGGAAATGTATCACAAACCATACTTTTGGTCAACTTTTTATGTTCAGGTATGTAATAACTAGGGTGTGCCTGCTTAATAAAAGTGATTGTCAGCTTTTGAAGCAGTTTTAGTGTTTTTAAATAATAATTCATGTTTCTAATTCTGCATAATTTAATCAGAATATGAAAGTAGAGGATTAGGATTTTTTTTTTTAGCAAACACTTACAAAAAGTGATTGTCTGCTTTTTTCTGGAAAAGGTAGCTTTAATGTTCTCAAGGCCAGTTTCTTGAGCTTTTACACTATTACTCATCTTAATCCTGATATTTGCTAACTTTAGGTAATGCAAGCATCCTAATTGAACTTCATTTTTGTGGTCCCTTTTTTAATCCCCCAACAATGCAGATCACTGAATTTGAAGGTGGTGGACTAGCAATTGGTTTGAGCTGCACCCACTTACTCTCCGATCCCATTAGCGCCACAATGATGATCAAAGCATGGGCAGACACGACGTTGAGAGGCGAAATTACATCTCCGCCCCTATTCCATCCCCTGCCACGTCGAAAACAAGAAATCAACGAAAACACCAACAACCTAAAACTTAACTCTCACTTGATCAACCACTACAAATCAGCTATACAAAATTTAGCTCCAATATCGCACACAAAACAAACCACTATTGCTCTCCGATTCAATCACGGAACGGTAAAAAGTTGCATTGCCATGGCTGGAAACACAAATGATGATGAGCCAAACACGCCCTTTGAGGCCTTGGCCGCGCTATTTTGGACAAGAATTAGTAAAATAAAGGGAACAACAAAAAATGCTTTAGTCGACATGTCCATATGTTTGGACATGCGTAAAGTGCTAAAATTGGACAAGGGCTTTTTCGGAAACTGCATGGCGTATAACAGCGTGCAAGGCGACGGATTGGATGCAAATGAAGTGTCTAAAGCTGCAGGCTTTATAAGAGAAGCGATTTCACGAATGGACGGTGATGATGAGGTTACGGGCTTGATCGAATGGTTGGAACATGAGAATTACGAAAACCCTCCATGCATGAATGGTTCTCATTTAATTTGTGCTGATTTAGGGGATGTGGACTCATATTCGGCCGTTTTTGAAGACAATGTGGGCCCAATTCGCGTGTCGTACTATTTTGAGCCGGCTGTTGGGCCAGGCCAGATAGTTATACTCCCGTCGTCGGGTGGGGACGGGCCGTCCAGTAGAGTGATTGCGGTTACACTTCCAGAAGATGAAGCTGAGGAGCTTCTTGAAGATGCATTAATCAAGCAATTTGAGCCGACTATTTTGATGGGATTATTGAACAAAAGGCACTCTTAGATTGCTTAAATAGATCTCAAAAAGAAAAAGAAAAATCCAAAATGCGTTTGCCGGGAGTCGAACCCGGGTCTATTGCTTGGAAGGCAATTATCCTAACCGTTGGACTACAAACGCTTTGTTGTTCCTCAGTACCATATAACAATAATGGTCTTTTATCTAAGATTTTAATTGATTATCCAAGAATTTCGAGTTTCCATGCCAAGCGATTATATAGAACTTCTCTCTCTCTCTCTTTTATGATAAATAAGTGTTCTAAAAGTACGAGGCATCCAAAAACCTTCAAGCTTTTCAAGCTTTAGCGTGTTTAGGCAGCGCTTAAGCGTTACAAAGCAATTTTCAATTATTATTATTAATAATAAGCTAAAGCTCATAAATATTTAAAATAATGTATATGAAAACAAAAAAAAAATCTATAAATCTAAATATTTTATCTAAAATTTTAAGAGACTTCATAAAACTTAGTAGTTAAAAAAAGGGAAAATACGAATGATTCCTACTTTATATATTTGAATGAACACCATACACCGAGACAACAAAAAAGGTATCAATATCCGAAATGATTCATATGATAATTACTAACTACATAGATAAGATGAGTTCATATCTCAAAACTTATATAGCTCTTTTATCAATATTTTCATGCTCATCCAAGTCATTTCGATAATCTTATAAACACGATTTGTATGTATATTTTGGTACCTATTTAATTATACTAAAAAAAATTGCAATTTTCGAGGGATTTTTCCCTCGATTTTGGTTTTGGGCAAATCGAGGGAAAACTTCCCTCGAAAAAACACTCCTCGGAATTTTGTTTCGAGGAAGATATTTCCCTCGAAAATATGAAATCGAGGTAATTTCGAGGGATATTTTTCCTCGAAAACATCTCCGTGCAATCCCTCGAAATTCCGAGAGAAATCCGAAGGAGTATTTCCCTCGGAAATATCAATATTCCGAGGGATTTGTTTTCCCTCGAAAATAGCAAAATTCCTAGGGAATATTTTTCCCTCTGAAGACCGAGGAATTTGTTGTCCCTCGGATTTTTGCTATTTCCGAGGGTTTACCGAGGGATTTTTCCCTCGGTTTTAATTTTTTTTTTTTTTTTTTTTACGTTTCCGAGGGATTTTTCCCTCGATTTTAAATTTTTTAAATTAATTTTTAATTTTTAGTTTTAATTTTAGTTCCTGTTCAATTATTAAAATTCTCAAAAATTTGAAAAAAGTAATTAAAGAAAAGACAAATAAATAAACAATTATTATAAAAAATATTTGAAAATTTAAGAATAATTACATGCGTTCGATCGACACAGTAACAAAGTTTATATGAACCATAAAAATGTTCTATGGATGGGGAGGGGGGTACTGCTGATGGGGAGGGGGGGTACTGCTGCTGCTGATGGGGAGGGGGCAACTGCTGCTGGAAACGAGCATACATCTCAGCCATTTGTGCCATCTGGGCATCAATCCGCGCCTGAAATTCCTCCTGCTGCCGGCGCTCCTCCGCACGTTGTCGCCTTTCCTCGGCTGCCTGCTGCTGCAATGCCTCGAGTTGCGCCCTCTGAGCCTCGACCTGCGCCTCGAGCTCTCTGATGTGGCTCCTATCAGTCTGGGAGGAGGTGGAAGAGTGGCCCTTGCATAAACCCTTCGTAGCAGCCACCATCTTCCCAAACGCGCCGGTGCCTTAATGCCGTCCCTTTCTCTCCCCGACGACGCCTAGGAAAGCCAGGTCCTTGTCAACCTCGCTACTCCCCTTCTGGGAAGAAGACGCACATTCCTGTTCCTGGGTCAGCTCTCGCTCGTACTCCTCCTGAAATACAACTCGTTATTAAAATTCTATGTTAAAATAAAAGAATAAGTTAAAAATAAGAAAAAGACTCACATTAATATTAGTAGATCTCGTATCGATCCACGCACCGTCTTTCTTCTGGTGCGTACGTTTAAAAAGATCGTAGCACGTAGCCGGCGCACCCGTCTCCCGCTCCTGTATTCAAATAGAATTTTCAAATAATTAACATTAAAATTAAACAAATAAATATTATATTATTATATTCTAAAATCACTTACTATATCCAAATCATGGTCGATAGTAGATCTAGCACCCCCGTGTGCTTCGACATCCCAGTAGGCTCGCTCCTCCTGTTCCGGCTGCACTGCTCGGATTTGGCCTTGTTCTCGGGCTTATCCCACTCAACCTTCCAAGCGCTAGTTGAAATGAATGATATATAAGATACGATATAATTTATATGTTATAAATAAAAAATTATAATTTAATAAGAAAACACATAATATAATCGTTTACCTATAGACCTCCTCGGTCAGGCACTCCAGACGACCACCACCATGGGAGGCAATATGCTACTTATACTCGTTAAACTTCTTCCCGTAAAGGTCCCCGATCATCGAAAAAAATATCTTCCGTATGTCTTTATCACTATACTCCTTCGGGTCCCAATAACAAACCTCCTGCAAAATAAAACAATAATTACAATTCAATTGAAACATATGATTTTGTTTTTATGGTAAATATTAACAAATTTGGACACAAAATAATAATTACCTTAAACATCTCCCACCAGAACGTCTTAGTCTCCTCAGGGACAGCCTTATAGCACCACCCGGTGGGATGGAGATCCCTCTCAAAGATCATACGGAGTATAGTGGACACCCTCCCCCCTGTTTGTGCAGCCTATATTCAATTGTGTTTTTATTTTTTTACGAATAAAATTTAATCATAATGATAATTATAATTTTAAAATCATTGATTTACTTACTTCGTCCCTGCAATATAAACTTGAGTCATACCCCTCTGCGGTGCGACCAACTGTCGTCGGGTCCGTGATGTACCTGCGTCGGACGGGGTTTGTGATGGTGTATGCGACGTCGGCGTCTGTGTCGGGGTCTGCGTCGCTGGATGATCACTACCGAGACCCATGTAGTCGGTGTCGAAGTCAGCTAAACGATTAGCCGACCCCATATCTGATCGACCTACGCTACCGGATCCTTGACGTAACGACATCTGATAAATTTATTAGATAATAATACGAGTATTTTACAAAATACCAGTATATATTAGACACCAAACGCATTAATAAATCCAAATTAAAAAAAGTAGTTATAAAAAAAGTGTGTTTTACAATAAGAATAAATTACATATATTTCAACCAAACTAATCACTTTCGCTATTAAATGTATCATCAAACTCATCTTCATCCGTATCTTGATCTGTATCTTGATCGGTAAGTAACTCTTCTTCTGTATCATTATTTGTCTCGTTATTACCAAGTTCCTCCGCGTAATTATCATTGAGGTCGTGCAACTGAAAATCGACATCGTCGAGTTGAATCGGACTGCGTGTATCTATAGCTTCCTCTTGAAATGATTCTTCTGGTAGAGGCTCGATAAACTCAACATTTGATCTCGCCTTGATTTTACACGTTGCCCACCAGTCCAATTTGTCTCGTCTCAAACTTGGGTATACACAGTAGTATACTTGTGCAGCTTGGGAAGCAAGTACAAAAGGTTCATATCGATTGAACCTACGCTTATGATTGATATCGACAATCTTATAATTTGGATGGACTTTTGTTGCCTACTCCACTGCTCGATGTTGCTTTGTTAGATCCGTGCTCCAATGTGTGAAACTCTATAACCATTAATCTTACATCCGGTATACGTTTTCCACACATCTTGATGGAACCTCAGCTAGACT
>BMAC01000416.1:860428-877873 GCA_014905375.1 Phtheirospermum japonicum | reverse complement strand
GCCTGCACTTGTTGGATCGAACCATTCGCAATTGAACAATAGTGTGTTTTTCTTCATTCGGACGGTGTATTCGAGCTGCACAATTTCTATGAGACGACCGTAATAATCATATTCGGTGGCCCCAATAGTTGACCCTTTAATACATACTCCACTGCTCGATGTTGCTTTGTTAGATCCGTGCTCCAATGTGTGAAACTCTATAACCATTTAATCTTACATCCGGTATACGTTTTCACACATCTTGATGGAACCTCAGCTAGACTCCTAATGTTCTCGTCGCCTAATGTTCTCGTCGATCACATTGTTCGAACGATCTCTAGCCTATGACATTGACAAATTATTTTTAATTTTGGAAATATATTATATAAATAGATATCATAATTATATGATATGCATCTCGGTATCGAACGTCTTACATAATGTTTGAACCAATTGGCTGGGGACGTTGAATGCTCTTCGTGTAAATACTACATATAACGTTACACAATTCAGGAAAAAAGTATTAGTACATTTATATATATGTATAAATTGACACAATTTCGACCGTCGTCATTTTTAGGCATATTTGTTCTTTTAGTTGAAACGTGATCTTCAAAATAGTACAAACTAAAATCTGAAGCCTCGTCGACCAGATATGCATTTGCTATCGACCCTTCGACACTCGCCTTATTTTTCATGTTGTTCTTTAGTTTGCGAAGATACCTCTCGAACGGGTACATCCATTTATACTGTACTGGGCCAGCAATTCGCGCTTCATTGGCAAGATGAACGGGCAGATGCTCCATCGAGTCAAAAAATCTTGGAGGGAAGATCAGTTCCATTTGGCACAATATTAACGAAATGTCACGCTCAAGTCGACTCATATCTTCGGTGCGAATGACTGTTGATGTGAGATCTTTGAAAAACAAACTCAATTAGGTTAGAGCCTTCCACACGTTCGGAGGAACCAGTTCACGAAAGGCTATTGGTATCAACCTCTGCATGAATACATGACAATCATGACTCTTCATCCCGATCAGACGAGATTCCTTCTTGTCGACGCAACGCCCCAAATTTGACGCGTACCCATCTGGAAATCGAAGAGATTRCACCCAATCGCAAACGGCAGCTTTRGACGGCTTGTCAAGTGTGTAACAMGCTTTAGGACACTTTCCTGACCCATCTGGCGCCAACTCTGGGCGATTACAATACTCATTCAACTCTTCCCTAGATTTACGCGTGTCCTTGGTCTTCCCTTTGATATTCATCACCGTATTGAAAATATTATCGAACACATTCTTTTCGATGTGCATAACATCTAAATTGTGATGAATTAGATTTGTCCTCCAATATGGCTGATCCCAGAAAATGCTTCGTTTCTCCAACCAGACGTTCGGGATATTTGCACGTTAACTCGTGCTGCATGCAGTTCAGTGACTTTCAGAAGCCCCAATCTTTCTATTTCTGCCAAAACTTCTATCCCTGAGTGCACTTCCGGCGGTGGAGTCTCGACAGATCTTCTTTTTCCAAATCGTTGTTTATCTTTTCGAAAAGATGCTCAAGGAATTTTTGGTGATTATCGAACCACGATTGCTTCCCACTGCACTTAAGAGTGAAGGCGCCGACCGTTCCATACAGTAAGGACAAGCTTTTTTACCGGCCGTACTCCATCCGGACAACATAGAATACGCAGGGAAATCGCTGATTGTCCACATAAGGGCTGCTCGCAATTGAAAATTTTGTTTCTTAGATATATCGTACGAGGGAGCCCCAACCGTCCACAAATGATTCAATTCATGGATTAGGGGTTGCAGAAACACATCAAATTTGTCTTTTGGATTCTTTGGCCCTGGTACAAGAATGCTCAGGAACATGAATTGTTCTTTCATGCACATCTAAGGAGGCAAGTTGTAGGGTGTGAATATGACGGGCCACGATAAATATTGTGCTCCGAAGCTTCCAAAATGTTGAAAACCATCTGTACAAAGACCCAATCTCACGTTTTAACTTTCAGCCGCAAAGCTTGGATTAGTGTCGTTGAAATGTTTCCAAACTTCTAAGTCGGATGGGTGGCGCATAACATTATCTTCAACCACGTGTTCAGCATGCCATCTCATATATTTCGCTGTGGCATTAGATGCGTACAACCTCTGCAGACGAGGAGTTAATGGATAGTACATCTTCTTGTACGCGACACAAGCCTTCTGTCGTTTTGTTTTTCCATGAGGAACAGGTTTAAACCGAGGTTCATTGCAGAATTTGCAACTTGTCAAATCAGAATCGTCTCCCAAGTAGATCATACAATTATTCTTGCAGCAGTCTATCTTCTCGACCGTTAAGCCCATGCCCCTTAACAACTTCTTACTGTTGTAGAAGTTATCGGGTACGAGATTGTCTTTCGGTATAATCTCCTTGATTAATTCACTCAATTGATCATAACACTTTTGAGACATGTGATTCTCTGATTTCAAATTCATGAGACGGGAAACTAATGACAACTGAGTATGTGCTTCGCACCCCGGATATAATGGCTGATTTTCAGCTTTCAACATGTCGTAAAATTTTTGAGCCTCAGCGTTCGGCGACTCTTCCACATCAGCCACCACGTTAAAATCGGGACCAGCTGCATCTTGAACCATATTAATGTACGTGTTTGATGATTCTTCAGAAGGGATGTAAGAGGGTCCTCCAGCATGAAAACCCTGATGATGTCCAGAGGTGGCGATTCGGGTTTCTCCGTGGTAAATCCATCTATAGTAATTCGGCACGAACCCATGTTTCGCCAGGTGGTACTTAATCTCATCGACGTCCAGGTAGATTCTATTCCTACATCTGCTACGATTACAAGGACATTTCAGTCTCTATCCGTCCTTGTGAGCGGAATTCACTTGCGCAAATTTAATAAAACTCTCAAGTCCATCCGTGAATTTTGAGGATAAATAGCCATCTTCGATTCGCTCGTACATCCAAATACGATCGGAACTCATCCTAACATTGCACGATTGTCAGATTTTTGAGTCTAAAGCGTGTTCTAGAAATCCGGAAATATTCCGTTTGTATATCCAACTACGATCATTTACCATCCTAAGATTTTTGAGTGTTAAGCGTGTTCTAGAATTAAAMAAGGTGGCAAAATTTCGGCAGCATTACGAGAAGAATGGGGAATTCYAGTTATGATTGGTAAGGCTTCTATCCCATTCAAGAACGTGACATTTTAGTAGTATGTATTATCTTAACATATGTATTTTTCTTAGATTCAAAATTTCGGCAGCATCTCCCCCAGTTCTCGTAGTGCACGTATATTTCAGTGCACCCGAGAACAATTAGAGAGATGCAGAAACCAAAATTTCAAAACTAAAAAAAAAAATACACATAAGATAACCATACTACAAGTCACATTCTCAAACTGTACAAAAATGGGACTATTCGAAATTTAGTATCAAACTCTATATTTGATACTAAATCTCAAATGGGTCTAAGGAATATTGGAATAATTCGAAACTTAGTTTCAAATTTTTCTATATGATATTAATTTTGAAACAAGTGATCTATATGCATCGCGTCACTTCGCCAAGGTTCCAAATAAGCAGTTACCACCGTCACATTTTTTTAAAAATATTTTGAAAACTTAAATAAAATCGCGTGACACCCTATCACGTTTTTAGAAATGAAATTTGAAAACCCGCTATTGGAGGGACAAAACCTCCCGGCCGGCTCCGTAACCTACCTCAACATTCGACGGTATACAACCAACAACACCAATGACAATATTATATATAAACAAAATTAAATCCCGACCGATCACCACGGCCTCCCATGCATGAACAATATATATACAATATAATGGATGCATACATGCATATATCACAATATTCCTAAATTAAAACTTAATTAATTGATTATTCCTAAATTGAACCCTAATTATGTAATTATTACTAAATTGAACCCTAATTAATTGATTATTCCTAAATTGAACCCTAATTATGTAATTATTATTAAATTGAACCATAATTAATTGATTATTACTAAATTGAAACCTAATTAATTGATTATTCCCAAATTGAACCCTAGTTATGTAATTATTACTAAATTGAACCCTAATTAATTGATTATTACTAAATTGAAACCTAATTATGTAATTATTACTAAATTGAACCCTAATTAATTGATTATTCCCAAATTAAAATCTAACTAATTGATTATTCTCAAATTGAACCCTAATTATGTAATTACTCCTAAATCAAACCCTAATTAATTGATTATTACTAAATTGAACCCCAATTAATTTATTATTAATAAATTGAAACCTAATTAATTAATTAATACTAAATTAAAACCTAATTAATTGATTATTAACCCTAATTATTAACTAACCCTAATTATAAATTAACCCTAAAGTTAATTCTAAAACTAACCTTAAATTGAACCCTAATTCTAAAATTAACCATAAAATCTAAATTAAAACCCTAAATTGATCTATAATTACAAATTAAAAAAAATTAATACATAGAAATAATAATAAAAAAACCTGAAAAACAAACTAAAAAAACTTACATTGTTTTGGGGTTGTGGACGGGCGGCGGCGGGTGTTGACGGACGGCGAGCGGCTGCTGCGGGCGGCGAGCAGCGACGGGCAGCGGGCGGCGAGCGACGACGGGCAGCGGGCGGCTACGGGCGGTCGACGATAGGCTGCGGACGGCGAGTGGCGATGGGCTACGGGCGGCGGCGGCACGGCGTACGTGAAACCAGCGGCAGGGCGGCTACGGGCAGTCGGCGCCAAGGCGTAAGTGAGCTTCCTTCTTCTTTTTTTTTCTCTTCTTTCTCTGTTTTCTTCTTCGTTTTTGGCTGCGCAAGTAAAACCAGCGGGCACGCCCGCTGGTTTAATTAGGTTAAAGTTTCTGAGGGAATATCGTCCCTCGGAAAACCGAGAGAATTAAACTCCCTCGATTTTTTCTTTTTTTTTTTAATTAAATAAAACCGAGGGAATCCACAATCCCTCGGAATGATTCCGAGGGAAACTGGATTCCCTCGGAAATTTTTGAATTTCTTAAAAAATCGTAAAAAATAGGAAAAAATAGAAAATAATAATAAAAGAATAGGATTTGTTTCCGGGACGCCGAGACGCACCCCTCCCCGCCCCGGTCGTAATTTCATGGGTTTTGTTTCTATTTTTACTATTTTTTCTATTTTTCGGGTTTTTTTTCCATTGTTCATCTAAAATCGAAAAAAAAATAGAAAACGCCTACTTATCGATCGACGCCCGACCCCCGTGGTTTCACGACACCGAGGAGCACCCCTCACCGCCCCGGTCTTGAAATGATGGGATTCGTTTCTATTTTTTACTAAATCTTCTATTTTTTCGAGTTTTTTTCTATTTTTTTTATTTAAAATCAGAAAAAAATAGAAAAAGCGTCCTAAACGATCGACGCCCGACCCCCGTGGTTCCAAGACGCCAAGACGCACCCCTCCTCCAATATGGAGAAATCACGACGCTTCGTCGCTTCGCGTTTCCAACCAAGGAGTTCATCGATCGATCGCATCTTGTTGTTGGTCGAATCCCACGACACGTGTGGACACGCACGTGCTCGTTGGTATTTTTCGATTGAAATTGGTGTCAAAACCACCCCACGTGCCTAAGATGATAGGATCGGTTTCGTTTTTACGATTTTTCTACTTTTTTTCCATTTTTTACAATTTTTTTTTTATTTTTTAAAATCCCGAGGGAATCCATAATCCCTCGTAATAATTCCGAGGGATTTTGGATTCCCTCGAAATTTTAAAAAATAAAAGAAATGTTCCGAGGGATTTGGGATTCCCTCGAGATTTTAAAAAATAAAAAAATAGAAAAAATAGAAAAAAAAATTAAAAAATAGAATTTATTTCCGGGACGCCGAGGCGCACCCCTCCCTGCCCCATTCGTAATTTCTTGGGTTTTGTTTCTATTTTTTTTACTATTTTTTCTATTTTTTTGGGTTTTTTTTCCATTGTTCATCTAAAATCGAAAAAAAATAGAAAACGCCTACTTATCGATCGATGCCCGACCCCCGTGGTTCCACGACACCGAGGCGCACCCCTCACCGCCCCGGTCGTGAAATGATGGGATTCGTTTCTATTTTTTACTAATTCTTCTATTTTTTCGAGTTTTTTTCTATTTTTTATTTAAAATCAGAAAAAAATAGAAAACGCGTCCTAAACGATCGACGCCCGACCCCCGTGGTTCCACGACGACGAGACGCACCCCTCCTCCAATATGTAAAAATCACGACGCTTCGTCGCTTCGCGTTTCCAACTGAAGGAGTTCATCGATCGATCGCATCTTTTTGTTGGTCGAATCCCACGACACGTGTGGACACGCACGTGCTTGTTGGTGTTTTTCGATCAAAATTGGTGTCAAAATCACCCCACGTGCCTAAGATGATAGGATCGGGTTTTTTTTTTACGATTTTTCCTATTTTTTTCTATTTTTTACGATTTTTTTTATTTTTTAAAATTTCGAGGGAATCCATAATCCCTCGGAATAATTCCGAGGGATTTGGGATTCCCTCAGTCTCATTCCGAGGGATTTAATTTTCTCTCAGAAGCTTTTAAATTAAAAAAAATAATAATAATAAAATTCCGAGGGATTCCTATTTCCCTCGATTTTCCGAGGGGTTTATTCCCTCGGAATGAATTCCCTCGCAAATCTGTCGATTTTTTTCCTCGGTAATCATGGCGGCAAAGAATGGCGCCAGAATACCGAGGGTAATTCTGAGGGAATCGCCTTCCCTTGGAAAAAACCGAGGGATTTTTCTGTCTCTCGTTTTTCCCTCGGAAAATTCCGAGGGAAGACACTTCCCTCGGTTTTTCCTTCGGAAAACTGCTATTTTTTTGTAGTGTTAGATTTCAATTATTAATTGTGTATATATAATGTCTTATCTTAATTTTATACTATTTAAGCGTTGTTATGTGTTTTGTACGGTTTTAATGTTTTTGTAGGATTTCGAAGCAAATTTGGGCTTAAGAATTATAATTAGGAAGATTTGGGACAAAGTTAAAGAAAAAAGAAGAACATTGGACCAATACTATATCAAGACCACGAGCCCACTGGACTAGAGGAGGCCAGAAGCCGACTATCGACCGATACCCAAGTATCGATCGATAGTGGGGTCGCTATTGGACCATGTTTTCACGGCACCCAGTATCGACCCGTCTATCGGTCGATAGTCTGGTCCATAATGAGTCAACGTGCGTTACAAAACGGCCCAGAGTTAGAGATAATGGCCAAGATTTGATTCTATATTATAGAAGGCGCCTGAGTTGTTGTCAGATATACCACTTTACCGTACAACATCATCTTTTCATTAGAAAACATCCACGTAGTTTAGTTTTGATTTTCTTTTAATCATAGATTTTGAGAGTGAGAAACAACTGGAATCAAGGATCGATATCAAACATTTTGGTTATTTCTATCCTTACTTTTCATTATGTCTATTATAAGTTAGATGAATTATGTGAATGACTTGTTGAACATGTCTGACTAAATATCTTTATTCTGGGGTTTGGAATAAGAATAATTGAATAATGTTATGATATTTATTTCAATTCAAGTATGATCCATTTTTTATTTTTGTGTTTTGATTTCATGTTCATAAGTGATAAAATATTCTTATGTTTCAATTGATTGACAACCTTTCAAAACTACAAGTCTGATGAATCATAATTCGAGAGATGATGTTTATCAATTGGCTTTCAAACACACTTTAATCAACAAGAACGAAATGTTTGAGATTAATAGTGAAGTCATACAAATATTTTAAACCTTTTGGAGTTCTAAGTATGATTTTAAATGGACACGTTGTTTCATACTTTGAATCTACGATTTAATCACTTCGAGATAAGGATTTATCTACTATTGTGATTGGCTTATAGTGAATTAAATTACAATATACTTTATTGATTGAAAATGAATGATATTTTGGAGATTAGTGTGAAACCAAACTATAGAATACTCTCTATCATTTGATTTTTCCAAAAGTCATATAAAATATGTTTTATCTTTGTCTAGTTTATAATTTTTTATAATCATCGTTTGTAACGACGTATATAGTTCTTGTGAAAATTGACCTTACTCATTTCTTACTACATCTCACCGTATACTTAAGGTTAGGTAGAGTATATAAACGGATAAGTTTTCATTACTCGAACCAATCCCTAGTGAAAACAGGGAGCGGTCAATAACTTTCTTTTGATCATTTATAGTAGATTTTTTTTAATTTTTAACAAAGAAGAGAGTGAGAGTGAGAGAGAGAAGTGGTCAATTTTATTGACCGCTTAGGCGCACTTTAACGATGCCTAGGCGGTCACCAAAAAGTATTGACCACTTTTTCACCGCTTAGTAGCAATTATTATATACACTTGTGTTTACGTTGTACCATATACTTGCACGTTTAATGGTTATGAACATTTATCACAACTAATATGTATATTATATGATTGACCCAATATCTGTTGCTTATTATTTTTCATTATGAGAATGTAATTTATCACACATAAACTATATTGGAGATGTGTAGACGATTATGATAAATATATATCTTTATCACAACATAATGGATAATATTATCAGGAGATCAATATTTATCACAAAGGAATTAGATATTTATCATGATCACCATAAAAATATCATTCGCACGTATGAGTACACGATGCATCATAGGCCTGCGTGTACTAATTATTTGACCAAGTCATTTTAGTTCGGTTGTTGTAAGACCTAGTGGCCGACCTCCTTAGGTTATGTTTGGTTTTAGACAGCGAATACCTGAATTGGGATGTCGAATCTCAATACTCGTTTGTTTTAGAACTCAAATTTCCAATACACAACAAATAATTTATTACACCTAACCTCATACTCATCTTTTTTATTCCATCATCATTATATTTAAATAACTATATATTATGAAATACATATAAAAATATATTATCCACACTTTTCATACATGATCTGACATCAAATACATACTTTCCACTTTCCAAATATGATTTGACATCTACAGTAAAAAGTAAAGGATTCTAAATCTTATAACAAAAAATGATTCTTACAATTAATAGAACTTTGAATACTCAAAATTTTGAATATCAGGATTCAGATTCCTAACAAAGTGTAGTCCAAACAGGTTAACGTATTTGAATAGCCTTCTTTATTTACTTTCCATTTTCCTTAGTTAGAAATAGCGATGCTAATTAGAGCATCTCCAATAAAATAATGTTGAAAGTAAAAAACTCGATACATGGTAAAAAGACGATTATGTGTCACATTAAATGCTTGACATTGTCAAGACCAATGTCAAGTTTTAGGTATTGTTATTAATGGTGTATGTAATTAATTTAAACCTTATAATTCAATCATATTATTTCTCTCTATATATTTTTCAAAGATAAAAAAATAATTCGCCACATAAATAACATTAACATTGATGAATTAGAGAATTTCTTTGTAAAATGTCATATTGTTTTTGCCACATAAGTTCAAATAACACTATTACATTAGAGATGCTCTTAGCTTATTTCAAGATTCCATTGCACATTTCTTCATTTTCAGTGGTGAATTAATTTCTGATAACGCTGAAATCGTTTTGGCTCTGAACAAATTTATACAAGAATTATTTTACTAATAAAACAAACATAACAAGAATAATACATATGCCCCGACCATAGTTGAGCCGGTAAAAAATTGATCGACTAAAGGTCATTAGCCTCAAACTCATGGGCAAACATTTCTAGTTAGATCCTTGGTTGCACTTGCACCAATCGAGCTAACCACAATATTGATCAGTATGTGCATATTTTGCGGTGTTCAGACACATAATGTGTTTAAATAGTAGCAATACTCTCTAGATAAGCTTGGAGGGTTGTGATACCAAAATAAAAAATAATAATAATAGCAATAATTAAGTATTTAAATGACAATTACTCCCATTTATTGAAATAAGTATCATTTTTTCTTATTTTCCACATATTAAAAATAGTTTTAAAGTTTTCTAAATACGTTATTAAACGTTGGCATGGTATTCATTGAAGTGAGTATTATATCATAAATACATTTCCTTTGTGAATAAAGCAATTGGGTAAATTAAAAAAAATACTTTATTCATTAATATTTGAAATAACAAAATATCAATTATTATGAATAATTTTTGAAGAGAAAACTAGTCTCTAAATTTCAAGTCATGATGCACGTTTTCTTCTTCTTCTTACGAATGAATCCACCTCAAACCTCTATATTCAATCCCCATCAATGGCGTAGTCAGAAAAAACTCTTACCCTGGTCTAATTCAAAAGATAAAATAGTACGTCTGTTGTATATTTGGTGTACGAAATCCTTTCGTTAGATCGTCATACTTTTTGAATAAAATTATATAATTTACGATGAAAAGAATGCTTAACAAAAATATGCATTTTTTTTTTCCAAACAGTATGCAATTTGAAAAGAATTTTACCTTAAAAGTATGCATTTTTGTTTGAGAAATAGGATTGCCTAACGGAAATCTTTCGTACACCTGGTGTACAAAAGTTTTTGTGTATGAGTTTTTTTTTGTTTTTTTTTTGTGTGTGTGTGTGTATCAAAATATAATAAAGTACTAGTATTTACTTTAAAGTATGGATATATGTTATGTGTTATATTAGTCATGACAGTCATACCTCCTAAGTTATTTATCCATTAAAAAATAATGGCTAGTACTTTCTTGGATCCAAAAAATGTTCTGAGGCCGAGACAAAACTTAATTGTCTGAAAAACTTGTTTCTAAAAAAACCATTAACTCCAAAATAAAATTGTAAAATATTTTATGTGTACCAATAAGAATAAAGTATTAGAGTGTGTCCTATAGATTATTGAATATGTGTCGATAAGCTCAAAGTAAAAAGCTCTCTTAAATAATCAACCTACCCTAATATAATTTTATGGGTTTAAGCTAAAATAATTTAAATAAACTTGGCCTTGAATAAATTTAACATGGGTTAATTCAGTTCTACAAAGTTAATTTTCTATTTTTCTTAAAATATAAACTTTAATAAAATAAAAAAAGACAAACTTGTGTGAGATCGGTCTCATACTATGAGACCTCTTTTTACCATATCCCCCTATTCGACCTGCTCATTGCCTGAACCACCCGTGCTCCACCCACATAAAATACTTAATATAGAATAAGAAGAAACTTTGATCATTTTCTCCAATACACTAAACACACCCCCTCAGCGTCCCTCTCTCTCTCACACACACACACAACAAAGGGCACCAATAACCATCGCCCGTCGATGTCCACCGTTCATTGCCAGTGGGACTCAACATAGTTTACACTATCTGAATCATATCTACGTTCTCATTCTAAATTCAAAATTAAATTTACGAGTGGGTATTCCGATCACCATAGATCCGGGGTCAAAATCAAGAAGCCATCAACTTTCAAGTTATCAGATCACATTCAATTCTCACACTGCTGTTCAACTCCACCGCTGAAATCTACATTGTTACCAATTTAAATTTCCAAAATGGTGTAGAAATTGGCACCGGAGAGGATATATATACATTCTCCCTCCCTCTCTTGCTACGAGTAGCTAATTTATGTGCATGTGTATTGTTGTGACGTTTGTGGTGTCGTGTATGTTATGTACAAGTGTGGTATGGTGTGGTGGGTGGTGGTGGGGGATGTGGGTTGGGGCGTGAATTGCAGACGGGTGTGTATGTTTGTGTTAATATAAACGTGTGATGTGTGTAGTTTTTTAATTCTTAATAACCTGCTCTTTATATTTCAATTTGTGTTAATATGAATGTTGTGAGAAGTGTGTTTTGGAAGTCATAGACAATACATAGTGCATATGTGTGATCAAATCACATATATTCATGAGATAAAAAACAGAAGAAATGAAAGCATACTGTCATCATGTCTCCCCTCTCTGCGTGGTCGTTTATGCAGCTAACCACCACCACCACCACCACCCACCACCACCCCCATTGTCATTTTTCGTTAATTTCCCTTCACCAAAAGTCTATAACATATCATAAATAAATTTAGGGGCAATTGCCAAATACTACATAGAAAAAAATATTTTTGTCAAATACTATAACTAATTATACAAAATGTCAAATAGTCCAACCACAAATATACAATTACAAAGTTACCCCTAATAATAATAATAATATAATAATAATAATAATATCAATAAACAATACACCACCACCTCCCGCCGGCCATCCCCACCGGCAATTTTTCGGCGATATATATATATATATATATATATATTTTGCACAGGAAATATAAAGTTAGAAATCTCACTATAAAGTAAGAAATTTTCTTACTTTTTCATACATAAAGTATGAGATTTTCACTATAAAGTAAGATTTTTTCTTTTTTTTTTTTTGAAACATAAATTAAAAATATCTTTATTTTTGAAAATAAAGTAAGAAATTTCACTATAAAATAAGAACTTTTCCTACTTTTTCGAATATAAAATAACAAACTTTTCTTACTTTAAAGGATATAAAGTAAGAAATTTTATTAATTTTTTGAACA
Source organism: Phtheirospermum japonicum (assembly GCA_014905375.1). Lineage (NCBI taxonomy): Eukaryota > Viridiplantae > Streptophyta > Magnoliopsida > Lamiales > Orobanchaceae > Phtheirospermum > Phtheirospermum japonicum. The sequence continues at coordinate 865,346 of BMAC01000416.1, read as the reverse complement.
TAAAGTATGAAATTTCACTATAAAATAATAATATATAATTTGTATTAAATAAGAAAATACATAATAATAATTTGCTATTAAGCAAGAATTTTTTTTCTCTATTTTTTTTGGCAAAACAAAAGTGTGTAATAAGTAAAAAAAATAGTAATAAGTAAAAAATACATAACAACATTTGCACATCAAAGCAAGAAACTTTTGCAATCAAATAAAATACTTTTTGTCATCAAGTATGAATTTTTGGACATTAAATAAAAAATCTGTTACATATAGTAAGAAATTCGTACATATAGTAAGAATTATTTCCGGTGACCGAAATTATTTTTTGGACATTAAGTAAAAATATTTGGACATATAGTAAGAAATACATTTTCACATATAGTAAGAAATACCAGACATATAGTTAAGAAAAATATTATGGGTTGAGAAAAAAACTGACTCCATAGACATGTAGTAAGAAATTCAGACATACAGTAAGAAATTCTGGGCAGAAAAAAAAAAAAAATGCCGAAAATAAATTTCCGGCCACCGGAACTGACTCCATGGACATGTAGTAAGAAATTCAGACATAAAGTAAGAAAATTTTGGGTAGAAAAAAAAAAACGCCAAAAATTAATTCCGACAGCCGGAAAATATTTTCAAATGATTAGGAAAAAAATGTGATCGAAAAAATTTTCCGGCGGCCGGAAAATTTTACGGGCGGCCGGCGGCAGGTGGCGGTCGGCGGCAGGTGGCGGTCGGCGGGTAACTTTATATTTGCTGGACAAAAAAAAAAAAAATCTCGCCGGAAAATTTTACTGCGTGACGGGCGGCCGGCGGACGGCGGCGGCAGGTGGCGGTGGTGGTGTATTGTTATTATTATTATTATTATTATTATTAGCTATTTTAATAGTAAGGGTATTGTGGTATATTCATATCACATTTTTGGACTATTGGCAAAAAGTAAGTACTATTTGACTTAAAATTGGATGAAGGACTAATTGACAAATGGACCTACACCTGAGGTACTATTTGACAATTTCCCCATAAATTTAAAATAGATTGGTCGGATATGGGATTGGGTGATCGGAAGGGATGAGGCTAAGACTGTCGTAGATATGGTAGGAGAAAACTGTAATATTTTTATATGAAAGTATTGTGATCATATATATAAAAAGTTTCTTGAATTGCATTAGAAGTATTAAAATCTCAGCTCAAAGTATCACAATTCCACGTAAAATTTATTTCCAAATATTATAGTTATGTATAAAAGTATTATAAATTGCATAAAAAGTATCACGAATTTAGTTGAGAATTTCATAAATTTATGAAAAAGTATTACAAAGTTATTTGATAGTTCTATATAAGTATATTTCGAATTACAGTAAAGTATCACGAATATTATTAAATTTATCACAATTTGAGTTAAAGGTATTACAACTTTACATATAAATATTGTATATTATACTTCTATCCAGAGTATCATGAATTACAGAAAAGTGTCATAAGTTTATTCAAAAGTATCACAACATTAGGTAATAGTATTACCTATTATACTTTTTTCTTATCTATTATAGTTTAAATAAAAGTTTCACAAATTACAAAAAAGTATCACAAATTACTGTAAAAGCAACAAATCTAGTGAAAAGTATCATAATTAATTTGAGTTAAACTTATTACAAATTTATATAATATTATAATATAAATATATTAAAAATTAAAGTAAGAGTATCACATTTTAGTTAAAAGTATCATAATTTCTTGAGTTACAAGTATTACAATTTTATGTATAAATATAGTATATTATACTTAAAATTAGAGTATTACAAACACAGTCAGGTATCACAAATTCAGCTAAAAGTATATCAACTTTTAAGTAACAATATTACATATTATACTTTATGTAAAAGTATCACAAAGTGCAATAAAAGTATCAGAACTTGAGTAAATAGTATCACAATTATTATATAAAAATATTGTATATCATAATTCTTTATCGAGTATTACAAAATACAGTAAAAATATCAGAAAATATGTGATACTTTAACTAAGTTTTGTGATACGTGATTAACCTTTCGTGACACTTAGGTTGTTGTTTCATTTGTTCAAAAGAAAACAATGTACCCCAAAGAAATGATAACTACTACATCATTCTTGTAGACTATAAAACGACAATGTGATGCACCATAACTTTAAACAAAAAACTATTATGTAAATCAGTCAATTGCAAATTGGCGTTACCATAGTTCTATGTCTAAGATTTAGAAAGTGTCTTTACTTATTGCAATAAACTAGATAAGCAAAACACAAGCCAAGTTATTTAGAGTGTCTTTGTGCAACTCTAGCGATAAGGTTGTTTCATCCGTTGAGAAGAAAACACTATAACCTTTAAGAAATGACTCTCTGGTTGTCGTCTCGCAATACAAGTTGGTCATCACACCCCACTCACCATAATCTGCTTCACTCTCATCTCCTTCGCTGTCCAATGAGAGTACAATGAGAAAAAACTGCAAAATATAACAATGTCGTTTAATGCAAAATCTAATTCAGAAGAAATTGAAAGTGTGACTATAACAAAATCAAACTCCCCATTCCTTAAGAAAGAAGTTATCATAAACCTTATCATCATTATAAGTTGTGAAAGCATCTTTACCAAGGAGATGATCGTTTCTCTAAGCAAAAATAAGACCAACATTGGCTTCTCAATATGTCCACCTCCAGCAACGTGGCCAACTATAGCACGACAACCACTTGGCACAATTTTCTTGGCTCTGGAGGCTCTCCGTTACTCAAGAGTTTCGAATCGTATTGTATGGCCCAACATATCTTGTCACTAGCTTCGTATTTATTCAGATACATAACGATAAGCGTGAGCTCAGCTCAAACAACATCCAATGAACCCATGTGTTATATAATAAAATTGAAAAAAAAAAAGAAATAATCGACTTAATTCACATTATATTTAATGTTAGCAAAGCCTTACTCCAAGATGTAGAGCTATGGATTATTTAAGCATAATCTAAACATACTTTAAGAATTAAATAGTCATAACACCTTAAAAATGTTTTTCTTGTTACTTAGATTGATACTTTAGAAAAGAGCTAATACGTGCATATTCAAAAGCTAAAAGTCTAATCAGCCAGAAGAAAACTATTTAGAAGATTTGTATATACTTTAAACTTGACCAAGAAAAAAAAAGATAACAATAACACATGATTTGATTCTAAGGTCAATGCCTCCAAATTCATAGCTATCTATTGAAAGTTAGTAGACCATTTTCTTATAATGAGCAATTTACCAAATACATCACCTGCATAAAACCATTGTCTGCTAATCTAACAAGACAATACTCCAAAACATCACCAAAAACATTAATTAAATAAATAAAGAGTTAAGAAAGTAAATTCATAAGCTTTCTTTGTACCTCAGAAGCGGAAAACCTGCAACTGTAATAATCCTGAGAAGTTGAAACCCCAGAATCAACAACATCGAATTTTATTTAAGGGTCTCATCAAATTTGTTCGAATTCACAAGGATTGTAGAAAGATATTAAAAGCCGGCAGTGAAAGGAAATTACCTGTTTCTAACCCAACTATAAATTCGGCGACCTCATTTGGACGTTTTGACTCCGCTTAAGCTGTCGGACGTGTGTCTATGAAACCACCTTCATATTCAATGGTGGAGAAATTTGCGAGAAGTCATTGTAGAGTTGAGAAATGAAGTGAATAATAATGGGTTCATTTCTATAATTGAGGAGTTGCACAAGAATTTTCTTTTCTGCTATTACTAATTTCGTGGGTGGGCAGTTGGGTGTTAGAAAATTAGTGTTTAATTCATGTATAGTTAAATATTATAATATTATTTTACGTATTGAGTAGATAATCTTAGTATATTTATTTTCTCAAAACTGATTTTTGCCGAATGAGAAATAAATTGTGTAAGCTTTCCATTTGAAAGGAGAAGCGTATAAAACCTCACACTGAAAATACAAGTGAAATTTATACACTTTATAAGTAAAGATGAAGTTGTATTGAGTTTCATGCGATTAAACTCATACACTAGTTAGTTTTAATTGTGGGCTTGGGCTTAGGCCTTGGCCTTGACTTTGGCACTTGGCTATTGACTTAAAACTTTGGACACTTTGGGTCCTGGGCCATAGGCCTCTTTGAGCTATATGAGATTGGTTTTGAACTAATTATGTGTTGTTTTTGGATTCCCCAAAGGAGAATGGGCTCGACCCATTAAGATGCTCAAGCCTCTTTGTCAAATAAAGATGAGTTTGACCCATTATCTTCATCCAACAAGATTGTGACTTTTCAACTTCATTAACAACATTTGAGGAGTCTTAAAACTGTGATGCTGGAGGTAGTGACTGTAGTAGAGAGTTAAAGTCACTAATTGCAACTGTTCCACCCTTTCAGCTCCTCAATCAATGCAAGGTGAAGTTTATAAATAAACTTAGAAGTTATAGGCAGAAAACACACTGAATCAACTTCATTCTGCATCTTTTTTTCACTAGAAGCCTCAAGCATTTATTTAAAATTCTGTACTCGATTTTTACACTTTTCAAGTTCGTTTGAACTTTGAAGTCTGATGTGCTATAGTTTCAAAGACGTTAAATCGTTGTATTTTGGGAATATTACGGCGTTCCTTCAGCACTACACCTAACGTATTTATCTTGCGGAAAGAGATATTTTTGCCTCGACATGTTGATTAATCTGGTTCGGTTCAAGGTGTTATTATTTAGCTTTATTTCATTTTTCAGTTTTGCTTGATTTTAACATTTGTAAGAACTGTAGTACCTGTCTCTTATACACATCTAGATGTGTATAAGAGACAGGGGGGGTACTGCTGATGGGGAGGGGGGGTACTGCTGCTGCTGATGGGGAGGGGGCAACTGCTGCTGGAAACGAGCATACATCTCAGCCATCTGTGCCATCTG
>BMAC01000416.1:820771-860403 GCA_014905375.1 Phtheirospermum japonicum | reverse complement strand
GGTTCAAGGTGTTATTATTTAGCTTTATTTCATTTTTCAGTTTTGCTTGATTTTAACATTTGTAAGAACTGTAGTACAGTACAATAACATTTCTCGTTTCGTATTTTTTTTTTTTTTGTAAGATTGAGCAGATTGCAAGAATGAGATAGTTATGTATCTATATTGAGTTAAAAGTGATTTTATACTATAAGACCGATCTCGCATAAAATCTACTTTAAAAAAAAAATTAAACATTGACCAAAGCTCACCCCAACTTTTTAGGTGATTCCCCCTGATCTCCATCACAATGTTAGTCTTCTTTTTTAACTGACCTAAAATTTCAAGTCAAAGTCTAACCTTGAGCGAGTTAGATAAGAAATTGCATTGATTAAAATTCTTTTCTATTACATGTATATTTATTCTCAGGTATATCACAAAGAGAGAAAAAAAACAAAACTGCCTCAGTTAAATATAGCTAGTACTTGGTCTTAAAGTTTTTATACTCCCTCCATCCCACAAAAATAGATCACTATTCTATTTTCGTCTGTTCCACAAAAGATAGTTCAGTTATCATATTTAACATATAATTAATTTTTCATTTGTACACATACCCTTAATTAATATTCTTGAAATATTAGTTTTCTACATTGTAAATTGAAAATTGATGATTACAATGCAGAATCTTACTATTTCAACAACAAATATACGAATTCAACACCGATTTCTATGAGTATTAATTGATATTAATAAATTCAAGAAATATATAATTAAAAAATACTAATTAAATTAAATGACTTAATTATATAAACTACTAATTTTTTAATATGTGTGAAATCAATCATAAGATAATCAAATTGAGACCGTGGAAGTATCAAAATTTTAAAGGAATTAGCTCTGAGCATCATGTAAGATAAAGATTCCCAAACGTCAGCCAATTGCTAATTAAGTTTATTATATACTATGATATTGAGAAAAACTGTTGAACTCCGAGAAACCAAAAACTTGTATATCACGCATTCGGACAATCTATGGTCACAATTTAAGGATGCAATTTACTCCCACAATTACTTTATTTTTATTGTTAATACATTTACTGAGACTTTACTAGGGCAATGAGATAATTAATGATGTCAGTAGAGTAAGTGCACATGGCACACAAACAAAATATTTTAATCTATTATTTTAAAATAGATGAGTTGACTTTGGACCGACAAATCTTCTTTGGATTCATTGGGATTTTGGTACAGATTGAGCCTTTTGATTGGTGAAAGGTATTATTCATCCAGATTATGCAACTGTCAGGTTAATGAGATCATTAGTTTTTGATTAGTTCTTGTTAATGTTACAATAGATGAACCATAATTTAGTCGAATCATCGGCATGATTTTGCACAACTTTAAATAAATAAATGTAAGTTGAATTGCTAGGGATGGCGATTGATGGATTTGTTGCCACATTTTAATGGAACAGAAAATATTTTGAGAAATTGTATTTTGTTATTTTTAAAATTATAATCAATCGTGTCATCGTTTATTGTGAAGGAAAAAAAGGAGGAAAAAAAAAGAGGCTAGGATGACAAACGTGTTACCATGTCGTATTTGTGCTGCACTATTTTACTTTTTTACTTTCTATCATATTTGATCTTGAATGTAATAATAAACATGAATTTAACTAAATTTGGAATTTTCATATTTTTTGTATCGTGTATTGCGTCATTTCGTTTCTTATCATGTTCTTGTCTATAATCGTATTTCTTATCGTGTCGCGTCAGACATTGTCGTTTCTAAAAAACACTTCATAAAACATAACTTTTTAATCAGAATTCAGTAACAATTTAGTAATTTTTATGAGCAAAATGTTAATCTTTTTCTTTACCTTAATGTCACCGCGACAATCAATTTTGGGAGCCTTAAATAAAATTTTATTTGTGTGTGTGTATATGTATGTATACATGTATGTACGTGAGATGTATACTATGAAATCAAAAACAAGTCAGTAAAATAAATCATAATCATCGAAATTGAGAATCCATTACATATCAATTCAAATTTATTATTTTTTAGCAAATTTGAATGTAAAATTGAGAATTAAAATTTTAACATCAACTTGTTCTAATATATTTGAAGTTCTAATATATTTTGTTAAACGGACAATATTGTATATCTTTTAACATAGTTCAATTTTGAGAAACTCATTTCTCCATAAGCAATTATTATTGGTATAGTCTAACAATAATCTGTATAATATGAGAAAAAAAATGTTTTATAAAGTATTATAAGGGATGCGTTTGAGCCACTTACATCATCTGTAGTATTTACTAGTTTAACACCCGAATATTATGCAGGATTTGAAAAGAAATTAATTTTCATTTAAAACACTAAAAGAATAATATTGAAAATGGTATATACAAATCGTAAAATTATTTGTTATATTTACAGGAATATTATTTTTAATAAATAATTCATACACACAAATCATAACATTATGTGTTCTATTACAGTAAGAATGCTTTTAACAATAAAGAATTTTTAATTTTTTTTACCGTGAGTCACGAAATTAGTTGTAAAGTATATCAAAATATCCTAAACTTGGCGGGAAAACCCGTAAAAACTTAAGTTTGAAAAATGTAAAACATACAACACCCGTGTGTCACATGTGAATATATGATATAAAAAATCAAAATTTATAAGGTACTGATAATTTTATTGAAAAACCGTCGTATATTTAACTTGTAATATATGTAATATTATTTTATTATTAACTTTTTTTTTTTACGTAAGACAATAATTTGTTCGTATAAATATATAAGGTGTGTATCAATTCATTATATTGAGATTCGATAAAGAGGTTTAGAATATATTTAATATTCATCTTCTTAGGCGTAATAATTTATTATTATTATTATTTATTTTATATTTTTTATTTCCCTTTGTTTTGTTTTTTTTGGCGTAACAATAGTTTTTCATATATATTTTTAATGTAACTTTTAATTCATTATATTAGAATTAGATACAGAAATTTAAGTTTATATTTTTTATATTTATTTTCCTTTTATAATAATTTTACATAACTCGTATTTTTTTAATAAATATTTAAAGTTCTAATAAAATTATTCCAACTTTTATTATAAATAAAATCTAATTCAACTTATATGGATTTTTTCTAGTTAATAAATTATTTATATTTTATATTAGAAGAATAAAAGTAAGATATTATATTAGTCAAAATATGTTAGAGAAAATATTAAATTAGGTAACATGTAATAAAAGAAAAATATTGAATTAGTCAAAATATAATATTAGAAAAATATTGACTTAGGTAAAATATAATAAAAGAAAAATACTAAATTAGGTAAGTACTAGGCTAGAATGACAACGAATCACCAGAGTTTTTCTAAAGCTAACGATGTGTGGGAAAAAGACACATAGGATATGAGAATTTTGCATTAATATATATATGGGGATCTATTTTTTTAGACTTCCTAGAAAATACTTGATTTTTATTCGGCTTGTGGACATAATTTTTATATCTTTTGTTTAAATTCTTAAAAAAACAATTAAAATAAATGGAAGTTCTCAACAAATAGGAATCCATGTGTACGTTTTATTGAAGGGAAACACTTATATTAGGCCAGATTAACGGGTCATGACCCGTTAGACCATCTGACCCGATACTATAATATATTGGTTTTTGTATTGTGATATATTGATTTTTGTACTGTAAAGTATTAGTTTTTCATAAATCTCTTACCCGTACTATGATTTATTAGTTTTTATACTGTGATGTATTTGTACTATGATGTATTGGTTTTTATTATAATGTAGGCTAATGGATGATCCGTTAGTACGGCCTAACAAGATTGTTGTTCTTGATTGAATTATTATTAGTATCTCAAATAAACTAAAATACTTCCACCAAACTTCTAGCTATATTATATATACATATAATAATTACATATGTTAATCTTTTTTTTTTTTTGGGCACAAATAAAAACATGGAATTATTTAGAACCAAAGTTTTGTGTGATTGGTTCTATATTTATCTAGAACCAACTCCATATAATCCCAAGCAATCGGAATATTAATTCTATTCGTGTGATATTATATATATGTGCGTGTTTATATATATTAGTAGTGCATCAAATATCTATAACAATATTTTCCAACAACTATCTTCTTCATTCAATTTCTTCGAGTCATATTCGGCCTTTTGGTATAAGATCAATGAAGTTTGCTCAATCTCTAAATTCGGCCTTTTGGGTATAAATCAGTGAAGTTTGTTCAATCTCTCATGGTAGTTTGGTAGTTCGAATTGTTATAACTATAGTTTATTCAGTAATCCTTGATCAATTTTATTTTTATTGCTTGACGTATGATCATATCCTAAACCTCCTCCAGCATTATAATATATATAACCACGACAATTCAAAAAATCTGAATTGATTTATGTGTTATATTAAAAATAATTTAAATAACTGCAAATCAATTTTCAATCTCAGCTGTTGCGTTTGAGCAAATGAATCTACTTTCGAAATAAGATTTATATTTTCCCAAAAGTTCGAAAATACTACAATGTTAAAGAGTTGTAAAACATCGATTATGTGCAAAATTTTAAACATTTTTTTCTTGCATCATCATGCGATCTTGTATAAGCAAATTCACTACAAAAAAACAAGATGTTACTGAGGGGAAAAGCCCTCGATAATCAGTTTACCGAAGGAAAAAACCGAGGAAAAATCCCCCTCAGTAAAACCTCCTCGGTAAACTTTTTCGAGGGGAATGTTGCCCTCGGTAGATTTTTTCGAGGGAATTAGCGAAGGTTTCTTTCTTCGGTAAATTCCCTTGGGCCTGAATATATATGCCCTCATAAAAACTGAGGGGATATTCACGCTCGAAAACCTCGGGGGGAAAATCCCCTCGGAATATTGAGGGGAAATAACCTTGTAAAATTAGAAGGTCTATGGTTTTGAAAATAAGTCTCAATTTTACAATGTTGTTATTCAATGTTAACCAACACTGATTACCAACATCGACCAGAGTAAAGTAAAAATATGCAGCGAAATTAATCGATAAGAACACGAGATAACAAATTCAGTTCACAAGTAAATACTTGTAAACTTGGGTGTACAAACCCGAAAACTATATTACTTTCTTGTTCACGTTCAATACAAAAATATAAAGTAATATATGAAAACTAAATATCAATAAACTTGATACTAAATACTTGTCGCCGGAATGGCAAGATCTTCTCCGTTGATCACGCAACTTCGAAGAGCTTGTTAATCTCGATCAATGGCTCCAAGTAGTTCTTCGTGTTCTTCTTTCTTGCTCGTCGTCTTGCATCCTTGTCTCGTGCGTCCTTCTCACAAGAAATCCGTGCGTAAAATCAATGTGTCCAAGCTTTAGGAACCCTTGTCTTAAATAGACAAACATAAATTCCTAAACTTGGTAAATACCTAAAACACAACCTAAACACAATCTAGGAAATAAATAAAGTCTTAAACATAAACTAGGAAACACAATATATTCCTAAATCTAGTTTCCTAACTTATTTTGTGCCCAAGAAAGGCAAATAACAAAATAGGAATTATTGCCAAGAATTAATTCCTCAACAATCTCCCCCTTTTGCCTTTTTGGACAAAACACTATGACGCAAGCACAAACGAAAATAACATACTAACTCCCCCTAAGTTAGAAAACTCCCCCTAAACAAAACACCCAATGTTGTTAAAATTCAAACCAACAGTACAAACCAACATTGTTCAAAAAACTTAACAACAGAAACTAACAAGGAACTTATTGACCTCGAACCCTCTTCGAACGAAGAGGGGATGTCGAAGTTCCTTCACCACCTTCCTTCCTCTTCCTCTCCTGCATTCGCATCAATCTCCTCAAAGCCTTATCGCGAGCTCGAATTCGCTTCCTCCTCCTTTCCTGAGCAAGGCTCGCCAAGGTTTCGGCAGCAACAACATCTTCAGCATCATCTCTATCAGCAGCAGCATCAACATCTTCACCAGCAACATTTTCATCAATAGCCATAGCTTCATTTTCACCATCCTTCTCCGCGTCACTCACCACATCTCCCCCTTTTTGCCCAGAAAGCGAAAGGACCTCCAAGAGAGAGCTCTGAAGCGCCTTAAGCTGTTTCATCTGCAAATCAATCGAGGCCACATGCGCACGAATAACCTGTGCAGAAATAGTGACCATGTTGGGACTGCCCGTACCAACACCACTAGCAACATTGACCTGAAAAGGAGCCTGCCAGGGTAGATCAATGACCTGGGCACCGGTAACGTGCTGATTTCGCAAAGCAAACCACTCAGCCTCTCCCGTGAGCACATCCTCGGGACTAAGCTGCAAACCTTGATTCTCCAACAAGCTGAAAATCAAAGAAGGAAAACACAACGATGCCGAGGACTTCGTGGTGGCAAACTTAGTAACAGTATCAAAAACATGCTGACCAAAGCAAAATTTGATCCCTCTCCCAAGACGAAACAAGAACTGGGCCTGAGGCCGCGTAACACAAGTTGTGTTTTTGGAGGGGACCCAATTACAAATGACAAGCTTATGCAAAATAGAGTGAAGAGATGAAAGACGTGTACTCGGGAGCTGCTCAAACTAAAAATTAACCATCCCACCAGACAGAAACGTGATGACCTCATTCAAATCATCCACAGTCGAGTCACCCCGGTAAAACTCAGTACCAAAGAACTCATCAATTAAATCAGGGGTGAACGAAAAAATTTTGCCACGCACAAATACCTTCCCATAATTGACCGACTCCAAATCGACCATAGATGGTAAAAGATTGGCAAAGAACTCGACAACAATATCACGTACAAAAGGCATGGCCGTTGACACGGTGGAATACATACCTTTGTGTCAGAGATAGGCAATGAGATTGTGTTTCTCAAAGAGTTCAACTGGGACTCGTTTCTCAGCAATTATATGACGGATCTGGTAGAAAGCAAAAAGCTCGGCAGCCTCAGTAGTGATGAATCTTTCTAAAAAGGGTACAATGTCCTCGAGTTCAGGGGTCGAAGACGCAGCACCTGTAGAGGACTCTGAGTGATCACAAGCAGCTGAAGAGGACTGCGTGGGAGTATGAGATGGAATTTGAACAGAGGCAGTGCAGGAGGACGAAACAGACGGGGAATTACGCAATGTTGGTAAAGAGGTACCAACAGGACAAGCAACATCGTCCTTCGCAGCAACCTTCTTTTTCTTCTTATCCTTCTTGCAAGCAGCAACAAAATCACGAATAGGCATATCAAACGTGGAGTCAGGGGAATATTCAAACAGACCCGTATCAAACTCAGGTGTAGCAGCACGAACTGGAGACGACGGGGAATCAGGGCAGGCGGTTTAGCGGAACTGGTAACTTTGCCGGTGATAAAATCCAGCACAGTATATGGAGAGGAGGAATACTCAGTCGCAGAGGACTTAGGAGAAACCTTGACCGATGGCTGACTTGATCTCCTGTCGGTTTTGCGCACAAGCTATTTTTGGCGAGTAAACTTCTTCGCTGGCAAACTCTGGGCAGAAGACGGCGGCGACACAGACCCCTCGACCGGAGTAGCAGGCACAAAGTCTTCATCATCAGGGTCAGACATCACGGTGACATCCACCCTGAGGTTCATATGCTCGATAGGCACGGTGCGGCGCGGCCCTGCCTTGCTTTTCGAGACAGTGGGTGGCACAACGCCGGGCGGAATGTTGTGCACGCGCCTAGACCACTTCAGGGTTGGGTTCCCCACGCGTCCAAAAGTCTCAGCCACAAATGCCAAATCCGGGGGATTATCCACGTCAATTTCGTTCCCGGGCTGTCCAGGAAACACTTGAGGTACTGGCGTGGCGTCGGTTGGTGACGAAACGGGCACGGCGGTGCGAGAATCGGGCGAAGGCGAAGGTGGTGGCGATGTTGATAGTGGTGGGTTTGAAGAACTACCACCACCGATTTCCTCGAGAATATAAAGGCCACCAAACTTAGGATATGGCAACGGGACCTGTTCGCCGGAGCGGCGAACTTCTTCAAGCAGTTCTGGGACAGATGAGGACGGCGGCGGCGAACTGGTCATCCTGCAAAAACGCACAGATACACAACCAACAGGAAAATCGAGAGAATTGGAGAGGGTTAAGGATTCTGGAGAGTTTTAATTCGAAAGGGATTTTGTGAGCAAACGGTAAAAAGAGTTCAGCTTTTTATCCCCCAAAAAGTGACCGTTGCACGAGGAGAGAGAAGGTAAAAATAAAAGAAAAATTCTCAAAATTTCTCACCGGTTGATATTAGGAGTAAAACACGATTTTTATTTCCTTTTTATAAAACACCACTCCCCCTTAGTTTAGGCAACACTATCACACTAACAAGCCCATTATCTTTTTAATTATCCCCCCTTTTTTTAAAAATAAAATAAAAATGCACAACCCGAGCTACAAAATGACCGAAATACAAAGCTGAATTTTAATGAACCATCAGCACAGTTGTAACTATTTTGTGCAATGTTAATTTTCACTCACCAAATTCACCTCATTATTATCTGTCCAGCCGTCCGATTTTAACCCCACTGAAACACTCAGTTAGCTCAATTCAAAATGAAATTAAGAGATTTCAAGCAAGACACAAACATAAGAAACAAAACGCACAGCAAGAAGGCATCTTCACAGAGTATGAATGTCCTACGGGATGCCTAGAATTCATGACCTAAAAGATTAAACAAAAACATATTCAGATTTCAGTGACTTGATCCAATGTTGCTTTTTATTGCTAACAACATTATGAACCAACATTGCCCTTAGGTGAAGTCAATGGAAACTTACCCCTTAACCCAAGTTAATGACTACGTCAAGATCTCTCAAGAAGGTGAATTTTAAAGATTGGATCATTTGAGTCCAAATTTTCTTCATCCTTGAAGGGATTTAAATCTTTTAATCTTCAGCAATTGCTGTTAAACACCTCTTGTTTTTGGACCTGGGAGAAAGCCAGTTTCTGCGGGCAAGTCCCACAATCACCTAATTTGAAGAGGTTGATCTTTTTTGTCATTACTTTTATTGCAACGCAGGACCTTATTGCACTTTCAATCAAACTCAATGCATTAGAATTATGTATGAAAATAAAGGTAAAAATGCATGCAAAATTATACAGATGTTGTGACTGATGTTGATAAGAGGTGTCACAACATCACAAACCAACATTGGTTAGACAATGCACATACCGAGATCTCTTCTCAAACGAGAGAAGGTCTCGAAATCTAATGCCTTCGTGAAGATGTCAGCTAGCTGATTATCAGTTCCAATATGTTCAAGGCTAACAATCTTCCTCTCAACTAAGTCTCGAATAAAGTAGTACCTTATATCAATGTGTTTGATTCGAGAGTGCTGGATTGGATTTTTGGAGATGTCAATGGCACTGGAATTGTCACACAACACCGTCAAGATACTACTGTGCAGACCGTAGTCCTCAATCATTTGGTTCATCCACAGTAATTGTGTGCACGCACTTCCAACTGTAATGTACTCGGCTTCAGCTGTAGAAAGAGAAATACAATTTTGCTTTTTGCTGTACCAAGAAATTAGGTTAATACCCAGAAAAAAACATACCCCATTAGTACTCTTCCTATCTACCACATCTCCAGCCCAATACGAATCAGTGTACCCTATAAGTTCAGTACAAGTATCTTTTGTGTACCACACACCTAGTTCAGTTGTACCAGTAATGTATCTAATAATTCTTTTAACAGCTTTCAAGTGTGACTCTTTTGGATTAGACTGATATCTAGCACATAAGCACACACTATACATAATATCTGGTCTACTTGCTGTCAAATACAACAAACTCCCTATCATACTTCTATACATGGTGTTATCAACACCCTTACCAACATCGTCCCTAGACAACTTCACAGTTTTGCCCACCGGCGTTTTCTTAACAGTTTCACTCTCTAACCCAAACTTTTTGATTAAGTTCTTTGCATATTTAGTTTGGGAAAGAAAAATACCGTCATCAAGCTGTTTTATTTATTAAGCCAAGAAAGTATGAGAGGTTACCTTCCATGCTCATCTCGAATATATCGGACATCCGAGTAACAAACTCCTTGACCATCTCCTCGTTAGTAGATCCAAAAATAATATCATCAACATAAATTTGGACAATTAAAATGTGCTTATTGGACTTAAGAAGGAATAAAGTTTTATCAACTTCCCCTCGTCTAAAGTTCAAATAAAGCAAATATTGAGTTAGCCTTTCATACCAAGCTCTTGGGGCTTGTTTTAAACCGTAAAGAGCCTTTTTCAGTTTTAGAACAAAATTTGGTTTTTGAGGATCCACAAATCCTTTAGGCTGCTCAACATACACTTCTTCACTTAAGACTCCATTTAAAAAAGCACTCTTAATGTCCATTTGATGCAATGAAATCTTCATATAACATGCAACAGAAAGCAAAAGCCTTACTGACTCAATGCGAGCAACAGGGGCAAAAGTTTCATCAAAATCAATTCCTTCAATTTGCGTATACCCTTGTGCAACAAGTCGTGCTTTGTTCCTCACAATATTCCCAGCCTCATCAGTCTTGGTCTTGAACATCCACTTTGTTCCCGTCACATGGGAATTTTCTGGTCGTGGCACCAAATCCCAAACATCGTTTTTGGCGAACTGGTCCAGCTCCTCTTGCATTGCCCGAATCCAGAACTCATCCTTGAGTGCATCCTCCACTCGCTTGGGCTCTATTTTAGAAAGATACAAAGATTCACGAATCTTAGAACAATTAGTAGACAGAAATACATACCTGACCATTTCCTTGAAATTGATATGTCTCCGTCTTGTACTTCTTTCATCTAAATCACCAATAATTTGGCCCATGGGGTGGTTTTTCTGGATTCTGGATGGAACATCCCTCTGATGAAGATCAATGGGATCAGCTGGATCTTTTTCTTCTGAATTAGAATCAGAATCTGCGACTTGGCTCGATGTTGGTACTGATGTTGGTATCTCAGTATCAATATTGTTATCAACATCACTCGAATCTCTGAGTTCATCACCTACATCTTTGTTCTCAATACCTACACCAACAACTGAAGTAGGAGTGACACTACCTTGAGGATTTTGATCATAAACCAGATCATTATCCTCGGCAGGCTTGACTCCACTCGTTAGATCATCAAACTTGGTATTCACTGACTCAAACATGCTTCGAGTTCGAAGGTTAAACAACCTATATGCATGACTATTTTGGGAATAACCCATGAAAATACACTTATCACTTTTTGAGTCGAGTTTAGCTAGATGATTTTTATCGTTAAGCACATAGCACATACATCCAAAAAACATGAAAATAACTCAAGTTCGGTTTCTTCCCAATCAACAATTCGTAGGGATTTGCACATGAACCTGGTCTAAAATAAGCCCTATTTGTGATATGACATGCAGTGTTTATTGCTTCAGCCAAAAAACATTTAGCTATCCTATTAGAAATGAATATAGTTCTAGTCATCTCCGCTAGAGTTCTATTCTTACGTTCAGCTATGCAATTTTGTTGAGGGGTAATTGGAGAAGAAATTCATGACTAATACCCTCAGAAGTGCAGTACTTCAAAAAAGATGCGTTTTCAAATTCCTTTCCGTGATCAGTTCTAATTCTACCAATTTTCACATAAATCTTACACATAGCTTCTTTGCAAGTTTTTTGAAAGCCTCAAATGTTTCAGATTTTTCTTTTAGAAATTCTACCCAAGTAAACCTAGAAAAATCATCAACAATAACGAAAAACATACCTCTTACCACCAAGGCTCTCAACCTCAAGTGGTCCCATGAGATCCATGTGAAGCAATTCAAAGCAAGATGATGTAGTGAGACTTTGTTGGACTGGATGTGGCACCCTGACCTGTTTCCCTTTCAGGCATGCCTCGCACACCGGAATGATCTTGGTGTTGAGATTAGGCAGTCCACTCACAGCTTCTTCCTTGACCAACCTGTCCATCATCTTGTAGTTGACATATCCAAGCTTTTGATGCCACAGCTCCGCATCACTCAAATGAGACAGTCTGAAAAAAGCATCACTTTGAATTTGGTAGCAATTATCTGAGGTTCTTTTGCCTTTGAGAATGCATTGTCCATTCTCCTCATAGACTTCACATTCTTCACGGTTGAATTTGACGCTAAAACCTCCGTCGCACAATAGACTTATGCTGATCAAATTTGTAGTAAGTCCTTCTACTAGTAGCACATTTTCCAGTGTTACAACTCCAGGAACATGGAGAGTCCCTTGGCCAATGATTTGGCCGTTTGCGCCTCCTCCATACTTCACTTTTCCACCTTTAAATCTGACAATGTTGGAAAGCAATTCTTCTGAGCCTGTCATATGCTTTGAGCATCCACTATCAAAATACCAGGCTCTAGGGACATGAGACTTCAGGGAGGTATAGATCATATTACACTTGATGCTGTTTTTCTTGACCCACACTTGTTTGAACCTGATGTTGGTAGCGCAGTTACCAACATGGGATTTATCTGCCACACTGGTTCTCTTAAAGTGTCTTTTCTCTCCAATGATCTTCCAACAAAAGGGCCTGATGTGCCCTGGTTCTCCACAATAATGGCACACGTACCGTCTTCTTCTCTTTTTGTGAAGTTTGGAAGATTTCTGTAGTTGACTTGGATCATTCATTGGCTGACTTGTCTTGTAACCTATTCCATGTTTTGAGGACTCTGGGAAGCTAATTTCCAATATTTCATCCAGTTTCGCCTTACCTTTATTTAGATTTGAAATGGTTCCTCGAACAGTGGTCAGTTCGTTCTTCATCTTTTCCAGCTCAGCGTCCTTCTTGGAGAGAGACGTTTCCAATCGGAAAATAATGTCAAGCTGATCTTCCTTTTCTTTGGTTAGTTTCTCTACTTCTTTTTCGAGCTCTTTAGCCTTGAGTACTTGTTTACTCCAACTGACAAACAATTTCTGGTGATCAACACTCAGATGCTCGTATTCCTCATAATAATCAGTGGTCTCGGCATTCAGGCACACGATGTTGTCTGCAAGCAAACCAACATGAACATCGTCGTCCCACACAACATGGAAGAATAAAGTTGGAACGGGATCAGTTGACTCAGAATCATTAACATCTTCGGTGAAGTCAGTAGCGACCATGCTTTTCTTTCAAAGAGTGTTGGGACACTCGTTCTTGTAATGTCCCTAACCTTTGCATTCGTGGCATTGAATCTCGTTGAGCGGTTTTGTTGAACTGGACACATTGGGAATTGAAGTTGTGGACTGAGATCGGGGAAGAGTACGTCCAGTAAACTTTGGAGTAGATGTCTGTTGTCTGTTCCTTGGATTTGAGCTTCCAAAATTGTTCTTTTTCTTCAAGAAATTGTTGAAGCGTTGAGTCACAAAGGCCAGTTCATCTTCTCCGAGAGTAGTTGACTCCATTTTTTTAATAATTCCATTAAAATCGAACTCTTCGTCATCTTCATCATCGACTGCAATTGAATCGGAAGAAAAAGCAACATTCTTCTCTTTCGAGCTAGAGTTAACGTGTTCCATCTCATGTTGCTTGAGATTTCCAACTAAGGTGTTGAAATCGATGTTATCAACATCTTTGGATTCTTCTATGGCCACCACCTTCATGCTATATTTCTTCGTAATGGATCTCAGCAATTTTCCTACAAGACGGGAATTAGTTATGGCCTCACCAAGCTCTCTGCACTCTTCAGTTATTTCCGACAATCTTACGGAGTAGTCCATGATTGACTCTTTCTCATCCATTCTCATAGCCTCGAAGGTGGATATGAGCATTCTTAATCTGTATTTCCTCACGCTTGCAGTTCCTTCACACACCCTCTGGAGTGCATCCCATACATCCTTTGCTGACTCGCAATTTTTGATGATGTGGTAGTAGCTTGCATCTACATAGCCACACAGGTGTTGATGCATTTGGAGTTCCAATTTGCAGTAGTTGCTTCATCAGCAGTCCATTCTTCCTCCTTTTTGTGGATGGCATCGCCCTCGCCATCCGTGACACGTGGCTTTTCCCATCCAATGAGGACAGTTTTCCAAACACGCTCGTCGATACTTTTCAAATGCCATCTCATTCTTTGTTTCCAGAGAAAATAATTCTCACCATTAAGGATTGGAGGCCTCGGGTTGCCTTGAGCGTCCATAGCACCTAATAATAAGGATCAATACTTAAGAGGTTAAGTAACCCGCTCTAGATGCCAATTGTAAAATTAGAAGGTCTATAGTTTTGAAAATAAGTCTCAGTTTTACGATGTTGTTATTCAATGTTAACCAACAATGATTACCAACATCGACCAGAGTAAAGTAAAAATATGCAGCGGAATTAATCGATAAGAACACGAGATAACAAATTCAGTTCACAAGTAAATACTTGTGAACTTGGGTGTACAAACCCGAAAACTATATTACTTTCTTGTTCACGTTCAATACAAAAATATAAAGTAATATATGAAAACTAAATATCAATAAACTTGATACTAAATACTTATTGCCGGAATGGCAAGTTCTTCTCCGTTGGTCACGCAACTTCGAAGAGCTTGTTAATCTCGATCAATGGCTCCAAGTAGTTCTTCGTGTTCTTCCTTTCTTGCTCGTGCGTCTTGCGTCCTGTCTCGTGCGTCCTTCTCACAAGAAATCCGTGCGTAAAATCAATGTGTCCAAACTTTAGGAACCCTTTTCTTAAATAGACAAACATAAATTCCTAAACTTGGTAAATACCTAAAACACAACCTAAACACAATTTAGGAAACAAATAAAGTCTTAAACATAAACTAGGAAACACAATATATTCCTAAATCTAGTTTCCTAACTTATTTTGTGCCCAAGAAAGGCAAATAACAAAATAGGAATTATTGCCAAGAATTAATTTCTCAACAAACCTAAAAAAGAAACAAGGGGAAAAATACCCTCGGAAAAACCGAGGGGAAGTACCTCTCGGATTTTCCCTCGAAAAATATTAAAAAACAATATTTTTTAAATAAAATGAAAAAACCGACGACATTCTGCACGTCGGTGTTTCTGAGGGGTTGCCCTCGATTTTTTCTTTTTTATTTTTAATTATTAATTTTAACTCCTTTTTATTTATTAAAACACCCCAGAATTTTAAAAAAAAATTATTAATAAACATACAAATAAATGAACTAATTATTATATAAATATCTGAAAATTTACAATTATTAAATTTGTTAAACAAAAGTGTTTATAAAAATATAAAACAGTCCTATGACGGGGGAGGTTGTGGCGGGGGTTACTGCTGTAAACGAGCTAACAGCTCGGCCATCTGGGCGTTCACCTGCGCCTGAAATTGCTGCTGCTCGTGTAGTAGCTCAGACTCTCGGTGTTGCTGCTCACGTAGTCGCTCAAACTCGTTGTATCGCTGCTCCATCGCCTCCCGAGCTCGTCTCGTGGCCTCTAACTCCTCCCTCTGCGCCTGGAGCTGTGCCTTGAGCTCTCTCACGTGGGTCCTATCCTACTGGGAGGAGGAGGAAGAGGAGCTACCTCGAAAACCCTTCGCAGAAGCCACCAACTTTTCGAACAAGCCAATGTCGTAATGTCAGCCCTTACTCGACCCGATGACATCAAGATAAACCCGATCAGGGTCAACCTCGTTATCCAGATCCTATGAAGACGCACGTGCATCATATTATAATCACGTTCTCAAACCTGGTCAAGGTCAACCTTGTTATCCGAAAATTCCGAGGAGAATAATCCCCTCGGGTTTTTTTTTAATTAAAACAAATAAAAAAAATAGAAAAATCATATTTACCGATAAACACCCGATTCTCGTAGTATTATGACATCGAGACGCACTCCGTGGCACCTTCACAAAATCACGATACTTCTTCGCTTCGCGTTTCTAACCGAATAAGTTGATCGATCAATCGTATCTTGGTTGTTGGTCGAATTACACGACATGTGTAAATATGCACATGCTCGGTGATATTTTTCTATCGAGACCGGGTCAAGACCACCCCACGTGCCTAAAATGATAGGATTTGTTAAATCTTTGCTATTTTTCTAATTTTCTCGATTTTTTTTTAAATCGAAAAAAATAGAAAATACGTATTTACCAATAAATACTCGATTCTCGTGGTTCTATAACATCGAGACGCACCCCGTTCCAGCTTCAAAAAATCACAACACTTAATTACTTCACGTTTTCAACCGAACAAGTTGATCGATCGATCGTATCTTGGTCGAATTACACGACACGTGTAAATACGCACATGCTCGATGATATTTTTCAATCGAAACCTGGTCAAAATCACCTCACGTGCCTAAAATGATAGGATTTATTTTATTTTTACAATTTTTCTATTTTTTTGCGACGACATATTGTTGCGAGATGAAAAAATCAAGTTCACCTTTGAGGTTCATGGTAAATTGTACGAGCTGTTTACTTATAATTTAGAAGAGGCTATATAGCTTCGAACAAATATACACTTATTCAATTGAATATTTTTCATTACTGTCATTCAAAGTAAGATTATGTAAAGACCTTACAGTTGCAATACGAGGAGTTTATACTATTTGAGAGCAAGGAATGGTGTATCATGATCTTAATTGATTAAAACATATAAAGAGTCCTAACTACTTTCAAGTATATTTTGAAAATAGAAAATGATATTGAAAAAAAAAATAAACATATTTAAGAACTCCCCTTTATCTAAAAGCACGGTGAATAAACTCATGAGATTATTAAAGGGAAATAAATATGCAAAAGTCTTTAGATGATTAAAAGATTTTTCATCATGTATGATGTTCAGCTTTATATCTCAAACGATGTTGAATTAGACCAAACGAGCATATAATACTATAACTGATTAATTGTAGTCATACGAATTGAAGGAAATAATGTTAATATATCATTTTAACGTAACATCGTGATCCATGCACATTCAAGAGATATAGACTATATGAAAATGATATCGAGTGACATAGACGATATGGAACAATTCGACTACTTATTCCTACATATTCCTTTATTTCATCTACATTAGATGATGCGGATCAATTCGACTATTTATTTCTAGATATTTCTACAAAATATTTTAGGAATTTTCTTAGATACTAATATTATATAGTTTCTATTTTATTTGTTGTTTTCTATTGCGTCTTGTGAATTGTAATTTTGTTTGATACTTGTTAAATCTTAAAATATTTATTTATTTTGTTTGTTAAGATTGTATATTAAATTACATTTTCAAAAATAAAATAATTATTTTTAATTTTAATAATAACTTATTCAAATGCAATATGCAATGTTATTTACACTGTGCAATATCTGGGCCTAAATACTAAAAATACAACGCGTTGAGCGATGTGCTTTTTGAAATACATATTTTATTCATATGAATTATGAGACTTGCACTAAAATCAGAAAACCAATAAAACTACATATGCATCACACCTTCTAGAAGGGGCATGCCCAGCTTGCATCAATTAGCATGCATGCTTTTACATTGTATCATTTTCAAATTGTTTTTTTTTTTCACTAATTACATCAACCAATTCTTTGTATTTTATTGAAGATACTGTCACCATTAAATGTATTAGACTTTATAGCTTTGACAATATTCTTTCTTCTAGATGTATTAGCGTCTTGTTTGTCCTCCCACCATCTTTTTATTTTATTTTTTTAATTTTATTTCTTATTATTATTAAAAAATAAATGAGAAAAAAAAAAGAAATAAAAGAAGAAAAGGTACAATTGAACAATGATTCATAGTTTTCCAAGTTGTTTTCTTCCAGATGATAAAACTTAATTTTCTTTTAATAATCTTTTTCAAAATTTCCTTCTCCATTAAATTATCATGCCCAAATTTTTCTCAAGGAGAAAATGCTCTACAACTAAAAGACAATTGCCATGTGCTCATGCTATAACTAGGGAGGTATGAACTTAGTTAGAGTGTAAATAATCCTTAATTATTCGAGCTTTCAAATTTTTATTTAAGTTCAGTTTGATTAAACTCTTAGTAGGTTGAGTTATATACACTTTATTCTTTTCTTTACTTTTCGAATGGAGTTGAGTCGTACTTTACATCTTATCAATCAGAAAAATGAATTCAAACACAACCATTATTATGTTGGAGTTCAAATGAGATTTTACCTATTAATCTTAAATTGAGCATTGACCGGTTAAGTTCGTTTTGCAACCTATCATGTCATCTACAAAACAAGGCACACTAATCAAATCACAACTTTAGCAACAAAAAAAAAATAAAAACATCACACCATTTGCATTGAAAAATATGAAATCAGTGGCCTATACATGCCAATTAAAGTACCAAGAAATCTGTTATCCGAGTCAATATGCTTATTATACAGGGGACAGAGAAATCAAACTTATGTAATAGTATATAAAATGCTTGCCATGTGACACGCTATTTTATTTTATATATCCAGTTGGCCTTGATAAATTAATAATATTTTTCTGATTTTCAGCAGATCACATCCCTACTAAATCGAGACGGTGCATTATACATCTTAAATTATTTGTCCGTTCTTGCATCATTTGTGGATATCACGTTATTCATCTATTAAGGTGTAATCACAAATGATTGTTTAAAAAAGAAATGTCCCCACAACAATCATGCATAAATATTTTATTTTACTTAAATACATAATGATTTACGTCAGATTTTCAGGCCGGGTAAATACTAGTCTTAAACTAAATTAATGGCTTGTAATCCGTTAGGCCATCTGTTTGATACTACAATATACTGGGTTTTATATTATAATTTATTAGTTTTTGTACTCGAAATTACTAATTTTTCATAAATCACTGACCCATACTATGGTGTATTGACTTTTATAATATGATGTATTGGTATTATAATGTATTGATTTTTTACTATAATGTATTGATTTTTATATTATGATGCATTGATATGAGATTTTGGTTTGACGGATGATCTGTTAGTCGGAGAGTATTTCCCTTCAAGCATATATATTCGTTCATAAATGTCCAATATGAAATAACAATAATAATAATAATAATAATAATAATAATAATAAGGGGATGAGATGAGAAAACGACGGAAACCCTCCCTTCTCTCTCTTGAATTTCTTCTCTGACCCAATCGGCTCCCGGCTGCCTTCCCGGCAAGCCTCTCCACCGCCGCTACTCCGACAATTCCACAGGCGCACGTTCATCCATGGTTGCTGCTTGCTGCGTCGCCGGCTCTGTTCTCAGCGTTGAGTACCCTACCGCCCTTCATGGCTGCCACAACGACGTCTTTACCAGGCCTCTTGGCCGTTGCCTATCCGGCAACATCACTGACACATGCTCAGCCATGGCTACCCTCTACTGCGATGCCAGCTCCGCTTTCTGCGCTGAGTGCCTCACCCCCTCCGTTGGCTGCTCCATGGATGCCACCTATTTTGTCCTTCTCTAATGCGGGTTTCGGCGGCTCGATCTTCATATCTGGGTCAACAGTTATCCCCCTCGTCACAACCGCCCCGATGGGTTTGACTTTCGGTTCCCTCCCGACGGCTAAGGTTTTTCCCTCTTTCCTTGCGCTGCAAGTTTCACCTTTTCACACTCTCGTCAATTCTTCTCTTGCCAACGCGGTGCACAGGCCGACTATGATGGTTACTGCCTCTTCTTCATCGCCCGTGGCTGCGCTGCCCCCTTTTTCTGGCACCGCTCGACCTCCAATACCTAATGCAGTCGCCTCGGTCTTCCAGCCTGTTTGGATCCCTTCCGCGATTTACATGCCGATCCCGACTATGATTCCTCCCTTCGAGATGCATCTGACTATTGTCTAGACCACTGCGACCAGCCTCTCGCCTATGCCGAACTGGTGTACCTCCGACAGCAATGCATCCCAACCACCAAACCCCACGACTGTCTTCTCCATGCCAAACGGTAATGTTACCGGAACCTTCACGTAGCCTTTTACGGGCTTCTCCTCGGGGGTCCCGATCCCGGAGGTCAAAACGGGCGAGTTCTATTCGGTTACCATCGGTGAAAAGTAATTAACATGAGTTTGTCTTGATTTTAGTTAGTATTTTAGTTCGTTTTTATTGTTGATTTCGATGAAAGTTGGATAAATTGAGAATATTTTTGTATTTTCTTATCTCCAACTTGTTTTATCGTATTTTAATTATAATTAATTAATTTTATATTTATTTTAGGTATTTGAAGTGTTTTGGCCTGGAGATAGTCGAGGGTGGGCCTACGAGTGAAGTTTTAGTGAAAACGAGCCTCGATTTGAAGTATTACCCACGCTGGCCGACACTTGCTGCATTGGTTGGCCGACACTGGGTTACCCAGTGCGATTGCAAATTCAGAAAATAAGAGCTTTCGACCCAGAAAATGAACAAGCCCAGCTCCAACGCGTTTTTAAAAAGGGTCCTACTATATTAACAACAGTTGGGGAGACTTGGTCAAGGGGAGAAGACCTTTCCTTTGAAGGATTAGAAGAGAATAATTATTATTGGAGTTTTTGGAATAAAAAAGGAAATAAAATCAAGATACCTATTTGAAAAAGGATTTGGTGATAGAAAAGGAGACCACCAAATCCTATAAAAGGAGCGACGCCTAGCAAACACGAGAACTCTCTCCCAACTCTCGAACCTCTTGGGGATGACAACCCAAGAGTGTTCTTTATTTTCTTTCTTCCATATTTCTTAGTTTTAAATTTCTAATTTTAGATTAAGTATATTAGTTCTTAGGTAATTTAGATTTAAGATTTCGCTTCCGGACGCTGTTACTTTCATCGTTTAATTAGTAAGTTTTCAATTTCTTTCGTTTAATTAGTTTAATTAATTTCTTATGCTTTTAATCTCTTACTTTGCTAGTTTAATTTAGAATAATTGATCTTCAAACAAATAAACCCCCCCACCCCACCCCCACCCCCAAGTATGATGAATTGTATGGATCTTGATTGTGTTGATGATGGTTGTGGGTTTGTGATGATAAGATTATTGATGATTTTTGGCTAGATCTTATGGGTCTAAAGCCTAAATTCGTTGTGAACCATCAATTGGGTTTTCCCAAGAGATCGTGGAGACGAACTGAAGCTCTAGAACCCTTGGTTTCCTAAACTTTTCAAACCCCTTTAATATTATTGTTCTTCGTTTAATTCAAAGTCTTGATTTTATGTGTTTAAATTAGGTTTTTATTTTTATTTCTTATTCGTGAAAAACAAACACAAAAGGAACTTCCGAATCTAGTTTTCCTTGAGAGACGACTTGCGTCATCTTATCAACCTACACACGATCTCGTTCTCTTGCGAGCGAGCTTTTAAAAATTTGACAAATATTTATAAAGTAGGTACACAAAAGCTCGAATAAAAAATATATACCAAAACAGAGTTTCGAAGTTACGTGGATCCCTTATTGGTCGTCTGCTGCAACCTAAAGGGTCTAAACCTTTGTCGTTCAATGAAATCAAATACTTATTGAAAGTCTCTTGGGCTACGGTCGGACCATGGAGTTTTTCAACATCTCTTTTTCCATGACTGAAGATCGAGATCGCTCTTTTTCGAAACCGTCCTGGAAACTTGGCTCGATTGCCTTTCGTCTCTTATCGTGGACCACAGACTTCAACCCTTACAAGGTCCCCTCGGCGTCGTCTCAGGTTTGGTTGCGCATTTATGAATAGCCGGTCGAGTATTGGGATCGTTCTTTCATTCTTAAGATTGCTAATGTTGTTGGTAAACCTTTGCAAATCGATGAACGCACTGTGAATGGTTCTGTTAGGCAATTTGTTCGTATTTTGGTTGAATTAGATTTAAACAATAATTTGCATGAAACTGTTATGATTGAGCGTGAAGGATATTGTGGACTACATTTCATTAGGTTACGAGAACTTGTCGGATTTTTATTCCTCTTGTAAAACCTTTGGGCATCTCATTGGTTCTTGTCCTTCCTCTGGGTCACGTGTTTCTCAGCAAGTTAATAGAGACGATTGGCATACGCTTAATTCTAGAAGATCCCGTCGATGTTCTAATTCTCTTGATCGACAAGGCCGTCAGCATAAGGATTACCACTCGACAGTGAAAAATCTTATTGATAACTGTTTAGCGACCTCTAACGCTTTTAATGTGTTACAGCCTGATGGTTGCATGGGGTCTCTGTCACATCCTTCCGAGGTGCCTTCTTCGAGGTCTGTTCCTATGTCCCCCATCCCCGGGAATCCTATTCCTAAATCCTCTACTGCTTCTGTTACTTCGTCCGTTTTGGATGGGAAGGATCACTATGGCTCTCTCCCCATGAATGGTCTTCAGACTAACCGAACCGATGGAGCCGCCCGTCCAGCGCTACAGCCTGCCACAACCAGCAGTTCGGACCATGGTGAGAAACAACTGCACACCTTTGCAGGGAGAACCATTCGACCGTATACAGGTCAACTGAGAGTGTTTGTGACACTTCTCGACGACTTGTGCTTTACGAGAAACTTCCGCCACCTTCCGCGTCAACAACATCTTTGAGCACGGGTTATGTTGATAAGGTGTGGATTCTTCGGATAAGGTTTCTCCATCGCCGCAACATATTTCAAAAGACTGTCTTGCACTTGAAAAAGGCATTATAGTGGATGATTCGCATATCGGCAGCCAACATCGCACCCCACTTTTACGTAAACCTGCCACCGATCGACGTACCCAGGAATTACTAGATAAAATTAAAAAAGTACAACAAGAGTCTTCTACTCCTTTCATTGTTGACAATACAAAATTCTCTCCTACCGTTCACCTTATGAGTATCACTTCTACACGATCTTGGACGGATATTATTGAAAAGGAAGATTCTACCCCTATAATTCAAAGAGTTCCCTTACATGAGGTTTCTTGTGAAGTGCTAGTATTTCTATTTTTATTTTTTGTTGAATTGCTTTGTATTCAGATTGTTTTCTCCTTTATTTTAATAAAAGTGCCATAATTTAATTTAAAAAAAAAACAGATATATTTGTTATCAACACTGGTAAATGGTAAACAATTATTAATTTACTGATTACGGAATTCTCAAAAAAGTCTTCAAATTAATAAACGAAGTCTGGAAAGTAAAGAGAGGAAAAATCTTTTCGAATACATAAATGAAAACCTATATAGAAAAGCAGAAAGCATTTGGCATTTGGCATCATTGGCCCATTTGATTAAAGTTTCCAACTTTTAATTATTACACCAAATCGTATTATTATTATTATTCCGGATCAACTTTATACTTTTCATGACATCAATCATTACATCACCCCATGACTTTACCTACTTCAAACAAACAATGAACTTGTTTATGTCACCTAGGTCATCAAGATTTTGATTCTTCCCTAAATACAAATTTACGTTTATTTAATAAAATTTAAGAAAATATTAATTTATATAATAAAATACTGTAATTTTAATCTAATTAAATAAAGATAGATTTGCATGAAAAAAACAAATATATATATAATACAAGCATTAGGTAATTGAGTAATTTACAATCTATTGCATCAAACCCAAATTTATTCATTATAATATATACGGAGCAATATTGCTCCTGATATGGGACACATGTCCTCGTAATCTTTTCCACCTTTCTTTTATTTTTTATTACGACTTTGCAAAATGTACATATTAACTAGGTTAAAAAAAGTTGTGCCACATTAATTATTTTTACATATAGTTTATTGAAGTCTGAAGAGGGCCAAAGTGCAAAAAGGCTATAGTTATGGGACCAAAAACGGAAGAAAAAACATGTTAATTTAAATTCACCTCTCCATCATGAAAAGCTTCTAAAGTGACCCATTTTCTCATCATCTTCTTCTTCATGAAGTGAAAATGGAAGGTGGAGATATACTCAGAGTAAACAGCTCGAGCATATGGAGAAACACGGGCATGGAGGCGTTTTCGAGGTCCGCAAGAGCCGACGAGGCTGACGACGAAGAGGCGCTAAAATGGGCGGCGCTGGAGAGGCTGCCGACGTGTCTCCGAATACAGAGAGGCATTTTGACAGAGGAAAAAGGTCAACCGCGCGAAGTCAACATAAAGAACCTCGGAATGGTTGAAAGAAAGAATCTTGTCGAGAGGCTGTTGAGGATTGCTGAGGAAGGCAATGAGAAGTTTCTGATGAAGCTGAAAGACCGTATTCACAGGTGTGTTTCATTTCTTGATATTACTCTGTTTTTTCTTCGCATCAATTTTGGTTGACTTTTTTTTTTTAATAAATAATAATTGGAAATACAGAGTTGGTCTTGATCTCCCGACGATTGAAGTTCGATTCGAGCACTTGAGTGTCGATGCGGAGGCGTATGTTGGTGGTAGAGCTTTGCCTACGGTGTTCAACTTTACTGTTAATATCTTGGAGGTGATTCAAAATCTCATTCAGTAAATTTATAAAGAAGAAAAAAAAAATTGAAAATGTTATATTTTAGCCATTTTTCGAAATAATATGCTTTTAGCAATTTCTGAATTCAATTTGGGAAAAAAAAAATTGAATAACACCTGAATATATGACCTTTTTTTTTTTTTTTTTGGTATTTTAATTATGGACAGGGTTTCTTGAGTTATTTTCATATTCTTCCAAGAAGAAAGAAACCATTACCAATTCTGCATGATTTAAGTGGAATTATCAAACCTGGAAGGTGAGCATAGAGTAATGTAAACCAGTCGGGCCAGGCCGGCTAACCCTTTTTGTTTCTTGTTATTCCTCTGTTTCGTTCTTGGTCCGAAAATTGCATTTTAATAGAACTATACCATTATTGAGATTACAATTTGCAAAACAGAGACATTGTAATTAGACTTAACTTGAAGGGTACCTTTTTTTTTTTGTAACAATATAGTTCGGGCTTTGCAGAATGACACTACTTCTCGGGCCACCAAGTTCTGGAAAAACCACATTGCTGCTGGCTTTGGCTGGAAAACTTGATCCACAGTTAAAAGTAAGGGGTAAAAAAAAAAGTTATCTTAAATAACATAATGTTGAATTAGAAAAAAAATAAAAAATTATGCACACCTTCTAATTGTTGAGTTCACAGGTATCCGGAAGAGTAACATACAACGGTCACAACATGACCGAATTCGTACCACAAAGGACGTCGGCATACATTAGCCAAAACGATCTGCACATCGGAGAGTTGACGGTTCGAGAAACACTGGCCTTTTCGGCTAGATGTCAAGGAGTTGGACCTCGTTATGGTCAATAACTAATTTCATTTGATTTATGTTGTGATCTTACAATTTAGTAAACAAGTTAGGATAAATTAAATGTTTAAAAAAAATGGATTTTGCAGAAATACTAGCCGAATTGTCGAGGAGAGAGAAACAAGCGAACATTAAACCGGACCCTGATCTCGATGTTTTCATGAAGGTTAGAATTAGAATTAGCTTAAACCAAATAATTGCTATTTATGGCCATAACTAAAACTAAGGAGATTGCCAACATTATTATTATTATTATTATTATTATTATTTTAAATAATTATTCTACAGGCAGCATCTATTGGAGGGCAAGAAGCAAGCGTCGTGACGGATTACATAATCAAGGTAATGACTCTTTTTAAGTTTCCAATTATTATCAGCACTTATGTCCAATAAAAAAATATCACATGATAATTTCAATAATTTCCAAATTCATAGATCTTGGGGCTCGAAATATGCGCCGACACTTTAGTTGGCGACGAGATGATTCGTGGAATTTCTGGAGGACAACGAAAGAGACTAACAACGGGTACTATATACATATAACACAAAAACTGTTGTAAGACCGTCTTATGAAGACAGTCGCGTAAGACAGCCATACTTTTTATAGGAAAAAGTCGTGCATTTTCATGCAGCGAAAATTCAGAAACAATGTACATAGTTATTTTCCTAAAGTTGCAATTGAAGGCAAATATTTTTCTATCTAATGTTTACATGCACTTAATTCAAATGTAATTTCAGGGGAAATGATGGTGGGGCCGGCACGAGCTCTGTTTATGGACGAGATATCGACCGGTTTGGACAGCTCGACGACATTCCAAATCGTGAACACAATAAGGCAATCAATCCACATTCTACAAGGAACCACTATAATTTCACTCCTCCAACCCGCGCCAGAAACATACGACTTATTCGACGACATAATCCTCTTATCAGACGGTCAGATTGTGTATCAAGGTCCCCGCGAATGCGTGTTAGAATTCTTCGAGTACATGGGCTTCAGGTGCCCCGAGCGAAAAGGCATCGCCGATTATTTGCAAGAAGTATTAAAAAAAAAAACTGACATGTTTCTTTTATTTTCCTTTTTCTTATTAATTTTCTAATTAAAATAAACTCAAATTTTTAGGTGACGTCGAAGAAAGATCAAGAGCAGTACTGGATGAACAAAGACGAGCCTTACAACTACATATCGGCCAAGGAGTTTTCCGAAGCGTTCCAATCGTTCCACGTGGGACGAAAGCTCGGCGACGAGCTTTCTGTCCCGTTTCCCAAGGAAACGAGCCACCCGGCTGCTCTGACGACCGATAAATACGGGCTGAGTAGAAAGGAGCTTCTAAAGGCCTGCGTAGCTAGAGAGTTCTTGTTGATGAAGAGAAATTCATTCGTCTACATATTCAAGATGACACAAGTAAGATTCAACCAAAAACACTTTTGAGAAAAAAGAAAAAGTGATTTTTCTGATTCTGCTTCTAGTTTGACTTTTTACAACTTATAATTCACCAAAAACTCTTTTGCGCTCGATCACCAGCTTATCCTTATGGCTAGCATATCCATGACAGTATTTCTACGCACCGAAATGCCAAAGAAAACGGTAATGGACGGTGGAATCTACATGGGTGCTCTCTTTTACACCCTTATAGTAGTTATGTTCAACGGGTTTTCAGAGCTCACGCTCAGTATTTTAAAGCTTCCCGTGTTTTTCAAGCAAAGGGACCTTTTGTTTTTTCCTCCGTGGGTGTATTCTTTGCCCGCATGGATCCTTAAGATCCCGATCACGCTTCTAGAAGTTTCTGTTTGGGCAGGTATGACTTATTACACCATGGGTTACGATTCCGATGCGGCAAGGTACAACTCGATTCTACGTTTGCCACAATGCTTATATATTATTATATACAAGTACGCAGATTCTTGATCCTTTTTTTTTTCTAAAAGGGCAGATTTTTCAAGCATTGGCTTCTTCTTGTATGCATGAATCAAATGGCTAATGGCCTTTTTCGTCTCATGGCGGCACTAGGAAGAAACATCATTGTCGCTTATACGTTTGGATCGTGCGCGTTGCTAATGGTTTTTGCCTTGGGTGGATTTATTCTATCAAGAGGTATCGACATGATTTATTTGGAGAAATGTATACTTAGTTGCTGTGTTTGGTCAGAATTCGATAGACTGTTGTTACTTTTGTTTTCCCCCTGTCAGACAATGTTAAGAAATGGTGGATATGGGGTTATTGGGTGTCGCCTCTGATGTACGGGCAGAACGCTATAGCGGTGAACGAGTTTCTCGGGAAGAGTTGGAGTTATGTAAGAATTTTTTATTATTACTATATATATATCTATATATATTGAAGTTTATAACTGTTATGGAGGAGAAAACGGTGAATTATATATGTTTTTGTTTTTTTTTAAGGTTCCGCCTGGCTTGACAGAGCCGGTCGGGGTGATTATTTTAAGGTCTCGAGGGATGTTTCTAGAAGCGCGCTGGTATTGGATTGGTGTTGGAGCATTAGTTGGATATATACTCCTATTTAATTTCCTAGCAGTCTTGGCACTAACTTATCTCAACCGTAAGCATGCATATGCATTTAGCATGGTTTATATAATTCCGTTTCGTCTATTTTAGATAAAAATGAGAAAATTTGGTGTATATGTCTCGATGCAGCATTTGGGAAACCCCAGGCTATACTAGCGGAAGAGACGTTAGCGGAGAGGGTTGGCAGCGCAAGAGGCGAGTCTACTGAGCTGTCATCCGTCGGAAGAGACGGCACGAGCATGTCGTCAAGTAGGAAGAGAGGAATGATTTTGCCTTTCGAGACGCTTACGATCACTTTTGATGATATCTGTTACGCTGTAGACATGCCACAGGTATTTTTACTTTCTTTTTGTGTAACTGAAAAAAAAAAAAAGAAAAACTTTGCACGAACTTCATATAATATTAGAAAAGAAGCACAAATGTCGCATATATGATTCAAAATTCGTACTCCCTCCGTCCAAAAAATATAGCATCTCTTTTCTTTGTCCCAAAATAAGTGCCATTTTAAGAATTCAAGACATTTTTACCCTAAAACTTCCAGAATTACCCATATGTATTGCTTCTTCATTTAATATTTTAATATTATTTTAACTATCCCTACATTAAATGAGGGTAAATCATTCATTTTGTAAAAACTTATTACAATTATTTTGGAACGGGGAGCGTAACTTTCGTAAAAAGACAACATAAGTTGAAAAACGCAACTTAAAAGAAAATCACATGTATTACTCATGATTTAACCTTGGTAAAAATCTTTTTAGAATGAAACTAAATGTACTTTTATTATGCTTGCAGGAAATGAAAGCTCAAGGCATTGAAGAGGACCGTCTCGAGCTTCTGAAAGGCGTAAGTGGTGCTTTTAGGCCCGGAGTTTTGACAGCCCTTATGGGCATTAGTGGGGCGGGAAAGACAACTCTAATGGATGTATTGGCTGGTAGAAAAACCGGAGGATATATCGACGGGACAATCATGATATCCGGATATCCGAAGAAGCAAGAAACGTTCGCACGCATAGCAGGATACTGCGAGCAAACCGACATTCACTCGCCTCATGTCACGGTTTACGAGTCCTTACAATTCTCCGCGTGGCTTCGCTTGCCTCCTGAAGTTGATGCCGCAACACGAAAGGTGCTTATATATATATATATATTTAAGGATAATTACGAAAACCACTCGTCCAGCCCGGCCCGAAAATGTCGGGCCTGGGCCTGGTATTCTTAGGCCCAAACGGCCTTTTTGGTTCGGCCGATCATGGGTCCGGTGGACATGTTGACAGAGCTAACCAACACTCCAAGATAATTGTGTGTGTGTTTTTTGTTAAAACTAAAACTCAAGGGCTGTTTTTGTAATTTTGGCTATATATAATTTTAATTCTTAAAAAGAGTTTACTGACTCTAAATAAATAAATTAAATGCGCAGATGTTTATTGAAGAGGTTATAGAACTAGTTGAGCTTACCCCATTAAGAGAAGCGCTCGTGGGCTTACCCGGTGTGAACGGCCTTTCGACCGAGCAACGAAAGCGGCTAACGATTGCAGTTGAGCTCGTTGCCAACCCTTCGATTATATTCATGGACGAGCCAACCTCAGGGCTCGATGCTAGAGCAGCTGCAATTGTAATGAGAACCGTGAGAAACACTGTGGACACAGGTCGCACCGTGGTGTGCACTATCCATCAACCGAGCATTGACATTTTCGATGCTTTTGACGAGGTGTTTTTTTTTTTTCCTTCTATTTTTCTTTAATTTATTTATTTCAAAAATATTAATAATTATAGTGTTTTAAATAACTGCAGCTACTATTACTCAAACGAGGAGGCGAAGAAATTTACGTTGGTCCTTTAGGCCGGCATTCGTCT
The DNA here is from genome assembly GCA_014905375.1 of Phtheirospermum japonicum. Classification (NCBI taxonomy): domain Eukaryota; kingdom Viridiplantae; phylum Streptophyta; class Magnoliopsida; order Lamiales; family Orobanchaceae; genus Phtheirospermum; species Phtheirospermum japonicum. The sequence goes on along the minus strand of BMAC01000416.1, from coordinate 830,918 downwards.
CATCTAATTAAATATTTTGAGGTAAGATAATTTTATTACAATGTGTAATTTTCAAACTCTTACTAAATGCTAAGTAACGATATGCATGTCTTTTTTTTTTTTTCTGCTGACCGATACGTAGGGGATTGATGGAATCAGTAAAATTAAAGATGGTTATAATCCAGCAACTTGGATGCTCGAAGTAACTTCGGCATCACAAGAAGAAGCTTTCGGTGTTAACTTCGCTGAATTATACAAAAGCTCCGAACTTTACATGTAAGACCAAAAACTACATTTGCATGATTACGATTATTACCGCGTTGTACTACTTTGGTGAAGTTCAAATACAATAATTTTTAAACCACGGGTTGGGCTTGGGCCTTCAAACCGGCCGGCGGCGGCCCTAGGGAATCTAGGGCCGGGCCGGGTTGATTTTAAGACTCGGCCCGGCCCACTGCCAGCTCTCGTTCAAAGTAGTACAACATAATTTTGAAACATAATTGACTATGTTGGTGAAACTACACAGAGTTATTTTACTTTTTTTTAAACCTCTTTCAGGAGAAACAAAGCACTGATCAAGGAACTGAGTGTACCCGCACCGGGCTCGCGGGATCTACACTTCCCGAAACAGTACGCTCAATCGTTCTGGACGCAATGCAAAGCCTGCCTATGGAAACAGCATTGGTCGTATTGGAGAAACCCACCGTACACCGCGGTCAGGCTGATGTTTACGACGTTCATCGCAATAATGTTCGGAACTATTTTCTGGGATCTCGGCTCCAAAAGGTTCTTATATATGTATATATACCTTTTTTTTTTCGCGCATTCCGGTAAAAAGAAAAAAAAAGTAATGATAATTTCGAACATCTATGTGCGCGTGATTTTGCAGGAGACGACAGCAAGATATAATGAACGCGATGGGTTCGATCTACGCTGCTGTTCTGTTTCTAGGGGTACAAAACGCAACATCGGTTCAACCGGTTGTTGCGATCGAGCGAACGGTTTTCTACAGAGAGAGAGCGGCGGGGATGTATTCGGCTTTGCCGTACGCCTTTGGACAGGTAACTTACACAAATCTACGCAAGACAATGAGGGAGTTGTTTGGAAACAGAAGCTCAATATATGTAGAATTAGTGTGTGTTTTTTTTTTTAAGTGCTTATTCGTTTCGAAAAGTCGAACCGGAAGCAAAATCATAAATCTAAATCACTCGATCCCCTATTGCTTTTAAATTTTTAAAAAATTATGAAGATCATCAGAATTAGAAGTTGACAATCACTTTTATGTTCAAGTGTTCGCTAACACTTCTTTAGATTATATATTTATTTATTATATTATTATTAATAATATTTTTGTGCAGGCTGTGGTTGAACTTCCCCACCTTTTAATTCAGACACTCGTTTATGGTGTCATAGTGTACGCCATGATCGGGTTCGATTGGTCGGTGGCCAAGTTCTTTTGGTACATCTTTTTCATGTATTTCACCTTAATGTACTTCACATTTTACGGGATGATGACAGTGGCCGTTACACCCAACCATAATATAGCCGCTATTGTTTCATCGGCCTTCTATGCGATATGGAACCTTTTCTCAGGATTCGTCATTCCAAAAACAGTAAGTAACAATAATAATAATAACTCAAACGGACTCATCGGTATAATTATTGAGTATAAGTTTAACAACTATTATTATTATTTTAAAACAGAGAACCCCGGTGTGGTGGAGATGGTACTATAACATATGTCCGATCGCCTGGACGCTCTACGGATTGGTAGCTTCGCAGTTTGGCGACGTAGAAGCTGAGCTGGACACTAGTGAAACAGTTAAAGAATTCGTTAGGAGTTATTTCGGTTACAGACATGATTTTGTGGGATACGTCGCGATAATTATTGTTGGAATTGCTGTGCTCTTCGGATTCATTTTTGCCTTCTCGATCAGGGCGTTTAACTTCCAAAAGAGATAGATCAAAACAACAAACAAACTATAGACTGATAACAATAATAATATTGTATATTCCTTCTGTTTCTTTTGTAATGTTTATTTTCATTTTATGTATGATTCATATTTCCCAAGTCTTTGTATTGGTTTGAGGACATGAAAACACAGACTCAGCAAATTTCCAGACTATAGAATGGATTATCATGAAATTCCTATCCCATGAGCCGATTAAATTTAAAGTAAATAAATAGTCATCCTTTTACGTCTGAGATTACATAGGGAAAACTGTATTTGGAAATTTACATGACAAACAGAGAATTATGAGAGCACAATTCCCATTTCACCAAGATTATAAAAAGTTAGTTAATATAGTTAAAATAATAAATTATACATGTTTTTTCCATAAATAGCCTTTCATCCAAATAAAAAAAGAGATAAATTATGGTTAGAATCTTCAGAAAAAAATGTGGAGGAAAAAAACAAACTCATTTTCTAACTCCTACAGAAAAAAAAAAAAAGGTTAGTTTTTGGGCCTGTGGCCCAGCTGTTCCGCTCATCTTCTGGACCATGTACTTGTTTAACAAATTTGGGTCAATGGGCTGGTGGCAAGCAAGTCCCATTCTAAGTTTGAGTTCGCGGAATGACAGTGCCCCAAATTATACACATGTTACGTGCATAGTGATGTTAATCCGGTTAAATTCGATCAATTTTTTAATCGTTTGTTAAAAAACCCGTCGGGTACAAATTAATACCGAACCAATGTAGAATCCGTTGTGGTTCCATTTTGTACTGATTTACGATTCGGTTAAAAAACACGGTTTTTTTCATAATCGCCCGGTTTTCATTTTTTTAAAAAAAATGTATATGTATTTTGGAAATTTTATTTTAAAAAAAAGAATAAAAAACGAGTTGGAAATAAATGAAAAACTTAAATAAAATTTGAAGAATTAAGGTAAATAAAGAGAATTTAAAAAAATATTTAAAAGACTTTTGATTTTAGTTCTAATATTAGAAATTAAAATTCAAAATTTTAACATTTAATATTGGAATTAACTTGCCTACATATCTTTATAGAGAAATCAAGATTCACGTAGTTCGATTTTTTTTTTTAAAGATTTCAATAAAGTATTTTTTTTTAAAACATAACTTAATTTAATTCTAATATTACAAACTAAAATTCAAAATTTTAACTTTTAATATTGGATTTGCCTACGTATCCTCATAAAAGAATCAAAGCCAATATAGTTTGTTCTTTTAAAAAAAATAACTTGATATTAATTCTAATATTATAAATTAAAATTAAATTTGAACTTATAATATTGAAATTAACTTGTCTACGTATCCTCATAGAGGAATCGAAACTCAGGTAATTCTTATACTTACATTATTTACCTACATGGGTAGTGGAAGGGGCTCGTCTTTGTTCGTTTATTTCCATTGTTGCTTCTCGAAGTGCTATCGTAATGATCATTTTTTTCACCTTCATTGAGCTGGTTCTTGTTCGCATTTTTTTGGCTCTAATACAATCATTCATTAACATTTGATTTTCTAAAATTTTAGGCAATAAATTAGATTATCGATCGTACAATACAAAGACCCCGTACTAAAGGCTTGTTCAACGAAAACTGTTGAAACAGTAACGACGAGAAACTCCTTTACAGTTTTAGTAAGTGTAGAGAAAATAGAAGTCATTCTCGACCAAAAATGCATAAGATCATTAGTACCATCTAGACTTTTTGAGATACTTCCCGATTAAAAATTATCTAAATAAGATTTCAATTCTTGAGTTCGACTAGCACAAGCCTTTTACCGTATTCGCTTAGTATCCTCAATCAATCATGTATATGGGGATAGAGCTTGTCGAAGGTCGTTGAACAATGATCTTACATTAGAAGTACTACTCCTACATTATAGGAAGGAGGTAAAATATTAAAATTACTAGAAAATTAGACGTATTCATTAAAAATAGCAAATAAAGATTTTTTAGTTTGTTGAGCACAAATTATCGGGTTAGGAGTCTCAATGCACAAATTTTCTAAAAAAGACTCCAATGTATCATAATAAATTGTAAGCAAATTTTCTAAACTTCCAGTTCAATAATTCGAGTCTAAAATCTTCAAAATCAAAAAACGTGGGATGTATGTTAAATCTTCGATTCATTTCGTCAACATGTTAGTAATGCAACAACTTAATTGAGGCAAATCGAGTAAAGAAGAACTAATAATTACAATTTGAACACATTGATCAAGAAGAAGTATGGAGGTAGGATAATAAACACCGGATAAAATCACGACTGCAACGTTAATTTTTTTTTTTAAAAAAGCGATATCATATTATAACAATCATCCCACACATGGACAAATAAAACAAAATCGACATTCCGATTAGCAAACAAAGAACACAATACTTCTCTATATTCAAAAGAATCATTTAACAACTTATAAGTAGAGTTTCAAAATTTTGGCACATCAATAAAAAAATTATGGGGGTGTAAACCATTATTTTGGCAATATTTTCGTCATTCTTTTGCAACCGAATATTTCTTGCAATATGAAATACCATACTCCTAATCGGAGTAATTTCATTTTGAAAGTTTCTAAACCATATTGAACACATAACTTCAATATATAATAAATTATCTAACATAAAAAAAAATACCAGAAGGTTGACAAAAAGTTTTTACAATTCTAAATTAGTCATATTAGCTGTGACATTATCAAATGAATTTGGAAATATTTTCCTATTGATACTTGAATATTGTGTGAAATACTGACCGTAGTATGCACAATATTAAACTCTCAACGTGCAATCAAATATTTTTGCAAAGTACGTGAATTATCAATCTAATGACATATAATTCCATATAATTATTTTTATCTGTCCAAATATCGGGACATATTGAGACACTATGTGACGAACTATCAAATAAGGAAGTCAAATTTAATTTATATTCACCAATCATGTTATCAAGATCCTGAGTAACCTTATTACGTGAAATGCAAGTGCTACATGGATTAATACACCTCTATAATATTCATAATGACTACTATGTGCATGATTAAAAGAAAGACTGATAACGACAACAAATCTTGCAAAAAAAATTATATGATCACTTTTAAGTATATTGAAATAAATTAGAACTCATGCCTTGACCCCCGACAATAGATGTTAATTGTATTTTAGAGCTTTCAAAATCGTATTTTCTGGGATGCTTCTTCTCCATGTGTCTCATCATCATCTGGTTAGTGGTATTATTACCACCGAAGGCGTGATGCTTGGGGCAATAATTACATTTTGCATGACTTACATCCTCGATCATCATATTTTTTGAAATGATATTTGAAAATGGGGGATTGAAGTTCCTTCGCCTTCAGTTTTCTTGGAGGCGGTGGTGGCATAACATGGTTAGCACCCCTTTATTCCTTATCTTCATCAAGATTGACGTGGACGGGAGGTTCGGATTCGTCGAAGGTGTGTAAATCTTCATCAAAGCTGATTTGATTATATAACTCATCAATTTATTGTGTTGTCATCTCATCGAAACCATAATGGCGGGTAAAGGCTGAAATTCCTCGACCTCGATTAGTATTATATACGAGAAGAGTTTGCCATAATAATATTACAATTTTTTTTAATAAAAGATCGATAGTATTTTTTCACAACTTAAAACTTGAAAGAAGAAGAAGAAGAAGAAAAAGAAGAAGAAGAAGAAGATTAGAGATGAATTAGTGTTGGAGAGGAGGATATTTATAGGTGTAAAAGTATATTTCAAAAAAATAAAAATTGAAAAAGTAACCATTGGAACCGATGATTTTTGGTTCAAATCGACGGTTTTTTGTTAACCAATCAGTTTTTTGGCAATTGCTATCTTTTTTAGACTTTGATTATCATGTAGGCCGTTGATTTCAAAACGCTCCCTAAACGCCGATTTTAATTATATTAATCAATATTTTTTAAACTATGTGAAATAAATGTAAATCTATTTATTTGGGACGGGGGAGTAATTAATAATACTATTTAAAATGAATTTTCTAATAGTAATATTTAAAATATTTAGCATTTTGGCTCTGTTGCTTTGAAGAAATTGAGAACTTACCATTTGTCCATTTTGATCACTTTGTAAATGGACAAAGAAAAAAAGGGGGAACGAATCTAAGATAGAATCATGTCATGCAGGCCAACTAATTTAATGCAATTATTCGTGATGATATAAATAAATGAACTACTTGTTTGATCCGTAAGAATCACTCCACAATATATTTTCTATTATGGTCAAATCCAGAAAACCCAACTAGAGTTTTTTTTTTATTCTCTCTTCTCTCTCTCTCTCTCTCTCTCCAATTATATATATATATATATATATATATATATATATATATAGAGGGTTTTTTTTTATTTTCTCTCTCTCTCTCTCTCTCTCTCTCTCCAATTATATATATATATATATATATATATATATATATATAGGGTTGGGTTCAAATGGAACCATGTCAATATATGCGAACCTAGGGACTCATCTTAACCATTAGATTGAATAATCTTGATGGTTGAGATTATGACATGTCAACATGGTAATAATTTAAAAAAATTCATTAAATAATTAAAATGGGTATTTTGGACATATAACGACGTTTATAAAGAGCACTAAATTGATTTTTAGAAAGCACAAAGAATATATAATTAAAAATGTAAAAATAAATAAATATAATTAAATTTAAAAATCTGATTATTAAAAGCATTGTATATTGATAGGGCAGAATGTACACCAGACCTGGGTTGGGGTAGCTCTGACCCAAAATTAAGAGAAGGATAGAATGGGTTGTCCCTACGAAAGATCTAGTCAAGCCTCTGGGCAAAACAAGATGTGTTAAGGGCGATTTCTTTAAAGCCCCTAAACCCGGTCCCCTGCAAGAGCACCGAATATCCTGAGGTTATCTCCGGACGGAGTCCTGAAGAGGGGGATTATCCTGACCTGGGTCCGAGGATTGATTGGGTCTCCGGAAAATAGAACTCTTCCACCCATTTAGCAAGGGTTGGCTTGTTAAACAACAGGAACGAGAGGAAAAGGAAGACAAAGATATCGTGGGCTAGAAGGAAGTGGAGAAGATCTGAAGAGAAAGAACTGTCTCTCGGATTCCCAACAAGGAGACAAGTGGGACCACTTGTCAGAATTTGTTGGGTAACGGCCCTTAATTTGCGCCATGTGCTCCTTAGATCCCGGCCGGGTCCCCGCTAAGTAAAGCTATAAATATCTCGGCCCCAAGGCTGAGAAAGGTATGTCATTCTTTGATGCTTTCTTATTTTCTTCCTGGAAAACACCTCAAACGCTTACTGACTTAAGCATCGGAGAGGTTTCCACCGGAAAATCACCGGTGGTCCTTTCTAATTAGTTTTGTGGTGCAGGTTCAGGAAGCTCTGGTTTCTATAAAGCGTTACTGAGGTGGCTCATTTTTCGGGCTGAAACAATTGGCGCCGTCTGTGGGAAATCGGATAAGCTAAGACGTGAGATCCTTTGTTTGTTTTATGGCTTCAGACGGTTTGCGACGAAAGTTGGTAGGCGAGCTTGGTGGAACCCCCAGCTCCGCCGCGCCATGGGGGATGCCTAGGTCGACTGAAACGTCGGCAAGGGGACCAGAGGAGACAGCGCCGTCGGCGGAGGCCGCACCAGACGCTACGCCGCCTCCGCTCAGTAGATCCGCGCCCGCCACGAACGGTTTGTTTAATGAATCCTTCCTTTTGCAGCTCTCGGAGCTAATCGGCAAAGCCGTAGAGACGGCAGTAGAAAAGAAGTTTGCAGAAATGGCGCCAACCAACGCGCCGCCGCACGAACTGAGCCAGTGGTGGACCCAGAGCCGTTGCAAGGCAGACAAGCGGGTCGAGCTCCCTTACATAATAGGGAAGAGCACTTTTCTACCTCTGATAGCGAGACTTCAGGCCAAACTAATCCAGATCTGGCTGAGCAGATGCAGAGCCTACAAAAAGAGGTCAGGGAGTTTAAGAAGAAAATAGCAAGGGGAATGTGACGCCAGCGAGAAGGGGCACACCATTCACTGATGAGGTCATGCGAGACGATGTACCAGCTTCGTACCGATCCCTGGGCTTCGAGTACAATGGAACCACGGACCCATGGGACCATCTCAGTCGCTTTGAGATTGCGGCAGCCCTGCACAAGTTCTCGGACGCTGTCATGTGCCGAGTCTTTCCGATGACTTTTACTAAGTCAGCGCAGCTCTGGTTCAGTCAGTTGCCACCACGGTCTATTAGCAGTTTCGATGAGTTCAGCTCAGCCTTTTTACAGCAGTTCACGAGCTGTAGAAAGTATCAAAAAATGCCACTCGAACTTTTTAACTTAAAGCAGAAAGAGAATGAAAGCCTTCGCGCTTATATTAATAGGTTCACAACTGCCAAGTTAGAAGTGCCCTCAGCTTCCGAGGAGTTATTGGTGAATGCTCTAGCACAAGGCTTAAGGCGAGGGGAATTCTTCCAGTCACTGGTGGTAAAACCAGCCCTGAAATTTGGGGAGCTCTTGGAAAGGGCAGAGAAGTACATCCACCTGGAGGCGGCTTTAAAGATTAAGGATGAAGGAGAAAAGAATAGAGAGAGATATGACAGGGACGAAAGGGTCGTGACTAAAAGCCCAGGCCAGAGCTGTCCATGGGTCGATCTCGATTTGACAAGTATACCCCCTTGGCAACACCTCCAGGCGAAATATTGCAGGCAATAGAGCGCCACCCAGAGCTCAAGTGGCCCAAAACTTACTCACAGAGACCAAGGAAGGAAAGGTCAGATCGTTTTTGTCGTTTCCATAATGAATATGGCCATAGCACAGATGAGTGCACACATTTGAAGGATGAATTGGAAAGAATGGTTCAGGCAGGACACTTAAAGGAATATGTGGGTGTGAAGAAGGGTAATACCAGGCCTGGGAATCGGAACTCCGATCATTCCTCAAAGGGCAAGGGTAACCAGATAGATACCCAGGACAGAGTAAGACCTGGTTTCAGAAAGCCTGACCAGACTCAGGTCATTCATGGTGAGATTCAGATGATAACGGGAGGAGAGTTGGATGAGCATTCTAAGAGAACTCAACACAGTTATGTTAGGGCTGCCAAGGATCTGCTCAGGGTGGCCCGAGAAGTAGGGCAGGTAGCAGCCACGCCTAACATTTGTTTTGGATCGGAAGATAGCGATGGCATTCTCGCCCCACATATGGACGCTTTGGTAATAATGGCCACCATTGCTAATTATAATGTTCGACGGATTTTCGTGGATACAGGATCTTCTGCAGATATTTTATTTTTTGATTGTTTCCAAAAGCTAAAACTGAATATTGAACTGGAGGAGGTCACTACTTCCCTGGTCGGGTTTGCTGGAGGAGCCTTGAAACCTATAGGGGCGGTTAAGCTCCTCGTAACCTTAGGGGAGGAGCCATATAGGGTAACCAGGATGGTACGTTTCCTGGTAGTTGATACACCATCCTCTTACAATGTGATGTTAGGCCGGCCATCCCTGAGCGAATTCCAGGCTGTTATATCCGTCTTCCATATGAAGATGAAGTTCCCAACGGAAGACGGAACGGGAGAGGTCAGGGGTGACCAGTACACGGCGCGGCAAACTTATGTAGATTGTATACGACGAAATGAAGAGGAGAGAATGAGTAAGAGGCCTCGGGTTGAGCAGCCACATCTAGAGCTAGCAACGCAAGGAGAAGGGCTGATAATGGTAGAAATCGTCCCAGGCGATCCAGGCAGAGCCCTTCGAGTGGGCACGACCCTTAGCCCTGATGTGTTAACAGACCTGGTAGCTCTTTTGAGAAGCAATGCGGATGTCTTTGCATGGTCCCCCCAAGACCTAGTAGGAATAGATACCGAGGTTGCCGAGCATCGCCTCAATATCAGCCCGGACGTGAAACCGGTCAAGCAAAAGAAGCGCAACTTTGGGCCAGAGAAGGAGGCCATCATAGAAGCGGAGGTAGAAAAGCTCTTAAGGGCGGGGCACATTCAGGAGATACAGTTTCCGGAATGGCTTTCGAACGCAGTGTTAGTCCCAAAAACGGAGGATTGGRGAATGTGCATRGATTTTCGAGACTTGAATCGTGCTTGTCCAAAGGACCATTAKCCACTGCCGAGAATTGACCAACTCGTGGACTCCACCTCCGGATGTGAGCTTTTGAGTATAATGGACGCCTCGCAAGGATACCATCAGATTAAATTAGCTAAAGAAGACTGGAA
>BMAC01000416.1:792205-806149 GCA_014905375.1 Phtheirospermum japonicum | reverse complement strand
CCCCTCTCCAATCATGGTCGTCGCCGGCGGCCGAAAGAGTAGGCACCCTCGCTACCGCCGTTGCGCCGCTGCGCTCATCTTCTCCGACTTTTACCTTTCCTGCAAACCCTCCACTGCCTCTTCAATCTCACCACCGCCCACCACCGAAACTGCCGAGAAAGATTCGATTTTTTTGGACTCAGAAAATGAAAAATAGATCAAAGAGCACTTGCTTTCGAACCCTAACGACGCCGACCGCCGTGGCTTCGGCTTAAATCGACAGGCGACCTCTCCGCCTTCTTCGAAAATCGACGGCGGCGGCGAAGAATTTTGTCGACTGGCTTCTCGTGCACGTGGTCGCAGGTTAATTTCTTTCCCCAAATCCCTCTCTCCTCCTTCGACTGGTTTGCGACGGTGGGCGAAGTTTGGCTGCGGCTGAGTCGGGCTTGACTTTGGTTTCGCGTTTCGGTTGTGGGGTGCGCCTGGTGGTAGGTTGGGACGGACGGGTTTGGTTGTGGTTTCGGACGGTGGTGTTGGGGGGGGGGGGCTCCGGTGGTGTTGGCGACTGGAAGTCGGGCATCCGTCGCTTTTGGGCCCCGGTGCTTTTTGAATTGGGACCCGGTGCCTTTTGAATTGTGAAGTACCGAGATTTTTCTTCTTTCTTTTCTCTTTCTTTCTTTTTTTTTGGGTATATTTAAATGTAATTGAATGTTTATGATGATCTTCTGGATGCTGGACTATGACTGCTAGATGAATGCAGACGTTGCCTTTGCTGCTGTAATCGAGCCTCAAATTGGTAGCTAGGATGAAAGGAGCAGATCATATGATTATGTCTTACACCTTGTATTATTCTGCTACACTTTTTTCTGTCTTTTTTTTTTTTTCTCCCGTATTTTCCCCAAACCATGAACCAAACCCTAGCATCCGCAAAACCGGCCGGCCTCTCCAATCATGGTCGTCGCCGGCGGCCGAAAGAGTAGGCACCCTCGCTACCGCCGTTGCGCCGCTGCGCTCATCTTCTCCGACTTTTACCTTTCCTGCAAACCCTCCACTGCCTCTTCAATCTCACCACCGCCCACCACCGAAACTGCCGAGAAAGATTCGATTTTTTTGGACTCAGAAAATGAAAAATAGATCAAAGAGCACTTGCTTTCGAACCCTAACGACGCCGACCGCCGTGGCTTCGGCTTAAATCGACAGGCGACCTCTCCGCCTTCTTCGAAAATCGACGGCGGCGGCGAAGAATTTTGTCGACTGGCTTCTCGTGCACGTGGTCGCAGGTTAATTTCTTTCCCCAAATCCCTCTCTCCTCCTTCGACTGGTTTGCGACGGTGGGCGAAGTTTGGCTGCGGCTGAGTCGGGCTTGACTTTGGTTTCGCGTTTCGGTTGTGGGGTGCGCCTGGTGGTAGGTTGGGACGGACGGGTTTGGTTGTGGTTTCGGACGGTGGTGTTGGGGGGGGGGGGCTCCGGTGGTGTTGGCGACTGGAAGTCGGGCATCCGTCGCTTTTGGGCCCCGGTGCTTTTTGAATTGGGACCCGGTGCCTTTTGAATTGTGAAGTACCGAGATTTTTCTTCTTTCTTTTCTCTTTCTTTCTTTTTTTGGGTATATTTAAATGTAATTGAATGTTTATGATGATCTTCTGGATGCTGGACTATGACTGCTAGATGAATGCAGACGTTGCCTTTGCTGCTGTAATCGAGCCTCAAATTGGTAGCTAGGATGAAAGGAGCAGATCATATGATTATGTCTTACACCTTGTATTATTCTGCTACACTTTTTTCTGTCTTTTTTTTTTTTTTTTATATATATATATATATATATATATATATATATATATATATATATATATATATATATATATATATTGTGTGTGTGTGTGTATTATGTATTGGAGAATATGTTTTGATTTAAAAATAATAAATCAAAACAAATTATTTATTCTCTTTAATAACTTATGATTATTAACATTAATCTCTCAATCAATGATAATCCACCGATGTCAATTAATAATTAATAAAGACAAACACTCAAATATGAAGGTCACACGAGTCTTCAATTGTGTGACGGAGCCCAAACCCGGATCCACCCGCCTAGCTACCAAATCACCTATATAAGAGAGAGAAAAAAAAAACAGCTCCCTTTCTCTTCACGATGCCTCCATCCCCAAAACACCTCCATTTGTCATCAACCAAACCCTCAAAATCTCCGTCAATTCCGATGATTTAACATCGTCAATTTGAATCTGATCAATGGAAATCAAATCCACCAAATTAAGATTTCTCCTTCCACGCTAATAATTATAGATCAAAACCGAAAAAATCTCAACTCCGCCATTTTCCCTATCAGAGTTTTTGCGAGACCATCGCCTCCGATGAGTCTCCATCCTCTTATTTCATTGTCGTTTCTCTTTTCCCCCCCTTTCTTCTATTTTTGCGAGCCCATTATATGCCACCGTCTAGACATTGAAGAATTTATCTCCTCATATTTGCTATTTATGTTTAATGCTTCTTTGAACAATGTTTGATTATAATTTTGATTGATTTATTTTCCAGTTACAGATTTAGGTTGTGTTCAATATTTTTGTCAATTTATTTGTATTTCGTTGGATTAAGAGCAGTTGATCAAGTTTGAAGGCTTGATTGAGTTTTAGGGCAGTTTTATGTTTTATTCTATATGTTTTCAATTTATTTGTGTTAGACATGTAGTATGTTCATAGTCGCGTTAATGAAAAAAATAAAGAAGCCATAAGATAGTGGTCATACACTTGGAAACGACAGCTTGGACTTCTACGATGTTAGCCTCGTGGACGGGTACAATTTGCCGATGATAATCGAGGACCCAGTGCTTTGGTGCACTTGTTCAGACCATGAGATGTGTCGGGAAAGATTGGAGTTTAGTTGATGGTTTGTGAAGCTGGAAATTTTGTGAGGTCTGAAAGCTAGGAGTCGAGCAGGCTGTGCTTTGGGTCCATGCTCGTGAGTAGTAAGTTCGAGTTGAGATAAATTACGAGCTGCTCGTTGGACTCAACCAGCGACACGCCAACTGTGTGGATGCGGTATCGAGTCCACATTTTATCTTCAATTGTATATACTTTGAGTATCTTCTATTAATTTATTTAACATTTTGGTGTCCGTTTCTAAGTACCAATTGTCGTTTGTTCCTTGGAGCTTTGTGCAAAGGCGACTATTGGTGGATTGTAGCATCTCTGTGTTGCAGGCATGTGTAAGGCAAAAAAGCAGGCTTGTGTAGTCGACCTCGGGTAGGGTGATGAGTTCGGGCTGAGTATTTTGGAAAATAGTGTCTGAACCTTGTGGAGGTTGAATGGGCAATGCTAGGGGTTTGCAAAAATAGCCCGAAATGGATCATACCGGTGAAGTCTTCGGTGAGACTATTGTTATTGGCAGGGACGGGGGCGAGGGAAGGGAGGGTGGCGGCGACGGTGGTGGACAAGAGAAGATCAGAGAAGCTAGTGGCCACGTGTTTCTGGAATAATTTGATGTCGTCGAGTTCTTGATCTATGGGGACTTGGTTGCGACGGATGCTGATGAGGTTGAGGAATGAGCCTTGATTGTCGGTGACTGGCATGTTTACGTGTCTAAAATTTATTTATTTTTCTTCGTTGAAAACTTGCAGGGTTTGAATAATGATGTTTGATTTGGTGAGGATGAAATATGAAGAAGAAAGGAAGAAGGGAAATGGAGGGTTGTGGGAAGTTTAATTAATTATATTTGATCACTTTGCCAAAGTGACACTTAAAAGTGCAAAAGTGACACATTTAGATCCAAATGTGACACTAATTATGACAAAAGTTTTGAGTAATGCACTTTTATGTATATTTTCTTTAGTATAATTTAAAGTATGGAACGTTAATATTTAGTGTTTTTCTTTTATCGGTAAACAAACCCCATTGATCAAAAAGGGGGCATACAAAGTATGCGAGCATTACAAAACACGAAAATAAAAACATGGTGTGTAAAGAAATGGGTTGAGGCAATTCGGGGGAGTCGAAACTCCCCCAAATGGAAAACACTTCCTGACCTAACCCAAGTCCCGCAAAAACTACAAAACAAGCATTATCTAGTTACGCTCACAATAAAACATAGTGCACAAACATAAATAACTCTAGAAGACTACGTCGGCTTCTAGTCCCTTTTTCGTCCCGTTGCCTTTTTAGAAATTGAATCAACCGGTGTGTCTTCGAAATCCTCCGACAAATACTGAAACGGGTTATTCTTTTTCTGTCCATTTTTCTCTGTTGTGTTGGTACTCTTTTGTTGTGCAGCTTGATTTTTGCTAGTCGAGACCACCATGTCCTAACGCTGCTTGTTACTCGATGGTGTTAGATCGGCCAAACCCTTGCCCCTATCCAGCGTCTGTTGTTCAACGCTATGCTATGATGCATGGACACTCCATTTTTGACCCCCGGGACTAGTTGGACACTCCGTGTACGCAGACACGCGCCTGACACGCTTTCGACACGTGTCAGATGCGTGTCCTATTTTTTTTGATAGGGAACACGTCTCGGACACGACGGGATATGGTGGGACATACGGGGACACGTCCCGGACACGTTCCGACACGTTTTTCAATTTTTTTTAATTTAATATCATTTTTCATTTTACTTGGGGTTTTATAAATTATTATGAATGAGTTTGTAATTATTTTAGATGATTAATTGGAAATAAAGTATTATAATTTAATATTTATAGTAAATAAATATATTAATAATTATTTATATTATAAACGTGTCTGAGCCGTGTCGTGTCCTATATTTTAAAAAATAAGTGTGTCCTCGTGTCTGTGTCGTGTCGTGTCCCGAGTCTGTATCCGTGTCGGTGTAACTTAGACGCTATGTGTTGGCCCATTTTCAGTGGAATGTTCTAAAACGGTCATGGGCCTAGACTGCTCGGTAGAAATATGTGCATTCTTACCTTGCGTAACAGGTTTAATGGTCTTAAAAACCTGCCTGAATAGCTTGTGGCCTAAACATATTGGTCGCTTGTTGTTGTGGTCTGGACGAAAAAGATGGCTTAGTGGCATGTTCCATGGCTTTGGACTGCCCTGCCGCATGTGTCTTAGGCATGAAATGGCCCTTTCCAGATTTTGTATTATTCCATGATTTGAAAGTGCGACGTTGAGTTGTGTCCCTCATTACCGGACAGTCTTGAGCAAGGTGCCCCAATTTTTTGCACGTTTCACGCCATTTTGGCATATGATCATAAACAACCTCTTGATCCCCAATGCCGCCATTAAGCATTTGGATATGAATAGAGTGAACTAGTTTTTCTGAAGTTGGAGTTTCAAGTAAGACCCGAGCAAAGAAACACGTTCACGTTGTTGAGTGAGCATATCAGTGATAATTGGCTTACCAACTGCTGACGCTATTGCAATAAGGGACTTTGAGTTCCACAAGTCAAGTGGCAGCCCAGGTAGCCTAATCTATACCGGAATCAATCTAAAAACATTTTTATCAAATTGAAAGCATTTTGGCAACATGGTTAACATAAGCGTTCGACCATAAATTGAGTACGGTCCTCCACTTAAGACATGTTAGCAATGCTCCTCGCTTTTGAACTTGAAAACTAGCCAGCCTGAATCATGTGAGAAAAAATTATATGGGACCTTCTATTCTGCATCTATTATATCAATTGCTTGTTTACCCGGAAATCGTGCAGCAAAATGTCCGTCCAAGCAATAGCCCCAAGCATCCTCAACCTTATCCAGCATGGAATCATCTATTTTGACAATATTATCTTCGATAGGAACGTGGTGCAGCGTTGTCTCGTTTGAAACCATTCTATTCTGAACAAGAGACACCCAACTTCTATCAGATTTTGGAGGTGGATTGGATGTATTTCTTTCGAAACCAACCTACACATTTTGGTCTGGCAGTTTCTCGAACACCTCATGTGCGTGGGCAGAATTACCTGAGTTCGAGGAATCAGAGTTGGTTCTTGCTTAGAGTTTTCCATTTGCCCACGAATTTTAGTCATACAAGCACTCCCATTCCCAACAAGATCACAGAGTGCAGCAACATTTACCTGATTAGGATCAGAATTATTCAACACAACCAAAGGGTTGCGAAGGGGAGGGTTGGATGTGCTGCCTTCCATAATCGCTCCATCATCATCATTTGAGGCATCTTCTTCCTCACTAGATTTCATCAACTTGGCCCCATCGTTGAAGGTGAACGTCAATTGACACAAAGAGCCAATTGCGCCATCAGCAATCTTAGTAGGGTTGTACTGTGATTGATTAAATTGTTGCAGATTTCCATCGATTTTGGCCACTGCTGAGGATTTTCGATCGCCCAAAATATCTTTGCTAGCCCCTATTTCAGAATTACGAGCATCATGAATTTGAGATGCCTTTTTATCAAGAATTCGCTGAGCTAATTGCATACGAATGTTGCATCGAATTTTCCTAGGCATGATTTTGTGCATGAAAACACGGCCTCACAAGCTTGGAACCTGGAAGCTGTTGAGTTTCTTTTTTCTCCTCATGAACATTGAAAACAGTGCTTTTCGGGAACACTCATATTAGTTCTTGCTAGGGATGGCAACGGGGCGGGCCGGGCCGGTCCAGGTAGTTGGGATTACCCAGACCCGGCCCGTATGTTTTGCCCCAGCGACCCGGACCTGGCCCGTGCCCCGCACGGGTCCAAGAATCGTGCCCCGCGCCGCGCCCGCCCCGCCCTCGTCTACCTTTTAAAAAAAAAACTATTATTCTATATTATATATATATATATATATATATATATATTATATATCACCCCTATATATTAAGCAAAAATCCTCCTAACCTATGTGTCTGCTTCGTATGCTTCGTTTGACAAATAAAAAATTAGGGTGCTTCGTTTGCTTATGTGTCATCCGAGCCTAATATTTACCTAATCTAATGCTTTTTTTTTATTGTATCTTACCTAATTTAATTATTTTATTATATTCTTCCTTATTCAATACTTTACTTTGATTCTCCTAACATAAAAAAATAAAATAAATCATATATAATTAGTAGATAAGATCTAATTTAGTTTTTTTAATTAAAAGACAAAATACATATGAAATAATTTTAATTACAAAAATAAATTTTATTATGAAAATAATTAAATAAATTTTATTGATAATAGAATTTAAAATAATTTTATTTTTGAAGTTTCAAATATTCTATATAGGTAAAATATGAGTTATTTACAATAATTTAAGTATGTGACTAAATATTAGTAATGTATTCAATCTAAACATAAAGATATTAAATTATATACTAATAATTAATAAATATTAATTAGACACCAGTACAATGCGACACGGGTTGAGAGTATAACACCTTTTGAATATCTCAAAGTATGTAACTAATAATTCTTAATGAATTTATTCTAAACATTAATATGTAAAATAGTTTAATAATAATAATTAATAAAATAGATATTAAGCACGGATTTAGAATGTATCACCTTTTGAATTTTTGTAAGTATGTAACTAAGATTATTAGTTAATTTAATTTAAACATCAAATAAAAAATTATTCAATATTTATAATAATTAATAAATAGATTAGACATGTACAAGGCAAGAATTCAGAATAAATAATTTAATTTTTTATTTTAAATTTAAAATTCTATAATTATCACAAATATTTTTTATATTTATCTTTTGATAAGTCCCGTGTAATAGAGAGTGTTAAAAAAGTATATATTAATACAAAATCATCATAATCTATGTGTTTGTTTCGTATGCTTCGCTTGGATAATAAAAAAATTGGTGCTTCGGTTGCTTGTGTGTCATTCGAGCCTAATATATACCTAATTTAATACTTCGATTGCTTATGTATCACCTTAGCCTAATATACACCTAATTTAATATTTTTCTTTTATTGTGTCTTGCCTAATTTAATATTTTTTTTATTATATTTAGCCTAACTTAATGGTTTTCTTTTATTATATTTTATCTAATTCAATAATTTTCTTTTATACTCCTAATATAAAAATATAAATAAGTCATCTATAATTATTAGAAAAAATCTTTTAATTAAAAAACAAATTACATATGAAATAACTTTAATTACAAAAAAAAAACTTATTAATGAAAATAATTAAATAAATTGTATTTATGAAGTTGAAATAATTTATTTTTGAAATTCTAAATATTCTGTATAGGTAAATTATGATATATTTGCAATAACTGTAGTATTTAAATAAATATTAGTAATGAATTCAATTAAAATATAAAAAATAAATTGTATAATAGTAATTAATTAATATTTATTAAAAAAAAGGCATAATGCGAGAAGGCTTGCGAGTACGACACCTTTTGAATTTTTCAAAGTATGTAACTATAATTATTAACAAAATTAATCTAAACATAAAAATATAAAATGAGTTAATAATAAATAATTAATATAGATTATAGACGGTTTGAAAATGTGACATTTTTTGAGTTTTTATAAGTATGTAAATATAATTATTAACGAATTTAATCTAAATATTAAAATACAATATTAATTAATAATTATAATAATTAGTAAATTGAACAAAGCACGGGTTGAGAACACATCATTTTAATTTATTTATTTTAAATTTAACCGTTGTAACTTTCACAAATATTTTTTATATTTAGTTTTTTATAAATCACGTGTAATACACGAGTGTTAAACTAGCATGTGTGTGTTTATATATATATATATACGGGGGCGGGCGGGGTGAGGCAACAGTGATTACCCAGACCCGCCCCATTCCATCAACGGTTCGGGTCCGCCCCGCCCCAAGAGCCTCGGGTCAGTCGGGTCCGGGCCAAATTGCCATCCTTAGTTCTTGCTAATGAGCATCACTACTTTGTATGTTGATTTACATTAATATTTAGTTGATTGTAATGTTATTGGTTTATATAGAAAAAGTGACACTAATAATGGAAAAAGTGACACTGTTATATTTTAAATTAATTCTTTTATTACAATATGATATGTAAAAGTAACTTTTGTTAGTGTAAAAGTGACACTTTTAACTGAAAAAGTGACAATATTAATTGTTGAAAAAGTGAAACTCTTATCTACTAAGTTAAATATTTTGATTACAATATAATATGTAAAAAAGTGACACTTTTAACTGCTAAAGTGACCGAATTAATTGAAAAAGTGACAATGTTATATTTTAAGTCAAAAAGTTTGATTACAATATAATATGTTCTAAAAGTGATATTTTTGTTTAAAATAATTGAAAATGTGAAACTTTTAGTGTAAAATTAATAATATTATATTTTAAATTATAGTGAAAAATTGACGCACTTAAGTGCAGAAATGATAGTGTTTCGTGCGAAACTAACAATTTCCTAGAATTTCACACTATCCAATGTTATTCGACAAAGTCATAGTTTATTTTTTTTCAATGGCTAGTTTTTCAATCATTTTTCACTATCTATGTACAAAAAAATATAACAAAAGAAACATATGTCCAAATAACCTGACTAAATAATAATCCAAACTCATTCATATAATTATAGCATTCTTATAGTCTCAAATTTACTCACAATACAATGTATATATGCACCATTTACACAAAACAAAAACGATACATGACTTTATAACGGGGGTATTACATGTCTTTCTATTTGGACCTATCACAACCACCGTTGGGATCCTATTAACCTTGAATAAGTCGCTCAAGACTCGCGATGTATTTTATCGCCAAATGGGATCGTGAGCCACGACATCTTTGAGAAATACTCATGAACTGATGTTTTGTCTCTGTCACTTGAGATGAATATGATTTCAAGTGAGTTCTCGTTTTTGTTGATTTCGTGAGATGCTTGTATGATCTTTAGCAGGAAAGCTTGGCATGGGGTCACCAATAGGAATGCTTGTTGATTATGTCACTTTTGGACCAAATAATGTCACTTTTGGCCCACAAGGTCACTCTTGGTAGCAAGTTGTCCTTCTTCATAATCTGGTTCAGGCATATTGACAAACACGTTGCGGGCATAATAAGACCAATTTGGATTTTGGGTGATGAATTCATCATTGATCAGTTCCTCAAAACCGACTCCATCTCAGATGAAATACATTCATATATACCTGCGTTCAATTTCATCTCAAGCACATGCAGGAGTTGGGAGGAGAGTGGATCCTTTTGTTGGTGAAATATGTGGGCTTATATAGTTGTTTGTAGGGGTAAAACCATAAAAACACCAAAAATCCTGAAAGCCTCTTCGCCGTAGTCGATCAACTGCAGGTTCGGTCAATCAACTTACTGTCGATCGACTGTGGGGCAGTCGATCGACTGCCCCACTGTTCTGAAGTTTGCTACTGTGTAGCAGTCGATTTGGACGCCTTCATTCGGTTTTGTGATTCTCAGTCGATTGACTGCAGTCGATCGACAGGTTGGCAGTCGATCGACTGCCTTAGTTCCAAGTGGTTAAGCTACTATCGAGTAGTTGATTTTGGAGCTTTCAATCGATCTGTGGTTAGTCGAACGACTGTCAGTCGATCTGGGCTGTCCTTAGTCGATTCGGGATGCTTTGGCTCGGTTCTCTCGTTTGGCATGGATTTTGGGCCTCAATGCATTGGCTCGAACCTAGGCGTATGCCGGAACATCTTGGCATGAATCTAATTCATTTATCCACCTACCATACAAGAATTTTGAACTTTAAAAACCCAAGAATCGCACAAACATCACCAACATTGGATAAATAAAGCTCAAAACATTCAAACAAGAAAACAACCTAAAACCTTATTGAAACACGACTCAAAACTACTAAAAACAACACTAAATTCTAACTAAAAATACGATAAAAATACCACAATTACATGCAAAACAACCACCCCACGCTTATTGGTTTGCTCATCCTCGAACAACGAAAAGAATCGAGAATGTACATGCAATGAACATTATGTAAGAAGAAAGATCCTTGTGCTTATCCTAATTAATATGATTAGCATAAACTCGTTATCGCCAAACATTGCTCGTATTACTCTTTCTCAAGTGAAAACCAAATCGATGACTTCCTCACAAAGGCATTAGATTTAGAGATCTTCTCTCGATTGAGAAGAGATCTCGGTATGTGCATTGTCTAGTCAGTGTTAGGCTTGATGTTATGACACCTAAACTGTCATCGGTCATAAAATCTATATATTTATGCATACATTTTTATTTCCTTTTACATACATAATATGAATGTATTGAGTCAGGTTAAAAGTGCAAAAAGATCATGTGTTGTAATAAAAGTGGTGGCAAAAAGACTAACCTCTTAAACTAAGTGATTGTGGAACTTTCCCGCAGAAACTGGTTTTCTGCCAGGTCCAAAAACAAGAGGTGTTTGTAGCAATTTCTAAAGATAAGTTATTTCTCTTCAAATCCTTAAAAAGATGAAGAAAATCTGGATTAAAAAGATCCAGTCTTTAAACTCACATCATTGAGCGATTTTGACGTAGTCATTAACTTGGGTTAAGGGGTCTGTTTTCATTGACTTCACCTGAAGTAATGTTGGTTATAATGTCATCAGTCATGAAAAGAAACACTGATCAAGTCACTAAAACCATATAGTTTTTAAACTTTTAGGTCATGATTTATTAGGCATTACTTAGGACACTCATACTTTGTGAAGCTGCCTAATAGCTGTATGTTCTGTTGCTCGTGCTTGTGTCTTTCTTTGAAATCTCTTGGTCATGTTGTGGGTTTAGTAAACCGACTGTTTCAGTGGTGTTATAATTGGTGCGTTGAACTGGTAATACGAGTTTGACGTGGCGAGTGAAATTTTACTTTGTACGTATTTTTACGGCTATGGTGATGGTTTAAAAAGTCCAGCTTTATTTCATTTTTATGACGTAGTCGAGTCGTGTATTTTCTTTTGGGATAATGGTTGATTGGTTTGAGATCGCGTGTCCTAATTTAAGAGGAAGTGGATATTTTTTTTTTTGAAGGAAAGAAAATCTTCCGTGGTTTTAAATAGAATAATAGGTAATTAAGGGATTTACTTTACCTTTCTCTCTCCGAGGCAACGGTCATATTTTTATTTTAAGTATTCCAACTCTTACTGTTTGTCCCACTGTTCCACAAATCCTTCTGCGAATTAAACTATTTCACTCTCAAATTTTTCACCGTCCCCTTCTCGAATTGTTCTTTTTTTTTTGTTCTCTTCGGAATTTGTTGCAGGATGGCCTCTCTGAGCAGAATTCCAGAGCTTCCTGCCGGCATGCAGAGCTCAAATGATGAACAGGTACTGATGAATCTCCCTAGATTCGGTGTCCTTGACATCTGCGAAGCACTCGGTGGTAGTTTCTCACAAAACCCATCACCGATTCCAACACTGCCGCTCAACTCTCAGGACGTCATCCCTATTCCGGTGCCTGTTGTCGCTAATCCGGAGGTCCAGGTTTTTCCAAGACAGCCTGAGAATGAAATTGATGTTGAAAATCCGCCTAACTTGCTATTAATTGCCAAAATTTTTGGGAGAGTTGGTAATCCGACCTTGAAGAGGTCACGTCGACTGCAAAACATTCCTCCGGGTGTGGTGCCGCCGGCTGTTCCAAAAAGTCAAGCAGGCCCGAGGCGCACTGTGCCAATTGAGCACATGAACTTGGCTGAGGATGTCACAGTCATGACAGACTCGAATGATGAAGATTATGTGTCTGCTGCCCCTGTTACTGTGCCAGCGACCTCCGCTGGTCCCCGCTTGGCAAACTGTCAAGCTCGCTGATAAGAAGAACCCTCCAACGTCAATTAAAGTGTCGCCAGGGTCCACTGAAACCGAATATTCAGATCCTCCTTATGAGATCCTTGATTTTTTCACTGGAGAAGTGTCAAGTTCCTCGAAGCCCATTGGTGCTGACCCCTCTCTCACTCCTGTTCATACGGGTCTTCCTGAACCTGAACCCGAACCTGATTTTGGTTTCGAGTACTCTCCTGATACTTCTGATGAGATACCTCTCCGTGACTTTCTGGCCACCGTGAAAGCTGCAAAGAAGAAGTCCAGGGCCCCTTTGCCTGTTGCTGCTCAACAAGATGATGTTGGTTCTGGTGACATGTCACCAAAGTCAACATCACCCATTGCTGCTCCTACCTCATCCTCCAGCTCAGATTCTACTCACTACAAAAAAACTCAAAATTTTCGAGGGATTTTTCCCTCGGAATTAAGAACAAATCCCTCGTTTTTGGTCAAACCGAGGGAAATTTCGAGGGAAAAATTCTCTCGAAAAAACCTTCCTCGGAAATCAGTTTCGAGGGAAATAAATCCCTCCGAATTACAAAACCGAGGGAATTCCGAGGGATTGTTTCCCTCGGAACCATTACCGGACAATCCCTCGGAAATCCGAGGGAAATCCGAGGGAACACTTCCCTCGGAATACTTCAATTTCCGAAGGAATAAAATCCCTCGGAATTCCGAGGGATTATATTCCCTCGGAAATTGAAAAAATCCGATAGAATATATTTCCCTCGGATTTCCGAGGGAGTCCCATTCCCTCGTCGCGCCGGACCCGCCGGACCCGCCGCCCTTCAACGGCCACCCTCGAACCGCCCGTCGCAGCCCGATCCGCCGCCAGCAACAGGGAGCAGGTCGCCGCCGTCAGCCCGCCCGTCCGTCGCCCGATCGCCGCCGCGAAGCCTTCGCCACCTTCGCCGTCAGCCGCAAGGACAGGTTTTTTCATTTATTTTTTATTTTTGTATTTTATTTGTTTTAATTTTCAATTAGGGTTTTAATTACTCGTCGTCCGCAGCCCGTCGCCGACCGCCCAAAGCCGTCCGTCGCAGCCCGAAAGTGCGCCGTCGCCGCCCGTCCACAGTCCCTTGTACAAAGTAAAAAAAAATTCAGTTTTTTTTTTTATTTTTTAATATTATTTCAGTTTTATTTGTTATTATAGATAAATTTATGGTTTTAATTTATGTTTTATATTTAATTTTAGAATTAGGGGTTAATTTAGGGTTAGTTTTAGAGTTAACTTTAGGGTTAATTTGTAATTAGGGTTAGTTTATAATTA
>BMAC01000416.1:774622-788448 GCA_014905375.1 Phtheirospermum japonicum | reverse complement strand
ATAGTTGCAATAATATTGAACCGAAAATGAAAGCATACAAACTTACGTTGAGGTGATTGGTGGAGAAGCAGTTTTGAGGAGAGAGAAGAGTCCAAGCTTGTACGGACGGTGAGGAGAAGCATATAAAATTACCATGCCTATTTGTTAAATAAAAAAATAGAAAAAAATCCAAAAAAATAGTAAAAAATAGAAACAAAACCCAAAAAATTACGACCGGGACGGGGAGGGGTGCGCCTAAGCGTCTCAGAAATAAATCGTATTTTTTATTTTTTTTCTATTTTTTACGATTTTAATTATTTTTAATTTTTTTAAAAAAATTAATTAAATATCCGAGGGAATAAAATTTCCCTCGGAATAATTCCTAGGGAATCCGTGATCCCTCGGAATAATTCCGAGGGAAATTGTATTCCCTCGGATATTTAATTAATTTTTTAAAAAAAATTAAAAATAAAACCGAGGGAATCAAATATCCCTCGGTTTTCCGAGGGACTACTTCCCTCGGAAAACCATCCATCGGTCATCTCTCGGTTTGTCGTTCGGTAAATATGGTGGGAACATTTGGCGCCCTGATTTCCGAGAGAATTTCCGAGGGAAAGGAATTCCTTCGGAAAAAACCGAGGGATTTTTATTTCCCTCGGTTTTCCCTCGGAAATTTCCGAGGGAATTTCCGGGGTACGTCTCCTTCCTCTGACTCAGATGGTGATATTGGTGATCTCTCTACCCCTGACAATATCGAGATCGAAGACATGGTTCCAATATTTGACAAGTTTTTAACCTCCAAATCCGAGGAGTTGTTTTCTGACTATCGTCTTCGTGGGATGATTGATGAAAGGAGAGTTCCCGTGGAAATTTTTAAACGGCATAATTTGATTGCATTTTTTGAACATCGAAGTATGTATTCCACGATGTCTACTGCAATGCCTTTTATTAGAGATGTTGTTATGGAGTTTTATGCGAATCTCCTTCCCTCTGCTGCTTATCCCGATTCTGTGAATTACGGGAAAGTGTTCGTCCATTGGAAAATTTATTGTTTTACTCCAGATTTGATTAATGAGCTGTTTGGAACTGAAGCATACCCTGGTGACTCAAATGTTGATGACATTGATGAGGTCATCCAGTTTTTGTATGGTGGGTTGTTGAGTAAGTGGCATGAACAGTTGCCCGACACTCGGTTGTCCTCCCTCTACTCCGTCTTACATAAGGTGGCAATTTTTAACTGGGTGCCCACAAAGAATACAACGATTTTAACCCAAACTCAAGCTCAGTTTTTGTATAAACTTGGTCGGGGTATCAAGTTTAATTTTGGTCAACAGGTGTTTGATGCCATAACCAGGTTTGCCACAACCAAAACGGCTTCCTCTCCTTGTTTTCCTTCTCTTATTTATAGCATTTTAGAGAATCAGAATTTTACGCCTTGTGGAGATGATGTCCTGACTGGAGAATCTGAGTGGTTCACCTTACATGGCCAGCACTTGACTAGGACGCGAATAGTAGATCTCCCTTGGCAGGCGCCCTTTCGGGCTGGTGTTGCTTCTGGTGATAGTTCTAACGCTCCCAACACCGGTCCCAACATGGTTCGTCTTTCTGCTCAGGTTGTGCGTGCTCAAATTACTCTACTGGATACCCAAATTGCACAGCTCCAGGCCCTGCTTGGTTCTTTGTTGGAGGCCCTTTTGGCTTCTGAACAAAAAGGGGGAGAAAATGCTGAGGCTGACGAAGCTGACGATGGTGTCGATGTTGTTGCTGATGGTGAGGCTGCTGAGGTATTGTCCAGCTTAGCCAAGGAAAAGAGAAGGAAAAGGATCCGTTCAAGGAACAAGAAGCTGAAGAAAATGAGGAAGTTGCTAAGAAAAAGGAAAGCCGAGGGTGAAGGAACTTCGACGTCTCCTCGTCGTTCAAATAGAAGTCGTGTTCTTTGAGTTCCTATGTTTTTGTCTCATTTCCTTTTTGAAAAACATTATTTGTTTTGATGTTTGTCTAAATAATTTTTATTTAGGGGGAGTTGTTCAACTTAGTGGGAGTTTCATTATTTTTGTGTTGCGTCGTTTGTATTTTGTCCAGAAAGGCAAAAGGGGAGATTGTTGAGAATTTATTCTTGGCAATATTTCCTTTATTAGTTGTTTAACTTTCTTGGACTTAAGTTAAATTAGGACTCTAGATTTGTTTTCTAAGTGGAGATTATGGGTTTATTTAGTTTCCTTAGTTTTTATCTAACTTGTTTATCAAGACTAGGAGTCTTGATTATTTAAGGAGAACAGAGCGACGCAAACACATACGACTTTTGAAAAAGGCAAGACGTTTTTCAAGAAACAGAACACAAGCAAGAGATCGACTTGGAGCTACGATTCAGCATAAGGAGATCTTCAAAGTTGCGTGACCAACGGAGAAGATCATCTCAAGCGTAGTGACAAGTATTTTTGTATCAAGAGTTGATGTAATTGTTTTTCATATATTACTTTGCTAGTTTGTAATTGATCTTGAACAACAAATAAGTAATATAGTTTTTGGGTTTGTACACCCAAGTTCGTAAGCACGTTTGCTTACGGACTAAAGTTATATTGAGTTTATTTAATCTCTTTTATTCAGC
Source organism: Phtheirospermum japonicum (assembly GCA_014905375.1). NCBI lineage: Eukaryota > Viridiplantae > Streptophyta > Magnoliopsida > Lamiales > Orobanchaceae > Phtheirospermum > Phtheirospermum japonicum. The sequence goes on along the minus strand of BMAC01000416.1, from coordinate 785,861 downwards.
TGTTATTTTATACATACTCTGTTTGATGTTATTATTGGTGTTAAAACATCAATCATAACATCTGTTGTGTCTTGCAGTTCATAATTTCCAAACTGATTGATGTTAGGTCTGGTGATAGTTATCACAAAACTTAACATCATTTCTCAAAATCATAGATCTACAAACATGGGGGATTCGGACTTGGGCAAGATAACTTAGCAATTTGAGCCCGCATATCAGCTAATTCCTTTTCCAACTCAAGCTCCTTAGGGGAAGAAGTTTCACGCACTACATTGGCATTAGAATACAATGCCTGAGAAGATTTTTGTTGAGAATTTTCGGCAAGAGTGGTGAAAATCTTGAGAACCACTTGAGGAGGTTGTTCTTTCATATTACCCCCAGCCGACGTATCCACCATATATTGGATGTGGGTCCAACGCCTCATAGAAAGTTTGGATTAAAAGTTCCTTTGGCATACGATGATGTGAACAACTCGTGAGAAGATCTTGGAAACGAGCCCAAGCGGAGTGAAATGGCTCATTTCTCATTTGTTTAAACGAAATAATCTTAATCCTCAATTCGGCCATTTTTTCCGCGGAATAGTAATGATCCAAGAACGTTGCCGAGAGCTTGTCCCATGTGTGAATAGAATTGGAAAGGATATCCATAAACCATGACAATGCCTTATCTTGGAGACCATACAAAAAACAACGGAGTCGAAGATGCTCTAAACTCATCATATTCGGAAGATGGAACTCGAGACTTGCCACATAAATTGCCGAAGGAATTGGAGAGGATCTTCCTTAGTAAACCCATGAAAAAATGGAAGCCGAGCAAAATCAAGAGAACGGATATAAATAGCCATAAATTCGGGGGGAAGGGATACACAAGACGAAATAGTCGCTCCCACGAAGGCTTTGCTAACTTCTTTCATAGCGAGGACGGAAGGGGCTTATTGGGCATTAGGACTCATTCTCCCAAACAAAACATACAGATCGAGAGTGTCCTCATGAGCATTAGTATCGGCACCTCCATAACCGTGACCACCACCATTAGCATTCAAATTCACATTCGGAGCATGATTGAAGTTGTAAGTGGGAGGAACTCCATACGGGCCGGGAATTGGGCTTTGCATGTTTGGAAATTGTGGAGGAGCACCATAGCCCCCATACGGACCGTTCGGATTCATAATGCCGCTATACCCAACATGGTTTACACCATGCCCTCCCATGTTGGGTTGACCGTTGACGTTCCCACCATTGGAAATATGGTTTGCACCATGCCCTCCCATGTTGCCAAAACCGGTACCAAACATCCCATTCTCAACATGGTTTGCACCATGTCCTCCCATGTTAGGAATGTAACTCATATTGCCATGAGTATTGGAAATGAAAGCATTAGAAGGGTTAGGAAAGGGTGCGGTACCTTATTGTAGGCCCATGGCGTGTCCATGAGTGGCAAAACCACTCCCTTGATTTCTTAGAGCGTGGTCGGGAGGGCTCGTTGGGTGGGGATTCAAAAGCCCAGGTTTATTGTTCGGTGGAGATGGCTCGACATGAACAATGGGCTCGGGAATACTAGAGCCTTGAGGATCAACTCGTGGAGATTTCCTGTTAGGGTTGGAAAACGGGCCGGTATTCAGAAGATTAGTTGCCATACCGTGAGTGGTAATCAAGGGATGTCGTAAACACCTTAATCGGTCGGGGTTCAAAATATAAGGGGCCAAATCATTCCCAAGTGTTCGACTACCTTGCATATACTCAATAAAAGCGTCAAATACGAAAGAAATCTAGGAACACAAAGAAACTACAAGAAATTCAAAAACCTTAACCAAGCCGATTTGCAACGGCGCCATTTTGTTTTGTAGATTTTTAGTGGTGATGAATATATAACGGGGTTCATGGCTTGGTATTATCGGAATTCGATTCGATTGTAAGAATCAAGGGGTTTTTAGCTTGTGAAAATAGAGGAAAAGTGAAATAAATGGAAACTAGATGAAGCAACGACTAACTATGAAAGGAAATGCAAGTATTTCGTATGCCTCGTGCATGTGCCCAATTGAGATTGCAAAGCCATAATGAAAATAAGCAAGTAAAAGCAAAGTTTCACTAAGTACAAGCATGATAGCCTAAAGTACTACTATGCATGCATGATCATGAAAACTTTAAAAATGCAAATTAGCAGAAATCGAAAACATCAATGGAAAGAGCAACAAAAGTTGACATGAAAGTTAAAAACTTTACGAGAAATAACTAGAAACGAAGATTAGATCTAGGATTCAACATAAAACTATGCATGAAAACAAAAACCAAAATAATGCATATGAAATACTCAAAATTAAAATAATCAAGAACCCGATCTATGATCTCGGTGTGTCACTCACCTAGATTCCATAGACAAATCACAAAATCTAACAATACATCTAAGAGCTAAGGCAAAATGCATAAATTGAAGAACAAGCATGAAATTGAAGAACAAGGAAGAAAATAAAGGAAAACTTTGATACGGACCAAAATGTCCGCACGTGATATTGTTTGATATGTTTGAGTATTTGTGGAAGGCGACCTCATCTCCTAGAGAGGGTGTTCCTCTAGGAGATGAGCGAGCTGGATTGTGTCTTTGAGAAGTGAGCGAGCTGGTTTGTGTAGAGTAGTGACCTGTAGTATGAGGATGAGTTCTCATATAGGGTCACGATCTCTTATGGTTTGAGCTGTGTACTTGAGCTCGATTTTGGGCTTTATGAATATTGAGCCTGTGGACTTAAAGTGAGTGGTTTATAGGGTTTTCGGTGGGCTCTATAAAGGGCCCATGCCTATTATGATAAAGAAATTTGTTATGTATGGGAACTTAACATGCGTAGAGAGTCTCAATTGTGAGTCGGTTGTAGAGTTGTAATATTCATGGAATTATGGTTATAGAAGGTAACCCTAGATTGAGGGGCACTTCCCCTATCTTTATAAAAGGAGGTGTATACCTCTCATTAACGATTAAGTCGATATTGCTCTATCGCATTACTATTTTATATTTGAAGAGAAGTGTTGAGTGTTTGATTTCGCTTATTAACTTAAGCGTCGGAGGGCCTTAACGGGCTTGAAATCCGGCCCGTTTGAGGCGCTGTTTTACAGGACCAGCGAGGTCGCCAGGAGATTCGTGGAGGGTTTGGCAAGTCGCTGTGACGTGTTTAGAAGCAGTTTCAGGTCGGTGATCTCTATTTTGAGGTTAATACCCCATATATTTGGTAGCCCAACCTTTTGGACTTATCAAATTGGCTCCGTCTGTGGGAAAGAGGGACATCGAGTCCTTGAGCGAAATGTGTGAGAGATTTCACAAACAAAACATGAAGGATAGCAACATAATTCCTAGGACCCTGCACTATGGTTCTGGATTGAACAATAAAAAGAAGAAGAGCAGATTGGCGGATATCAACGAACAAGAGATGACAAAAGACGGACAAATGCCTTCTCAGGCGGATCCAGTGATTCAAGGCACTGGTAACACACCACCGCCCTCTCCCAAGAAGCGTGATGGGAAGGGACCAGTGGAATGTTTGGAGGCAAGAACGCCGGAGGGAGAAGCGCAGAAAGCAATTCACATAGGGATGGAAGAGTGGGAGGATTTTCCAAAGATAAGCCTGGCCAGAATAAGAAGGGTTTTTTAGAAGGGCTTATGGATTTTGTACCCTTAGAGAAGGAGGAGGAGTTATATAGATATCTAGCAGGCGGGCTGGGTACTGGGAAAGAAAAGGGTGATAAATCAGAAGTGAGCAAGAGGAAGAGTCGGTGATCAGAAGAGTAAAACAAAACGAGAAGTCTCTGTCTAAGAAACTGTCTCAAAAGAGAGGACGGAGTAAGCAAAAGAACGAGGACGCTTCTAATTCTACCTCATCCATAGATTCTCATATTTGTAAGCGGAGAGTGAAGGGATTGAAAGTGAAGCGAAGCCATTATAGGCGTAGAGGTCGCCAACACAGTAAGCATGTTAGTGAGAGCGGGACTCTGACCTCAGATACGGATGGTGAATCTCGAGAGAAAACCCGGAAGAGTCGTAGTGGATTTAATAAAGGGAAAGGAGAAAACGAAATAGGGCCACAGAGTAAGGCTTTTAGATATTTACAGAACGCCATGCTGATATTACAAAAGCGAGTAGATGGGGAGAAATTTGATGGAGACGAGGGACATCCTTCTCAGATGATATGTTACACGCCGCAGTGCCTAAAAGTTATAAGGCGTTAGAATTTCAGTATCGGGGAACGATGGATCCAGTCGAGCACTTACAGATCTTCGAGAACGCAAGAATGTTACACAATTATACGGATGTCGTGGCATGTCGGGCCTTTGTGTCCACCTTGAGGGGGATCGCGCAAAACTGGTTCTAGCAGCTCCCACGGGGAAAGATTACCAGTTATCAAGTGTTGCGAGCTGCTTTTTTGAAGCAGTTTTCTAGCGTGAGGCAGAGTGAGAAGACGGCACAGTCGCTTTTTACCATGGTGCAGCGACCTAATGAAACACTTAAGCAATACATTAACAGGTTTACTAGCGCCACTCTGGAAGTGCCGGCTGCTACCGATGAAATGAAGGCTAGAGCTCTGCACCAGGGATTGAGGAGAGAAGACTTTCGCAAGTCTTTGGTCAAGAAAGAGGCACGAACATATGATGAAGTCTTGGCGAGATGTCATAAGTACGTATAGGTAGAGGAAGCTAAAGATGAACATCGGGCGCATTTTGGCAGAGAGGCCGCAGATACAAGAGATAACACATCCAGAAGAGAGCTGTGAAGAGAACCGAGAAGAGTAGTGCGCGGGCTCTTGAGCCCGAGCTCTGTGATAAGTGAGAGGTTAGAAGAGAATGTGCGAAGTCTGAGGGAGGAAGAATTCACACCGTTGGCTTATCCGCGAGCTAGGGTATTCACCATTATGGAGCGCTTGGTACCCGACGCTATAAACTGGCCAGAGGATCGCACACCGATTCTCACTCATCCTAAGACTGCCCCCTTTTGTTTATTCCATAATAATTACGAACATTACACTGAAAAATGCAGGCACCTCAAGGAAGAGATGGAGAGACTCATAAAAGCGGGGCATTTGAAGGAGGTAATTTACAAGGAGAGAGAGCCAAAGGAGCAGGGGCAGCCGTTACCCCCACCACCACCGGTAGTTCCGCCCCAGAAACAGGTCACGAGACAACGACAGCAAGGACATCAAGGACACGATGGTCCGCGAAGGAATAGAGGAAGGATAAACATGATCTCGGGTGGACTGACGGATGGTGATTCTAATAATACACGGAAAAGGCATGCTAAGTTAGCCCGCTCGGGAACGTGGGAGGTCGCTAGTGTGAGTCGACAATCACAAGCTGTGGGGCCAGTCATCTCTTTTGGCCCTAGTGATCGGCACGGGCTACATGAAGATCACAACGATGCATTGGTGATCGAGGCCGAGATTGCGGGATACGAGGTCTGCAGAATCTTTGTGGATAATGGAAGCTCGGTGAATATCATATATACGGACTGTCTTGAGCAGATGGAGCTGGAAAAAAAGGTGAGGTCTGTGAATACACCCATATATGTGTTCAATGGGGCACAGGTGAATACCGAGGGCGGGATGACGCTGCAGGTGGTACTAGGAAAAGACGAGGCACGAGTGGAGAAGAGCTTGAAGTTTTTGATCATCCGAGGGAGGTCGGCCTATAATGTTATATTAGGACGACCTGCCCTTAATGCGTTCCAGGCGGTAACGTCAACCTATCACATGAGCATCAAGTATCCAGTGGGTGATAAAGTAGGGGAGGTCATCGCAGAACAGCAGGTCGCGAGATCATGTTATCAGCTGGCAGTCAGGAAAGGATTGATGTAGAATAAACGCGAGAGGGTGACGAACAGCCGGAGGGAGTGCTTAGTGCAAAGAAAATAAAGGAACGGGAGAACTCTGTCCAACCGAATGAAGAACTGATGGAGATATCATTAGAGGAAGATCGTCCAGAGTATACCACGAGGGTGGGGACCCTAATGCCTGAGACGTTGAGGGACGAGTTGATCAAGCTGTTAAGAGATTTTCAGGATGTATTTGTGTTTGGAGATGGAGAGTTAACTGGGGTGTCACCGGAGGTCGCACAGCATCATTTAAATGCGGATCCGGAGGCAAGGTCGGTGAAGCAAAAGAGGAGATATTTTGGGCCAGAGCTGGATAAAGTAATTGAAGAGGAAGTGCAAAAATTGTTGAAAGCTGGTCACATAAGGGAGATTCAATTCCCTGAGTATTTGTCTTACGTTGTGATGGTGCCAAAATCGGTGCAAAAAGTGGAGGATCTGTGTGGATTTTCGCGACCTAAATAAAGCTTGCCCGAAGGATCATTATCCTTTGCCACGAATTGATCAGTTGTTGGATTCTACCTCAGGGTGCGAGCTGTTGAGTATGATGGATGCTTCACAGGGGTATCACCAAATACCTCTTTCAAAAGAAGATCAACCCAAAGTGAGTTTTGTTACTTCAACTGGTACGTATTATTTTGTATCCATGCCCTTTGGATTGAAGAATGCAGGAGCGACCTATCAGAGGTTGGTGGACCGTATGTTTAAAGACCTGCTGGGGTCCACCATGGAGGTTTATGTCGATGATATGCTGGTTAAGAGCAAGAGAGCAGTCCCATGTGGAAGATTTGAAGAAGACGTTCGTTATATTAAGGCAGTACGGGATGAAACTCAATCCAAAGAAGTGTGTGTTTGGTGTACGGTCTGGGAAGTTTTTGGGTTATATGGTGACAGAGCGAGGAATTGAAGTTAACCCAGAAAAGGTGCGAGCTGTTTTGGAGATGTCACATCCTCGCACGGTGCGTGATGTTCAAGTGCTTACAGGTCGGATTGCAAGTCTTAGTCATTTCATTTCTAGGTCGCCGGAGAGGGGCGTCCTATTTTTTAGGGCACTTCGGAAGGGATCCAAGTTTGAGTGGACAAAAGAAGCTGCGGATGCATTTGAAGAGTTAAAGAAGTACTTAGCGGATATACCACTATTGACCAAGCCAATGCCGGGAAAGGATTTGATCTTATACATATCCGTAGGGGAGGTCGCAGTAAATTCCGTGTTGATAAGAGAAGAAGCGGGCATGTAAAAGCCTATCTATTACATTAGCAGGATGCTGCGGGGGGCTGAGTTGAAGTATACCGAGCTGCAGAAAGGAGGTTATGCGTTGATTTGTACAGCTAGGAAGTTGAGACCCTATTTCTTGAGTCACAGGGTGAAGGTACGTTCTAACCTAACTCTCAAGTAGGTTTTGGGCAATCCGAGTGTGTCAGGACGATTGATGAAGTGGACTGTAGAGTTGAGTGAATATGATGTGGTTTATGAGCCAAGGGTGGCTATCAAGGCGCAAGTGTTAGCAGATCTTCTACAAGAGATGACAAGGCCAGCTGACGTAGATAAGGAGGTGAAAGCATGGACCCTATATACCGATGGTTCGACTATGACATTGGGAGCAGGGCCGGGTATTGTTTTGACCAGACCAGAAGGGGAGAATTTGGAGTTCGCGATCAAGTTAGGATTTAAAGCGTCCAATAATGAGACAGAGTACGAGGTTGTGTTGCAGGGTATCAAAATGGCGAGCAATCTGGGGGCACGAAGATTGTGGGCGTCTACAGACTCTTAGCTGATAGTTTGTCAATTCGATGGTTCTTTTGAAGCTAAGGAAGAGCGGATGGCGGCGTATTTGAATAAGTTGCGCGAAGAGGCAGCACGTTTTGATGAATTCAAGCTGGAACATTTACCGCGAGCTGAAAACACTCGTGCCGATCAGCTCGCTCGAATAGCAAGAGCTCTGGGGAGTTGTGATACTCGAAAAATCACATTAATGGAGTTGGGTCACAGTAGCGTGGAAAAGGGTAAAGAGGTTATGGAGCTTGACACAAAAGATGATTGGCGTACACCTATTTGGGATGTTTTGGTTAAAGCAAAAGAAGGCGCAGAGAGATTGACAACGAAGGAGGCCAGAACAGCAGCTCGCTTTTGTGTGATACACGAAGAACTGTATAAAAGGTCACGCTTTGGACCTTTTTTGAAGTGTTTAGCTAAAGAACGTGGATTGGAAGTGTTAAAAGAGATACATGAGGGGTATTGGGCGATCATGCGAAGGGAAAGGCGTTAGTAGGCATAACGTTGTGGGCTGGTTTCTTTTGGCCGGGGATGAAAGCTATGGCTAGCGAGCTGGTTCGAACGTGTAAAAAGTGTAAAATGCATGCTCCAGTTATTCATATACTGGCTGAGGAGATGATGGTTATGAGCTCACCGTGCCCATTCGTACAGTGGGGAATTGATATTGTGGGTCCTTTTCCAAAGACCCCAAGCAACAAAGAAAACTTAGTGGTGGCGGTTGACTACTTTACGAAGTGGGTGGAGGCCGAAGCAGTCACAGGGATAAGCGAGCAACACATAATGGATTTTATTTTTGATAACATATTTTGCAAGTTTGGAGTACCACGAGTGTTAGTGTCAGACAATGACTCAATTTAATGGCAGAAAAATGCAGAGGTGGTGCAGAGAGATGGGGATGAAGCAGCGATTTGATTTTATGGCACATCCGCAGACTAATGGGCAAGTGGAGGTTACTAATCGGATAATTGTGTAGAGATTCAAGTTGCGATTAGAGAAAGCGGGCGGGCTCTGGGAAGAAGAGCTTGCGTTGGTCCTGTGGGCTTATCGAACAACTCCCCAAACTTCCACGGGAGAGTCGCCGTTTAGCTTGGTTTATGGAATGGACGCGGTCATTCCGGCAGAGATAGTTGGAGGTTCACAATGTTTGATAGCATTTAATGTGTAAGAGAATGAGAGACTGGCTCGAGGAGCGATCGAGACAATTGATGAAGTACGGGAGAAAGCTGCAGCTCGGGTTGAACACTATAAACAGAGAATACAAGCTGCTTTTAATAAGCGAGTTAAGCATCGCTATTTTCAGGTCGGCGATCTGGTATGGAGGAGGGCAGATGCATTGCGGATGACTAAGAAGTTGGAACCAAACTGGGTTGGGCCATTTAAGGTGATGAAAGTGTTGCGAGGAGGAGCATATATACTTGAAGATGCAGCTGGGAAGGTCTTGCCTCGAATCTGGAACGTGTGTCACTTGAAAAAGTATTATGCGTAGAGAGTGGATTGCGGGAGAAGGTAGCTCTGGACCGGCGGGCACTTCTCCCGCAGAAAGTTCATGTTGAATAGATATGGTGAAAGTTTGTAGTTGTGGTAAGTGTTGTGTTTCTGTGGCGGGAGAAGGTAACTCTGGACCGGAGGGCACTTCTCCCGCATAAGAGATTAGTTGGGGCGGAAAGTGTGTTCTGTGATGGAAAGTTTTGATAAAGAGATTGTTTTGAGTGAAGTTTTGTTTTTGTGGCGGGAGAAGGTAACTCTGGACCGGAGGGCACTTCTTCCGACCAGGCGATCTTGTGAAAGTTTGTGAAGTTGTGTTTTTATGGTGGGAGAAGATAACTCTGGACCGGAGGGCACTTCTCCCGACCAGGCGATCTTGTGAAAGTTTGTGAAGTTGTGTTTTTGTGGTGGGAGAAGGTAACTCTGGACCGGACGGCACTTCTCCCGACCAGGCGATCTTGTGAAAAGTTGTGAAGTAGTGTGCGGAGTTTGTGTTTTTAAAGTTGTGTTTTTGTGCGGCAGGAGAAGGTAACTCTGGACCGGAGGGCACTTCTCCTGCATGATGTTTGAGAAGTTGAGTAATATAATGAATAAAGTTGTGCGAGCTATCTTATTCTTTATGGTTAAGTAGTTGTGATGTTTGGCTTACCCATTTTCTGAATAAGTGTTTTTATGCGAGCTAATATGTTCTAAGTGTTGATTAATTGCGTTGTTTATGGGTTGTGATCTGACTAGGATCCTATGATCCCAGGATGGAAAGTGCGGTTGCTCGTATTTTTTGTGACCTAACTTAGCTTGAAAGTTAGTTTATGGTTGGTTGCTTTTGAGTATTTTTATTGCAGGGTGGTGTATTGAGAGTTCAAGAGTTGTGCAGATAATGAACGTAAAATAGAGTACTAGCAGGAGTAATAAATTGTTTGTAAAAGTTGTGAATAGAAAAGTGATAAATGTTTTTAAGTAGTTTTTTCGGTAGCAGAAGGTTCAACAGGGGAGTTTGTGATGATCGGCTCGGGCTCGGGGAGCATATCGTCCAGTGGTGTTTCCAGTTCGGCAAGTAGTCCGGTGGATAAAACAGCTCGGCTCTGGCGAGATAACCACCACTTTGCGTCAATTGGTTGCTGCCAGTCACCCTTGAAGCTACTGAAGGGAGTCAGTTTATCGGTGAGGGCTTTGACGTCGGGAGTGTAGGAGACGTTCATCGCCGCGACCTCCTCTTTGATCATGCCAATGGCTGTGAAGAGCCACTCTGAGGCACCAGTTATTTGAGCTTTTGTGTGTGCCTACTTTATAAATAATTGTCAGAAATTTAATAGCTCGCCCGCAAAATAACGGGATCGCGTGTAGGTTGACAAGCTTAACTCGAGTCGTCTCTCAAGGACTGACGTTCGCAATTTCTAATGTTTGTTTGGTCACAATGTTTAACACGAGAACTTGTATAAATTTGGTTTTTGGAATTATAAACTACTAATAAATTTAAAAACATCAACTAATTATTTTAAACTAATTAATTTATCCTAATTAATTAACGAAAGCTTCAAACTAAATTATCTACGAATTATTAATCTAGGGGTTTTAAAAACAATTTTAATTCTAAATTAGTTATCTAGCATGCATGAACTTCTACGAATTAAATCTAAGCATGTGATTTCTCAAGAACAAGATCAATTTCAAAATTCTCAAGCTATAACATATTATTCGGGTTGTAATGTAAGACTCTTTGGACGGGTATGGAATATATAAGTCGTGTGGCTAACTCACGATCTAACGTGATCAATAACTCACTCAAACCTATTCTAATCTCGAAGCAAGATGCTTTACCTCGTTCAAAAATAAAAACCTCACTTAAACTCTCATAACGTAGCCTTAAAATATAGGCTATTTCTCAACTCGATACTCTAAACCGACTTGAAGCTCATACCACTTAAACACAATTGAAACTTATAATTTGCTTCTTACAATTACACAACTCTTTGCCATTAAACATTAGGCTTCAAGAAAAATAAAACAAAAGCCTTCATTAGCGCATAGGCAATGATTCAACTAGACTCACCATCCTTCTTTTTTTTTTTTTCTTTTTTTTAAAATATATATTTGCCCCTCTTTTATTCTTTTTTATGGGGTCTTTTTTTTTTTTTT
>BMAC01000416.1:732366-773324 GCA_014905375.1 Phtheirospermum japonicum | reverse complement strand
TTTTTGAAGGATGGTGATCCTTTATTACAAAAATTCATAAACTCCTAATAAAGTCTCCAAAACACTAATGACCAATAAAAGTAACGAGCTCCTACCCCACGCTTTTAGTGGGTTTGCAAGAGTCGACTCAATAAAATCACTCAGGGCTATTGGCATGGATTATTTGGCTATGATTGGCTCATTCGGAATTTATAGTGGCTAAAAATTTATGGATATGGCCGGAGTAGGGTTTTTTTCTGTGCCTTAACCTCATTTTCAAAATCAACTACACACAGCGGTTTCAAAGAGATATCAAAACAGAACTCATTCAAGCACATGCAAAGATGATAAACACTCAGGCTACTCACAGGCTTTTTGCATGAAAAAGTTTTGAATTGACGCTGCTTTTAAGGTTTTACGAAATTAATTGCGTACAAGTACCATTTTACAATATATAAATAATAAGTTTTTGAAAAATTTATGCACTTATGCACGCTCAAAAGACTAGAATCTCAAATCATACTTAGCTAACTTCGAAAGGCATGCCATACAAACACAATTCAGCGCAGAAATAGTGATCAATCACGTAAAATTTAACACTACAAACCCATGAAAATATAAAAATTGCACAAATTTCAACTATAATTCACACTCCACCACCACCACCACCCTTTAAAAATGTGGCAATCTCCCGATTGTCATAAATATAAAGAAAACAAGCACAAAGGAGATAAGAAAATATCCCTGAAAAATTGATAGTTGAGTTCCTCCAAAAGATGCTTGTGCAATTATCCGTCGACTAAATCGCGCGATTGGAATTGTCTTGAATAAAAACCTACAAAAAAAATAATAAAAAAAGCAAACTAACTAATATTTTTGGGATTTTGAATTTTTCATTTTTTTTTAATTTGATTTTTTTTATATATATATTTAAGAGAAAGTAAATAAAAAGTAAATTGTGATCAATTGCGTTGCGCAAATGCCCGATGGCATATCAGTTGGAATTGAATTGGCCGGATTGCGGCCTAATGTCATAAATGACTGGATTGCATCTCATCGTAAGGTTGCCAAACTGCGGCTAAATTTGGTCGGATTGCGACCTCGATCGGCGAAAATGAATTCGTAAAATCGGGTGAACAGACGCTGCTAGCGGTTATACTTAGAGGTAACGGTTACCGCTAAGTCTTCAGTGTCGTCTAAATTTCCAAATTTCCTGAACATTAACACACACATAAATGCACCACGGCAATTGACACCATAAAAATAGAAATAAACTATATAAAAGTCAAAAGAAAATTAAAGAAAAAGAAAAACTAACGCTTGGGTTGCCTCCCAAGAAGCGCAACATTTTAAGTCGCATGCTCGACGCATTTCAAAGATTAATGCTCAAATTGCGGTGGATCTTCGTACTCCACCATACCACGGTCTCCAAATTTCATCTCAAAAAATTCGTTGGGGTCGAAAATTTCGAGTTCAGCTCCAATGTCGCGAAAATCATTACCAAATAACTCGGCTATCTCCTCCCCACTTAGAAAGTCATTGTCGTCCTCGACTTCCGCTACATCCAACACCATTATTCTCTTAAGCTCTCGGACACATGCTTCTACCAGGTCAACGAACGAACAATCTTCTTCTCTCATTAATGGCACACGGCAACTATTCATATCTTTCAACGAAAAAGTAACCGTCTCTCCCAAAACTGACATGCTCATCCTTCCCTTATTCACATCAATCACCTCATGGGAGGTGGACAAAAACGGACGGCCTAAAAGAATAGTATGACCCTTGTCGTCACTCGGCATCTCTCCAACATCCAACACCACAAAGTCTACAGGAATTATTAACTCCTCTACTTTTACCAAAACGTCTTCTACAATTCCCAATGGTTGACGAATTGAACGATCCGCTAATTGGAGACGCATCCTTGTCGGCTTCAATGGTCCTAAATCAAATTGCTTATAAAGGGAATATAGCATTAAGTTAATTCCCGCGCCGAGATCAAGCATTCCGCGCGCTTGTTGCCCATTCTCTAATGTAATATTGACACAAAAGCTTCCAGGATCCTTCTCCTTTGTAGGTAGTTATTGCTTGCATAATGCACTCACCTCCTTTGTTAGTGGAACGTACTGATTTATCTCCGAGCGCCTATGTCTTGTAGCAAGTTCCTTTAAGAACTTCACATATGCCGGCATCGTCTTGATCACATCCAAAAGAGGAAGATTGATGTTGACGTTCTTCAGCAAGTTATAAAGCTCCATGAACTTCTTATTCTCTTTTTCCGGTCGTAGGCGACTTGGGAAAGGAACTTTGTCGGGAATTTTCTTAAGGTCTCCATCTTCCAACGGTGAAGTTGGGGTTTTGTTCTTCCCCTTCAAAGATCCCAGAATCTGAGGGTTTGGTGTCTTATGCAATTGCTCCACCGGTTTGGATACATCCTCCCTTAGTGATGTCGGTGTTGGAATCTTCTTCATCTCATTGTCTCCTACTTTATCTATTTCAACTCCATTGTCGATCACTTTGCCACTACGTAGGACTTTAATTGCTGAGGCATGCTGTGGTTGGCTTGAAAATCTTTCCTTACTTTCCAATAATGGGGATATAGAGGCTGAAAGCTGCCCCACCACTATCTCGACTTTCCTCAAGCCAGTGGTCACTTCCTTCAAGCCATTAGTGTTTTCAAGAGTGGCCTTAGCGATTTGCTGCATAGTCTTAGTAAGCTCAGTCTCCATCCCCTGCATTTTCTTCGAAATATCATCTATCCTTGCGTTGACTTTCTCAAGACCATCTCGATTTCGGAGCGACTCAGTCACTTGGTTTTGTTGCCAAAGTAAGAGCTGATCGTTCGCTTGGACCGGATTTGACGTTTGCCCCTTCGTAGGTGGTGGTGGTGCTAAATATTTAGGGTCAGTTTGTTTGGGTATTGGCACATAGTTTGGGCTCCCAGTCCCCGGCAACGGCGCCAATTTTTGATTCGAGCTTTTGTGTGTGCCTACTTTATAAATAATTGTCAGAAATTTAATAGCTCGCCCGCAAAATAATGGGATCGCGTGTAGGTTGACAAGCTTAACTCGAGTCGTCTCTCAAGGACTGACGTTCGGAATTTCTAATGTTTGTTTGGTCACAATGTTTAACACGAGAACTTGTATAAATTTAGTTTTTGAAATTATAAACTACTAATAAATTTAAAAGCATCAACTAATTGTTTTAAACTAATTTATTTATGGGTAGAAAATTATATGCACCCTGTACTATACGTGTTTTTTAGGTTTGCATCCTAACGTTTTTTTTGTAATTTAATGCATCCTGTACTATACAAAATTTAGAAAAAACTAGTTTTATTCAAGAAAAACTAGAATTTATTAAATAAATATGCAAACCATATTTTATCCTAACATTTACCGGAACTAGTTTTATTAAATAAATAAAATTTATTATTTATTAAATAATAAATTCGGTGAGTTTGCATATTTAATAAAATATGCCGGAACTGGTTTTAAAAAAATAATTAATTCGCCGGAACTCACCTAAAGTATACGGGTTTGAATATATGCAACCTCACTCGCGAGACTCGGCGAGTTGGGGCGAGTTCGCTGGTCGGGGGATGCACTTTCAGAATTTTGTGAAGTAAAGTATGCATTAAATTACAAAAAAAAACGTTACAATGCAAACCCAAAAAACGCGTATAGTACAGGATGGTTACAATCTTTTTCCCTTAATTTATCCTAATTAATTAACGGAAGCTTCAAACTAAATTATCTACGAATTATTAATCTAGGGGTTTTAAAAGCAATTTTAATTCTAAATTAATTATCTAGCATGCATGAACTTCTACGAATTAAATCTAAGCATGTGATTTCTCAAGAACAAGATCAATTTCAAAATTCTCAAGCTATAACATATTATAAACTAAATTATCAATTGAATATCAAAACTAAGCAATTATCAAACTAAGCATGAACAAATATCATCACCAAGCATGAACAATAAGAAAATGCAGCAACTATATTAATAATAAAACTAAGATCTCAAGGTCCAAGCTTCAGCGATTCAATAGTTCAAAACGATCAAAATATCTAAACGGTTCAAAAACTCGAACGAAAATAATTAAATTCTAAAACTAAGATTAAACTAAGAAATAAATAAGGATTAGAGAACTTATTATTAAGCTACAGTTTCTGGGAAGTAGCTCTAAAAATCGTGTGAACTCAGGGCGCCAATCGTCGAAGAAACGGATCTTGGATGGAGAAACATTGTTTCGTCGCTCGGGTCTTCGTTCTTCATCGTAGATCTTCAAGACTCGTCCAAGGGTGTTGAAATTCCGATTCCTAACCCTAGGATTGTTATTTGGAAGGTTTTTAGGTCTAAGTGTGTGTCAAAAGTCGGATTATGGGGGGGTTATTTATAGTTTTCGCGTATCTTGGGCCGCAAGTCACACATGTCGGTTTCTGGGCCCGTCTACGGTAGCAGTCTATGGTTACAAGTAACCGTAGAACCAACCGTAATGCTCTCTGATGCCTTTCTACGGTAGCAGTCTACGGTTGCAAGTAACCGTAGAACCAATCGTAATGCTCTCTGATGCCTTTCTTCGGCAACGGTTCCAGGAACATAACCATTATAGAAAGTTTGTCAGCCCAAATTCTTGCTACTTCTTCACCGGAAGGCTCGATCTTTGACTCTCGATCATCATATTTCATCTCTAATGTGCTGAACTCTTCTGGTTACTTAGCTATAAAGTAAAAAACTACAAATAATCACTTATTTGCATCAATCTAGATCAAGACATGGTAAAATAAGCTGGAAATACAAATATACGAATTCAAGCTCAATCTACCCAACTTATACCAAAAATAATAAGAAAAAGTAACTAAAATACCTACTAAAATCAAGACAATTACGTGCTAATCAACCAGCAACCATCAATCCGAAATAGATGGAGGACTTCTCGTATGCCTCCACGAGCTCTTTTTTGTAGGCATCGATGAACTTCCTGCCAATCACACTGGTAAGAAAGGTCCATTGACCTTTAGATATGCCTTCCCCGTGAGCTGTTGTTACTTGTTCTGGGAGCTTTTGGTTTTGCAGTTTGAGCTCCTCGGCCTGTTTCTGTGCGCTTTTGAGCTCCTCAGCTTGTTTTTGAGCGTTTCTCAGCTCATTGTCTATACGAGCTGCCTCATCCTTCAGGCTATTCACCCGGCCCTTCAAAATATGTATTTCCTCCTCGCGAGCTTTCAGTAGCTTGAGTGTTCCATCCAGTTCCCCTTGAGTCAGTGATAACTGCCGCGTTTGTTGTTCAGTTTGCGCAGTCAGCTCGTCGCATGTTTTTTGGAGCTCGCTCTCCACTGTACGAGCCGCTAACTCTTCGGAGAGTTTGGAAAACAGAGGAATCAGTTGTATCAGGATGTTTCGTGAGTATTCATACGTGTTAGGCGAATTGAAAGAGAAGGTTCTTTATAATTTACCTGTTCGATCGCACGCTCGTTGAGAAGGGTCTGGATGTCCTTGGCGTTGTCGCATTTTGCCAGTATCTTGTTCAGGTCTGGTGAACTGGTAGAGGTTGCCACGAGGCCCTTACGAAGGCGACGTCGCTTTGGTTCCTGCGGGCTCGGGCTCTTTGCTGCTGGGCTCTCTGGTATAGGTTTAAGAGGTCGTTTCCCCTTGCTTTTGGCAGATTGCCTTACCAGTTGGACTTCTTCCTCGTCGTCAGTCACTGTCCCGAAGGTCTGTTGTAACGCCTCGTCCACGTTGACAGGAGGGGGTATAGGGTGAGCTATGGGTTTCAGAGTTGGTTGTTCTTTGGCAGCTTCGGAGCTGGCTGCGGCACAATTGTTGATAAAGGCAACTGCAATAGACAAGGAGAATGTTGTTATTCAGTTTTTTGGTAGTATGGGATATGGTGTGATTGTAAGACCTGGAAAACCTACCAAACTCGGGCTCAGTGAGGGCAAGATCTGGTTCGACCGGGTGATAATCAATGCCCACATGTCGGAAAATATCAGATCGACTGGTGAGATGCACCACGTCGAAAGGGCATTTGCTCTACTCCGCGAGCTGATCAGAGTATTTTTTGTATAGAAGGGGGAAATGTTTGGAGGTGGGTGGTTTGTATTGTTTAGGGGTACGACATTGTAGCTCGGTTATAAAAGGACAGTCTTCTGTATTAAAAAGAAGTTCTTCTTCCACTCGGGGACTTTGTTAGGAGGGTTTATTAAAAAGCGAGCTAGACCCGAGCGAGAGGAAAGATAGAAAGAGTTATGTTGGTATTTTATTTGAAAGCAAAAGTGGAAAAAGCCTGAGTCAGGTTGGGTGTTGTAGTATTTACATAATATGAGGTATCCTGCTAGGAATTTCATGGAGTTAGGAGTTAGTTGCAGGGGGGAAATTTTGTACAAGTGGGAAATTTGAACGTAAAAGGGATGGGCTGGGAATCTAAAACCCGCCACCAGCAATTGTCAAAGAGGGTGATATGATTAGGGAGAGGTTTCATGGGGTTCGAGTGAAGGCTATCGGGCAGAATCATCTTAGCGGTTTCTGGGAGGTTAAGGATTCGTTGAAATTTCTCTAGTTTTTTTGGGTCGGGGAGTAGCCAGTAGTTGTGTTTTATTTTTTTGGTCGCAAGAGAAGAGGAGGGCAGGTCTTTGGTAGTTAGTGAGCGAGCTAGGGTCACTGGGTTCTCCCTAAAGTGCTCACAAGAGGGTGGGTTGTTAGATTTTTGCAGGGGAATCCCTTCTGGAATGAGTGCAAGGGTTAAGGGGGCAGAGGAAGGATCTTCGGGTATGTTATCTATCCGAGCTTGGGCCTCGGTGTGTGTTCTGGTTTGGGCTTCTAGCTCCGACCAACTGACGTTGCCCTCTGGCTCATCGCGAAGGCCGGAGGAGGGTAAGGAAGGATGGGTTTGTCTTTTTTCGAGGATAAATGGATTTTCGGTGGGGTTTGAATCAGGGGAAAGATTTGAATTTTGGGAATTGGAAGTAGAAGATGTTGGTTTCATCGGTAGACAGATAGTATAAGGGGGATTGCACAAAATCACAACAACTCAGCAGATGTATTACATTTATAAACAAGATTAAATTGCTAAAGGGATGAAGGATTCGGGGACTTACACATTTTTTGGAGAGCTGGAGGTCGTTGTCAAGTGTTGTACCGCTGGTAGATTTTTTGAATGTTTGCTAGTTGGCAAGCTTTTTGCAGAGTGAAAATGGCGATTTTCTGATTATAATTGTGTAAAGTGATAAATGAGGGGGATGAAATGATTTTTATGTGTTGGGCGGCGGAAAGCTGATGGGACAGATTGGAGCGGGATTTGGTAGGATTTGTTTGGGGAATGTTTTGGGCCTTACGTTTTGGGCTCATCATGTTTATTATACTACGAGATAATCGGGGAGCGACACGTGCCCGACACAGTGTCAGGCTGCATTTAATGAAGCTTAAACGGGATTGGATGTATAAGAGGAGGCGTGTTTTGACTTTTGTGGCTGCTTATGATTACGTTTTAGAGAGTTATTCGGGTCTGGATATGATTTCAGGTCGGAAGGTAATAGTAGTGTGGTTCCAGGTCGTTATATACAAAGTTGGGGATTTGGTCTGGGGACTTGCAGGTCGTCCCCCGCGGGATTATCATCCTATCTTAAAATAGGCGAGCTCCGTGAGCTGGGCATTTGCAGGTCGCAGTTATACTTGATAGCTTACAGTGGTAAGGTGAGTATTATACCTCGGTTTGTTGAGTTATGTGATTTTGAAGTGTGGTTTGGTAAAGTGAAGTAGCGATTTATTTATGCGCTTATGTTTTATTAATTTTATTGGCTGTTGTGCTCTTTGATTATGTTTTTACATGTCCTACCTGATTTCATGCCTTAATCAGCTAGAACATCGGGGACTAGCTGATACGGACCAAAATGTCCGCACGTGATATTGTTTGATATGTTTGAGTATTTGTGGAAGGCGACCTCATCTCCTAGAGAGGGTGTTCCTATGGGATATGAGCGAGCTGGATTGTGTCTTTGAGAAGTGAACGAGCTTGTTTGTGTAGAGTAGCGACCTGTAGTAGGATGAGTTCTCATATAGGATCGCGATCTCTTATGGTTTGAGCTGTGTACTTGAGCTCAATTGTGGGCTTTATGAATATTGAGCCTGTGGGCTTAAAGTGAGTGGTTTATAGGGTTTTCAGTGGGCTCTATAAAGGGCCCAGGCCTGTTATGATAAAGAGATTTGTTATGTATGGGAACTTAACATGCGGAGAGAGTCCCAATTGTGAGTCGGTTGTAGAGTTGTAATATTCATGGAATTATGGTTATAGAAGGTAACCCTAGATTGAGGGGCACTTCCCCTATCTTTATAAAAGGAGGTGTATACCTCTCATTAACGATTAAGTCGATATTGCTCTATCGCATTACTATTTTATATTTGAAGAGAAGTGTTGAGTGTTTGATTTCGCTTATTAACTTAAGCGTCGGAGGGCCTTAACGGGCTTGAAATCCGGACCATTTGAGAAGCTATTTTCCAGGACCAGCGAGGTCGCCAGGAGATTCGTGGAGGGTTTGGTAGGTCGCTGTGACGTGTTTGGAAGCAGTTTCAGGTCGCTGATCTCTATTTTGAGGTTAGTATCCCATATATTTGGTAGCCCAACTTTTTGGACTTATCAAACTTACTTGAATTGAAAAGAGAATCCAAAAGCTTGAATGAAATTACAAAGCAAAATAAATTCCAAGTGATGACTTGAATTCTTCTTATAGGCCCGAGGAAAATCTTGAAATTAACTCTAATATCTAGAGAGAGAAGTCCAATCTAAACTCCTAGAGAAAATAAATCCCAAGCACATGCAAGAGTTGGGAGGAGAGTGGATCCTTTTGTTGGTGAAAGATGTGGGCTTATATAGTTGTTTGCAGGGGTAAAACCATAAAAACGCCAACAATCCCGAAAGCCTCTGCGTTGTAGTCGATCGACTGCAGGTTCGGTCGATCGACTACGGGGCAGTCAATCGATTGTCCTGCTAATTCAAAGTCCGCTACTGTCGAGCATTCGATTTAGCCGCCTTCAGACGATTCTATGATTCTCAGTCGATCGACAGGTTGGCAGTCGATCGACTTCCTTAGTTCCAAGTGGTTCGGCTACTGTCGAGCAGTCGATTTCGGAGCTTTCAGTCGATCAGTGGTCAGTCGAACAACTATTAGTTGATTCGGGCTGCTTTTGGATCGGTTCTCTCATTTGGCACGGATTTTGGGCCTTAATGCCTTGGCTCGAACCTAGGCATATGCCGGAACATCTTGGCGCAATTCTAATTCATTTAGCCACCTACAAAACAAGAATCTTGAACTTTAAAAACTCAAGAATCGCACTAACATCACCAACATCAGATAAATAAAGATCAAAACATTAAAACATGAAAATAACCTAAAAATCCTAATGAAACACGACTCAAAACTAGTGAAAACAACACAAAACTCTAACTAAAAATACGAGAAAAATACCACAATTACATGCAAAACACATCTCATCACAAACATCATCCAAAAAAAAAGAAAGAAAGAAAAGAAGAAGTAACTGGATAGCCCGGTCCGTACACTTCTCTATCGGATTCCAATTTCAGCCGCGATGGACCGAGATTTACACGGTGGTTGATGGTCCTGGGTTACGCGGAGGCGAGGCCAAATAATGAGAATTTACAAGATGATACACTGGGTTGTCGCATCATGGAAGCAAATTTTGGAGTCAATGAACTCTGTGTGATTTTGTTGGGGCTAGGTTTGGGAGAGAGAAAGAAGAAGAGTTGGGAATGAGGCGGCTTGATTTTTTTTTAATTTTGTAAGGGATCCGTTTTGGTGGGCGAATCTGGATTTGGGGCGGGTTTTAAACTCCGTCACATGAAAGGGGATTCGTATGGCTGTCACACAGGAGATTAAACAAACCACTAGCCCTTTGTTATGCTTCCAACGGTTACATATATTTACTCCTATGATTTGATGAACTATTAACGGGTCTATTTGCATTCATCTCTAATATTAATTAGCTACTCAGTGGTGAGTGGCCTAATCCTTTATTTTTATTCTATAAATATCAATCTCAATTCGATTGGAAAAATATTGAGATTTGTTCTACTATTCTTATGCACCCAACCGGCTAGTCACTATTTATTTTTCTAGCATGTTAACCTAATTATTTAGATAAATGGGCTGATGTATGCTTAGGCCCTATAGTTTGTCATTAAAGTGTATATAAACCGTGGCTATTGCGAATGAAAAGAAAGAACGATAGAATTCCTACATGGTATCCGAGCCAGCCCATTTTGCAAACCAGCAACAGGTTGCTTGTCGCAGACCATATAATGATTTCTTCGGACGACACACCAAACCAGGTCGAGTACCATGAAAACCGGGAGGGGGTTTCATATATACCTCTTCATCGAGGTCACCATGAAGAAAAGCATTGTGTACATCCATTTGGTGCAATTTCCAATTCTTTGCAGCAACCACGGCTAAGAAAGCACGAATCATTACCATTTTAGCTACGGGAGCAAATGTCTCATTATAATCAATGCCTTCGACCAGATGATTACCGAATATGACAAGACGATCCTTTATACGCTCAACTGTGCCATCAGAGTTATGTTTAATTTTGTAGACCCACTTGCACCTGAGAGCTTTCTTTCCCGGAGGTAACTCTTCCATTATCCAAGTGTCGTTTTCGTCTAAGGCAGAGATTTCTTTTTGCATCGCCTCTCTCCAAGCCAGATCCGTCATTGCTTCTTTGAAATTACGGGGCTCAACTCCTGCAATTACAGCTGCAAGAAATAGACGGTGTCGCATTGAAAATTTATCACAACTCACAAAGTGCGTTATGGGATAGGAGGTACCTGAGGAGCCTGGAGTAGATGAACTAGGGGAAGGACTCGATGCTTGAACAATATGTGCAACGTAATCTTGATGCCAACCCGGTGGACGACGCTCTCGTGGGCCACGCACAAGCGCAAGAGTCTGATTGGCAGCGGCTGCACCATGGTCTGCAGCGGCGGCAGCAGCAGCCGCACCTTGGCTAGCAGTGCCGTTGGCGGGCTGGTCGCGACCAGGGACTTCCGCCACAGGGGGGCTGCGGTGGGGACAAACTTCGAGTGAAGGAACAACACGTGGCGATTCCAAAATAATAGGTGCATCGTGCGCAGTATGTGCATCCTTGCTCATATCCAAAACCATTTCCAAATCATTTAAGAAGTCATGATCAATCCCCACATTATTTTCATGTACCTCAGTGGTTGCCACATTACGTTCAGATCCCTCAGTCGAATTTTTAGCACTAATAAACAGGAATTCATTCTCATGAAATCTTACATCACGCGACACAAAGATCTCACCCGTCTCAAGATCATATAATTTCCACCCCTTCTTTCCATGAGGATATCCTATAAAAACACACTTCCTACTTCTAGGAGCAAATTTATCACTTTTGGGTCTTTGATTATGAGCAAAACAAAGGGAGCCAAAAACCTTTAATTCATCAAAATTTGGTTCTTTACCAAATAAAACTTCATAAGGAGTTTTGTTTCGAAGCAAACAAAATGGTGTACGATTAATCAAATATACCGCCCCAAGACCACATTCACTATTCATACAAAAGATTTCAATTTTATATTTTATGTAAAAAAGCTTATGCTACACATGTTTTTTTGTTGAAGAAGGAATCAATTCTCTTATTTCCCGTACTCACGATATCAGATACTAGGAAAAAGTACAAAATTACATGATAAGATTCGTGCATCTTGAATAAACTGAAGTAATGAAAAATAACTCAAATATGGATTTTCAAGAAATCAACTTCATGTCTACACACCAAAAAATAAAAATTCACAACCAGTGGCAATAACCAAATTAACTCTGCCAACAATCTTTGATATTCATTTCAAAAACAATTAAAAAAATATATTACTCAATGTTTAGTTTCTTGTATTTTGTTTTAGCATTTAACTCCAATACTTCATTTTTTTTATACTACATACTGAACAAACAACAGATAACCACAAAATTAGGGAAAATACCAAATCACAAATAATAAAAATCTAGAATAAATAATTTAACCTATTGGGTGCAACTCCTAAGTTCTAATAAGTAACCATCATTCTTGCAAGAAGTTGAAATTAAAATAAAAAATAAAAAATCCAACAATAGAGGAAATGAGGAAAATCACACTCAAGAGGAAAAAAAATCAAAATTGAGAAAGATGAGAAGAAAAAGGAACCTTATTTTCCCTTCATTATCATCTTCTTGATTTCTTCACCTAATCTCCTCTATCGCTGGTTTTAAACTTCTCAAGCTTTCAATTCTCAATTTTTTTTCCAGAAGCAACTCTCGCAAGTTTTTCCTTAGTATTTTGACAATAAAAGTTAACGGGTATATTGGCCACATTTCATAAAAGGTACGTAATATTTGACATCATCAAACAACTCAGTTAAGTTGGTGAATTCATCAAAAAAGGTAATAATAAAAAAAGCAAAAAAAAAAAAAAATGATCGGGCTTTTTTGTTGACGTGGCGTGATTCAATATTTTTTTATCATTTTTCTTTAATTTTAATCATTAAGTTGAAGAAAAAAATTGGGGGCAAATTCATTTTGATCCATTATATTGACCGTATTTCAAAAAAGGTACATGACATTGACCATTCTCAACCCACATCTCTTAAGTTGGCCAATTGATCAAAAAAGACTCTAAAAAATTGATCGAATTTTTTACTGACGTGGCATGATTCTATATTATTTATCATATCTTTTTAATTTAAATATTAAATTGATGACAAAAACCTGTTTTACCTTCCTTTTCTTTTAATAAAATTATTAAAATCTTAAGAAATAAAAAAAAATCAGTGATAAATATATAAACATAAAATAAATCTTTATGAAATTATAAAATTAATATAATAATTATACGACGAATTGGGAGGGCGATCCTCCCGGTGAACTGACCGTACCCCAAACCGACACAGGTGAACAAGTAGAGTATACTAGGGCGCTTGAGAGAACCATGTCGAAGGAACTCGGCAAAATGACCCCGTAACTTCGGGAGAAGGGGTGCTCTCCTATCTTTTGATTAGGAAAGCGGCACATACCAGGGYGTAGCGACTGTTTATTAAAAACACAGGACTCTGCTAAGTGGTAACACGTGTAACATAAACGAATATGCGAAAAACTTTGAATTAGACGATGGTCCTAAAGCCGGGTCATTTGTCCTCTTCTTTTTGTATTTTTTTTATTATTAAAATTCTAATTAATAAAAAAGTAATAAACTTGGAGATATAAAAATATAAAATGATTCTTAAAAGATTATAAAATATATAAAAATTTATATTAGAAAATCTCTTATACTGATTTTTAAAATTTCTTTATTTATTATATATTTTTAATATTTATATTATGTTTTTATAATTATAAATAATTTATATTAATTTTTTATTGATTTGAATTTTATTAATTAGATTAATGAAAATATAAAAGAAGAAAAAAAGAAAAGGGAGAGAAAACAAGTTTTTATCTTTAACTTAATGTTTAATTATTTAAAATTGATAAGAAAATATATATAATAATACCACATTACCAAAAAATTTCGATCAGACTTTTTTTGAATTTTTTTTTATTAATTGACCAATTTAGCGGACGTAATTTGAGGATTGTCAGTGTTACGTATGTTTTCTAAAATATAGTCAATATAATCGACCAAAATAAATTTGCCCTCCCTAATTATTTTCTTCAACTTAATGAATAAAATTAAAGAAAAATAATAAGAAAGTATTGAATCACGCCACATCAGTAAAAAAGCTCGATCAAGTTTCTTTGTGATATTTTTTGATAAATTGACCAATTTAGCAGACATTGTTTGAGAATAACCAACATCACGTGTCTTTTTTCCAATGTGGCCGATATAGTGGACAAAAATAAAAAATTTCCAATGTTAACGGTATGTTTGTAAAAGTAAAAGCATAAGGAGAAGACATAAAAGAGAAACGAAGGAGACGGTAGATATTAGGGTTCTCTTATTCATCAAAGACTCCCTTTATATAGGGTATCAAAGTACATGTTTCCATAATACATAAAGATAACAAATACCCAAACTATCCTTCATCAGTTACTTATTGACGAAGGCACACTAATTGTGTTTTTTCTTGAACACTCCCCCTTGTGCCAAGTCAAAGGGTGAAATTGTGTTTCATTGTTGCCTCGTTAAAACCTTGCCAAGTAACAAAACCCAATGGGAAAAATAAAACTTGGTCGAAGGGTGAAATGGTGTTTCATTGTTGTCTCGTTAAAACCTTGCCAAGTAACAAAACCCAATGGGAAAAATAAAACTTGGTCTAAGGAAAAAGAGTACAACACACCTATGTTGAGACTCCCCCTAAAGTGTACACCTCTCTCTGATATGTACATTTATCAAGAGAACTTTGAAAGTCTTCACTTCCTCAATCTACTTGATTCTTGAGAAAGTGCATAGTTGTTGGTTGTAGAAGAGTTGTGGTGATATTACTCGTGTTATCACATATTCTTCAGTGATAGAGTCCAAGCCACTATCATCAGATATATGAATGATCATAACATTTATCGTAGATACTCAGGAACTACTACATGTATAATAATGATCTCTTTACATGGATTAAATAAGTAACCAACATCAACGATACTATTTGGTGTTTCACAGTAGGAAGTAAACTCAACATTTTATATAGGGATTACAAGACCATCTGCAATCCCAATTATATTTATGAATGGGAAAAAATAAACTCGCGTCAATGGTTTCTTTTATGTATCAATGTATATTTTGATTCCATTCCAGTGACATTGAGCTTTCTTGAGTTAAATCAAGATAACAATTTTGAGAAAGTAATATTTGGTCAAGTGTATTAGTAATGGTACAATAATGCGCATATTGTACGTAGGTAGAGAATTTCAGCTCCCACCAGTTCTTCGTCATTCCATTGACGAAATTGATATTTTCTTATATCTTCATTTTGACCAATCATAGGAGTGCTAACATATTGCACTTATCCATATTTAATTGCCTGATCATTTTTTGGACATATGCAAACTGTAGAATTTAGTACTCCACAAACTTGGTTTTAGTTTAAAGCCTTAACATGACCGAGTTTTCCCATGATGCATTATCTCAAATTAAGAATTTCAAATAACTAGCGATATCTCTTATTTCATTAAGAGTGGATGTTATGTTCCTTTCATCGACATATACAATTATAATCGCAAATTTGAAACTTATAATACGCAAGAGCATAGATTATCTTTTCCCAATCAAGTAGTCACTTAGACGGTTATACCACATTCATCTGGATTATTCTAGTCCATAAAGTGAGTGTTTCAATTTAATATGCAAATGCACTCCGTGGCTTAGAGTCACTTGCCTTGGCAATGAAAGACCAGCAAGCACTTTCGTATATATATTTCTAAATCACGATCCCCATAGAGATATGATGTAGCCACAGGTATAAGCTGCATTCTCAGTTCTTTGGAATTATAACATCTATTATGAGAGAGTACATATCCTCATAATCAATTCTAGGGCGTTTTGAGAAACTTTGTCCTTCAAGTATAGATTTGCATCTCATGGCTTTATTTTTCTCATTACGCTTTCTGACAAAACTTTGTTTATGTCCTACACGCTTTACACTTGGTGAAGTTAGCACTACCAAACCAAATACCTACCTTGTTGTCAGTGAATTTAGTTCTACCTGGATTGATTCTTTACATTTAGGTCAATTTGCTCTACATTGATATTTCAATAGAGCATGGTTCGATACTATTGTGCTCTATGATTCTTTGAGCAACAATGTATATATCATCAATGTGTATGAAAAGTCTTTCCATCAACTTATATAAACTCTCATTGTACATTGAGATTTCTTTATTCTCTGGAATCATATTAAACTTCGGAGCGTCCTCTAGTAATGATTCATGAACATAAGTATAATCAGAGATAATCTCATGAGAGTTATTATCTTCATTGATGATCAATTGAAGTTGTGTCATACATGCCCTCTTATTCCTTTGGCGAGTATTGATCGAACTAAGTGACCTCCCCCTCTTCCTTTTGGGAGTTACGACCTCAACCACACCTCCACTAAGTATGGTTGCAATGTCTTAATTTGTGACATTGTGCCTTTCACTGGGACTTTTAACCTTGCAGACACATTTGCAGCTTGTATATATATATGATCTCGTCACTTTGGAAATTGAGTCTTCTATACTTTGAAGATCAATTGTTCACTTTACTTTTCTTTCACGTTACATTGTGAAATGCGGGGATCATAATGAGACATAGTATGAAACTATTCCTGTCATTCCATTAGAAAATACTTTTTCTTATCTCCCCCTAACGACGGAAAGATTGTCTCATTGGAGTGACAAATTCGCTAATTTAGCAATAAAGAGATCGTCTGTCAAAGGTTTCAAATAGCGGATGATTGTTGGAGATTCATATCCAACATAAATACTTAATCGTCTTTAGAAACACATATACTGCTTAATCAAATATGCGTAGATATGAATTATCAGTCTTATATCCAGTTACCAACTGGTACGCAAAATATCTGGTTAGCAGGGGTTCATAAACGAATAAGTAAGAGTTGCGTGCAATATTGCATAACACTGTAGATATGAATTATCAGGCTTATATCCAGTTACCAACTGGTACGCAAAATATCTGGTTAGCAGGGGTTCATAAACGAATAAGTAAGAGTTGCGTGCAATATTGCATAACCCTGTGCAAAGACAAATGACTGCGCATAAATATTGTCTTAATCACCATCTATATTCTTTTTGACGGTGTCTTCTTTGAAACCTTATTATATATACATTATGGTACAATATCCAGTACATCGATCTTTATTAAAATGCAATAGATATCAAGTACTTTTGATGTAAACCCTCTAGCATTATGAGTTTGGGTGCTTCATAAGGGTGGTAAGTCCTCAATCATATCAAATGTGCTAGAAGTTTTGCAAATTCAATATATTTATGAACAATACGTGCCGAAGCATCGACCAAAACTATACAATACTTGAATGATTCGCATGTTGAATGGTTATGTCCACATGTATCACCAATTATCAATTATAAGAATGAAATATTGTACTTTGTATCTTTAGCAAATACAGGTCTCAATCATACAATTTTGCTAATGAACAAGTTTTGGAAAAATGAGTGATCTATCTTTGAAATATTAATGTATGTAGTGCTCCTAGTACTTTAGAATGCACTAGCTGTAGTTGAACAACATTAGTTCGATACTATACTTTGCATCAAATTTCTATCTCATTTTATGTTTCACTCAAAATGAAAGATGTCCATGTTAATTTCTTATAATATGGACCATCATATCACGACGACCAAGGAATCCATGTCAGTCGTGTCAAAACTTGAATGAGTCAATGTCCAACAGTTATTCGTTGGTCATATCTTATGATTCAATAATCAAAAGTAGTAAAGCAAAATTACTAGATTGACTCTAAAACGTGCTTTCTACCACGTAAATTAAAGGTATAATTCCATTCTCATAATGTACTTCTTAGTGATAATCATCAACATGAATATCATCAAACGTAACAAGGTTCGTTCGCTCTTGGTCCATAATGAGCTTTTATGACTTTAATCAATGTGCCACTAGGCATCAATACTTTGTCATATATAAATATCAATTAAGTAAATAATTGTCTATTATAGATATCAATGTGCCTCGAAAAATTCTCACATTCCTCCAGAGATGAATGAAATACTTTTCATTCTAACATTTTACATTATTTACTAGATATGTTACATTATATCTAATAATTTTCTCATGAACCTTGTATGTTAATGTGTGGTAAATAAACTCAAGTGCATTCAATGCTTTAGAACGAAATACAGAATTTACCAATAAGCCAAAAATAATTAAATCAGGCCACATCACATAAATCTAACTCAAAATAAATTTTAAGACCAAATACAGTAGTCTAATGTGAATGATTGATTATACTTCCACCAATCAAAATAGAGGATATCCATTGACTAAGCAAGGTTATTGGAGGGACCTCCATGACTTCTACCATGACCAATAAATATCACGAACTCTTATATATCTTACCTCGTGGCTCATTCTTCCCACATAGGTAGGGATCAAAATGTCTATTCCCCTTTACTTTGAGGTTATTTCCACTATTCATATCGATCCTAGTTAGCCTCAAAAAATTTCTTTATTCGGAGGTCTAACATTGGTATTATGAAGAATAATGTCATGTCTCTCAATGACTTATTATTATAATTAATATTATACAAGTGCATCTGTATGTTTGCTCGAGTGGGAAAAAAAATAGAGTGAGATCGTATCTCTCAATACTTATTGTCATTTAAAGTGACTTTCTTTTTCACATATGGTAAGACATGTTTTTAATCGCAACATATCAAAGTCATTAACCCTTTTTAGCAAGCAAACAAATTTCTTTTCACTAAATTCTTAGGCTTGTAAGTAGTATTTTACAAAATTCTCAAAATTCATTTAGAGTACATCCCAAAGTTTATTGAGATTTTGAAACTACATGTGTTTCCAATATAAGATTTGGGGTCAATATGAATTCTCAAGTTCATAAGAGAATTGACTTTGACTAAGTTTGACGATTCTTTGTCAATTAAGGGTTGGTGGATGATATTATTGTGAAATTATAGTTCTTTTAGTCTCCACATCAAACCAATGATGGTAATACTCAATTTCTTTTGAGTATATTGAATTGTATTTAGATTGAGTTAGTTCAATCAATTTCTTTAGATAATGAATTTGAAGTATGTCATAATCTTTTTTTGATATCATGTGAATATACTTTATCACAAGACTTATTTACACAATTCTTTATCGTTCATGAACTTTCATTATCATGAAAATATTCAAATATACAATCAATAATACATACATTGAAAGTAGCTTATAAAATCAACTTGAAGAGAATRACCAARYTACATGAATCTATCAATTCATCGAAATTCATGAAAGTAGCTTATAAAATCAACTTGAAGAGAATCACCAARATACATGAATCTATCAATTCATCGAAATTCATGATTAACTAGACATATTGGCAAAACCATGATCAATCTCTCATCTAATCGTGTAAATAACTTTATTTACGATTTCTTAGAAATCATCTAAAAGCATAGGTAATAATATATTATGTACTCTATGAATATCATTAAAGTATTGCAAAATTTCATATTTGTCAATACATCACATGCATATAATCATACGTGGAACATATACATATACATGCTTTTCACAACAACACATACCATGACTTATATTCATATTGCCAAATATTTATTAGCTGCATTTAATAAATAATAAATAATAGGGTAATTCGAATTACCTTGAAGGAAAGTTACGATTCTTTCCTAGATTTGCTTTTCAATAGGCTTGTCTGATTTCTGATGACAGAGACCTTCAAACCGATCTCCACCGTTCTAATTCAGCCTATACGTATTTTGAATAACATATCCAAAATACAGCTTCATCCAACGGTTAGTGAATTTCTAAATAAGTTGGCAGACAGTTCCGAGAAACAAGATCAGCTCTGTTCGAAATTCATTATCGGATTCTTAAGACTTCATATTAAAATCTCCACCGTTCATATTGAACTTGTATATGTTTGGAATAACATATCCAAAATTTGTCTTGACCCAACGGTTCGATTGTGAAAAACCGTGTTTTGAAAAACTCTGCACAGAAAATTGCGAAAGCAGAATATGCTTTGTTCGAAAATTTATATAAATTATTTCGTATATCCAAATCCAATCTCCACCGTTCAAAATGTAATACAAAAAGTCTGGAAGGTTCTGTAAAATTTTGAGCTCGATCCAACGGTTGAAACTCGAGAAAACGATTTTTCAAACATACAACGCAGTTGGGTTTTTGACCTACGAAAATTGTATAATTGTTGCTTTGGTTATGTAGGCTTATTCTCGATTACTCTCAATATGTTAGAGTTTCGTGCTGATAACGTGTAAAAGTAAAAGTATAAGGAGAAGACATAAAAGAGAAACGAAGGAGACGGTAGATATTAGGGTTCTCTTATTCATCTCCCTTTATATAGGGTATCAAAGTACATGTTTCCATAATACATAAAGATAACAAATACCCAAACTATCCTTCATCAGTTACTTATTAACGAAGGCACACTAATTGTGTTTTTCCTTCAAGAATGTTTTATTTGTTTGGTTGTCAATTGTTATTGTTAGTTGGATTACTTTTAATTAATTTTAAATGGGTCAAAGCCTCAAGTTTAATTGATTGAGAGATGTAGTTAATTGTCTTTATCTTTTAATTGATTTTTAAATGGGCTCAAACCCAAAGCCTGGCCTTTCTTAATATTATTTAATATAAAAATTTTGGCCCAACTTTCATCTTCTTCCCCAAATATTCACTTACAATTCCGCCTGCAACTACCAGATGAAAAGAAAGTCTTAAATTAAATTTATTTTGCCGGGCGACTACCCTTCCGGCGATCAATCTTGCAGGGGCTACCGCCCCCCATGCTCTCCCTCCCTCCGCCACTGTTGTAACTGTTATGTATTTGTTTATTTAGGTGAATATTTCTGGAAAGTTTTAAATGGGGCTGACTTCTGGGAACGACACAGGAGAAGCAATGAAGTTATGTGTATTTGATTTGAGAAGGGGTCAAACTGAAGGGCAGGAATTGGACAAGATCCTCTTCTTCTATCCTGCTGATTTGCCGCTTTCGAGCCAGCTCTCAGTCATTGGCCTCAGCGAAGGACTCATCACTTTTACCAGGTTGACTATATTAGATGTGATTATGCTTTTTGTCCATAGGCTTCCTATTTCGTAGTTGTCCTGTAAATATGCTTATGGGTTATATCAGCAAGATTCAAACTAGAATTTGTTTGTTTGTTAATCTGAATCAGCCTGCTCTTATAATTTTAAGATAAATATGAATTTTCAAAATTCTTAAAATATGGCTACAATATGGAGAAATTCTTTCATATATGATATTTTGTTTTCATTAATAATCACGAGATATGTTACTCTGACATACTTGATGCTTCTATTTTGTGATTTATACCTGTTGGAATGACAAACTTTTTATTGTTCATCATTAGTCTGAAATGGGGTAAGTAATCATGCCTTCGTTTTTTATGCTTATTGGTTCATTAGATGCTTATCATTAGTTTCGTGCAG
Organism: Phtheirospermum japonicum; assembly: GCA_014905375.1. NCBI lineage: Eukaryota > Viridiplantae > Streptophyta > Magnoliopsida > Lamiales > Orobanchaceae > Phtheirospermum > Phtheirospermum japonicum. The sequence continues at coordinate 752,150 of BMAC01000416.1, read as the reverse complement.
AATTTTCTCTCCAGACGCTCCCTGTGAGGTCATTGAAGCGGAGATGCATTCTCATATTTTCTACGAGGCAGAGCCAGATATTTGGATGGTGATGGTGCGACTATTTTCTCCTAGGAAGCTATTACTCTTCTTTTTTCTTTCTTTTTTGGATTATGTGCTGATGCGATCAAAAACTGATATTTATTTGTCATTCCCCCAATATGTCTCTCTTAAATATGTTTATTTGTGATCTTTCGATATATGCTGTATAAATTAAGAGTTTGTGCATTGCTTAATAGATCAATATAATTGAATCTTACAAACGTCACCAGTGCCAGAGCTAGGAGGACAAAGTGGGGTGGGCCCATATTTATTTATTTAAAGAAATCATATAAGTTCACTATGTCTTAAACATTGTTTCGACGGTGACGGTCTGAGCCGGAGGGATTAAAAAGAAAAAGACATATAAATTTCACTCTTTTTATTTTCTTATTTTACTTTTTAACACTGTCTGGACATAAATGGGTTGGCCCAGGTTCTGCCAATGAATGTCTAAAAGTATTGACTAAATCAGGGAATCATATTTGTCTGTTTACCTTCCCTATTGCACAATGTTTTACACTTCAAATAGCCTATTTTTGATTATTTGACCTCTTATGTTATTTTAAAGAGTTTTGCATCATAACTTGTTATATGGAATTAAATGATTGCAATAATACAAATATTGCATGTGTATGCTTATTTTATATTTAATATATACCTTTTCAAATCCTACTAGATGACTTCAGTGGCATAAAACATCCTTATTTTGCATGATTTTGATTTAAACGATTGAAGTCCAAGTTGTAAAAGTCCGTATACCGATGCAGAACCGTCATGTATAGGTTAATGATCATTTCAAGATGCTTTATTCAATATATTGGAGCTTTACGCGCTCGAACATATTCTTACTGTTGACAGTAGTTAAATATTTAAGATGCTCTATTGGACTTATCCATATAATTGCATCATATTAAATCTGTCTTTCTGATAACCACTCCATCCTAGATCAAAGACTCCCTTTTGATGTGTAGAGTCATAATTGAAAGTGAAAAACTGAAAGTTCTATGTATTTTTACATTTTGCCCTGAAAAGTGGAGATTGAGAGACGTGGTCTTAAATCGTTACTTTTATTGAGAGGCGGAATAGTTTTGGGGAAAACATTTACAGTTTATGAAATTATTTTCGGACATCCCCAAATGTAGATAGGGGGGGAGTACAAATGAGAAGAATTGTTACCTGCTTTAGACATTGTATATATTGCTTTATTATATTAGCTTCGTTTCATTGAATATCGGCATGTGTAATCTACATTGATGATGCTGTTGCTATTCAGTTGTCCCTGACATATTACTGTTATTATGCTCTTATCCTTGATTAGGTAATAGAAAAAGACAAGGATTCCGAAGCCATTTGGCGAGTTGATGCTCTACAGAAAGTTCTTAAAGAAGCTCATGCCCTTTTTGTGATGTTTCATGGTCTTGTTAGAGCTCTGGTCAATAGAGAACCTACTGGAGGACTTGTCAGAACCCATTTGTATTATTTCATCATGGACTTTCTCAGTGGTGAGTGGTTTTCATATGCTTCCCGAGCTCCACTTAGATACACTAGATTTCTGTTTAGTTGTGTTTGCTATTGTTTCAACTTGAGTTACTAATTGTCAGCATTTGAAAAGCGATCTCCATCGGAATATTGCTGCTGGGGTAATGCTGCAGTTGCTGTATCAAATGATTCCCATTTCATGAAGTTGCCATTTTCACACCTTGCATTTTCTCTTTGGGTCAGATTTTTCTGTTGGGAAGAAACTTCAGTTGCCAAACTTTCGTGACTCTCTAAAAGAGCGTGGAACAGTGCAGATGTTAACTGTGGGACGGGAGGCTGCTATTGAAGTGCAGGTTAGTCAGTTTCTTGGTAATATGTCGCCTATATTGTTTAAAGGGATAAATTGACTAACTTTCCACTCAAAATGGAAGAATGGTGCAAATGTTTATTTCCTGATTTCCGCATGTCTTACCAATGGTTACCATAGTGCTTAATGGGATGTTGGATTATGATTTGTTGAGATTTTGATTCCCGATATTCAAAATCTTGGGCATTGAGAATTTTGTGAATGGTAGAATCCATCTTTGTTGTAGTATTTAGAATCCTGTACTTTTTACTTTAGATGTCAAATCATGTTTAAAAAGTGGGTGGGAAGTGGTGATGTTGTATTGTTACATTGTATTTGGTTGTATTAATTAAATGTAAATAAAAATAAAAATAGAGTAATGATAATAATTTGAAGATATATGTCAAATCATGACAGAAATTGTTGGGTGGGGATTGAAAATTTGAATCCTAGGATTTAGAATCCGAATCTTGAACCTAGAACAAACTTGCTAGTCTTCAGATTTGTTTGGAAGGACTGAGGAGTTAAAAACAACAAATTCGGCCATATTGATCGGAGGTCTTCATTTTTGTGGACACTCGAATTCCAGATCTCGAGTCCCTTGATGTATATAATTGATATATGACTTCACTATTTTCTTCCATGATATAGCAGCTGCGCCACATGTTGACAAATATTGAATTTCTATTCACCGTTCTATGACTAGTGTCCTACTGAAACATCTAATTTATGCATTTCTTGCTATTACAATACTTCCAAATGGGTACATGTTATTATGACCAAACTGGAGATGATAATAATAGCCAAAGTTTACACACATGCATCTGATATTATTGGTTTAAGCAACAGTATAAATTCCTTTATTTCTGGATATTTATACAAAACATGTAGGAGGTAGCTCACCACCATTCTGTTGACTGTTTATAATCTTATACTTTAAAGTTGCTTATAGTTATATTTTGATGATTTCATGATCACAAATTATATAGTAAATGAGTAACTGGTCTACAATAGTTTATAGTGTTAACTGTCAAGAGAGGACTCACTAATATCAGAGGTTACACAGAAATATGTATCGAAAAAGGCTTGAACTTTATAGCACATATTAGTATCAGTGTTACCCTAGTTAGTTAGATACAGGATGCAAAAAAATTGAAATTTAATTTATTTGAGCATATACTCAAACAAAGTCTGTTGAAAGTTATTGCAAAAAGAAAACGAAAAATTTGTCAGATAATTTAGAAATGGATAGTATACGCAATCATAGCCATATAGATAAAATAGTGGATGTAAAATATTTGTTTCGGAGCAAAGCACATTTTTTTATTTACCGTGCTTGCGGTCACTTCAGATTATGCAATAATTGTTTTATATGTATTTATTTATATTTTGGTTTTTATTTATGACACAATTTAGAGATTATTGTTTATAATATGTATGATGCTTAATAAATAATTTCAATGTAATTTATATTTTGTTTTAATATTGTTAATAATTTAATAATTGTAGCAATATTCGTCAAGTTAAAGACTTATTATGTGAATTCAGAATATATATACAAGACAAGAAATACCTATTATTATTCGTAAACACATGCCACAATACGAGTTCCAACTAACAGAGCTTCATATTTCAAACTTCTGTGCTTTTATTTATTTATTTATTTATTTTTATTTGGACTGAAGGTTTTTACTTGGTAAGTATACTATCTGTTAAGCTATTGAAGATGGTTAGATATGTGCCTGTTCTTGATAGGGGTTGGATATGAAATTATTTGAATCTTCTGTAGTTTTGTGCAATTAGCAAAAGCAAATTTGTATATAATTTCCCCCCTAACATTTGGTTTCTTTCAGTCTCTTGTTGGAGTGTTAGAATCATGTGCTGGGGACACACCTTGCTACTCACTGGCCATGTTCCAGGATCTGCTGGTCTCCACAAATCTTTCTCCTGTATGTTCAATCTTTTTATGTTTGTTTCTATTCTCATTCCTTTTCCTCTTTGTCCCATTTGGAGTACTGAGTGGGCAAAAAATAGTTGAAATATCWCCCTTATGATATAGTTTATTTGGTGAAGGCACAAAAGCACAATGAGTGCTTTTAAATTTATTTAGGGTATCTAACTCTCCCTGTTGATTGATCATCATGTACTATTTTCCTATTTTTCTCCCCAGATTGACACTGTCAACCTATTTACTTATGCTGTCCTAAGGTTAACCCCTCTRGCCCTATCCTCTGGAGTAAGTTCATGGACCTATTCACGTAAAGTAAATACTGCATGCAATACTTCYACTGGGGCTGTACTAGCGAACTCTGGTCCTGTTGTGGATCAATATTATAATTCTCGTGATGCATCTCCACTTAGAAATCACAGTTATCCTTTTGTGAGGCCTTTGCAGCATTCCAAGTGGTCCAAGGGGAAGGACGGTTTTCTTGTGACTGATATTTGGGGTGCAGAAGTTAATAGCTTAATGCCAACAAGCCCYACAATRTGGCTTCATCAAACAGAGGAGAAGATGTATCTATTAGCTTATCAGCATCGGGGCCTCACTGTGATACTTCTTATTCCAGTCTCATCTGTCAATGGGGAGCAAGGGATTGCTATGGTGAAGCAGCAAATTCTTGAAAACGTGAGTTTTGTTTTATTCTGCTGATGCATTTGCATGCGAAGTTCATCTCTTGCTGTTTGGTTTATAGTCTTGTAGAGTTGATTGTCCTTTGTCAACAGCTCGATAGTTCCCAATGGCTTCTGTTTAACAATATGATGCAAGATAAGAGAATGCCACAAATGGACTGTAGATCCATCTAACATAGGGAAAGATTATGTGATTGTGGCGTTGGTATACTGAGTAATTTTACTAGTATAAGTGGATTATGTTGCTGCTTATTTATTTGGATTATGTTTTGATCAACACCCATGTGCATGATAGCGTGTTGCCTTAATAGCTGACTTTGTGATTTTTTATAAGGACATTATCTACTGCTTAGCTTGCTTTTAGTGCAATTATATTAGAATTCCTTCTAAAATATCTACATATTTTCATTCAAAATATGTGGAACGGTGATAGTGTTGAAGCCTTTGTAATTACCAGTAGTTTCCGAATTTGGGTCTCCTCCTGTGTGGCTTAACTAATGCTATTGGTGTTTACCATCGAATATCCGTTGTACTCTCTTTCATTCCATGAATTGGAATTTTTTTAATTGTTAACATACTAATTGTATGTTCACTTATTGGCTTCTTTATGCTCTTATGTGTTGGAATTAGAAGCATATTAATATTCCACTTTCTAAGTAGGCCTGATGCTTTGATGGGTAAATAGGTTTAAATGCACCTTGGGAAATAGTGATTGCTTTTAAATATCTTGTAAATTGTAGTTGTGTTTATTATCATTGTGATCCTCTTGTGTATAAATCTGAACACTCTACTGTGTGTAATATCAAGAAAGAATATTCAAAAATATTGTCCCTTTGTCTTCTTAACTTTCATGTTTCACATTATGCAATTGTGTGGTTTGCGTATGATTAAGTGTGTGTGGCTGTCAGATCTGATACTTTGATTTTTATAGTCATAGATCCATGAAAAAGTGACTTTCGATATAACATGGTAATGATTTAATGCTTTTAGTTATTTGCTTTTCACATGCGTTGTGTTGTTCACTTGCTTTATAGGTAATTTTCCATTTTTCTTGTAATCCTAGGCATCACTGAGGATGTTCAAAGTTGAAGAGAAGCTATCAAGAGGGTGGGGTGGTGAGAATGCGTATCATGTGAGTGGATATCGTTATTTGCTGGTGGATGGTGATAGATACATATATAGGGCTTCTCCGCCTGGAAAAATAACAACTTTGGCAAAGGTAAGCCCTTTTATTACAGTAGTTTGCAGTATCATTGTGCAGCTTTTGCCCCTTTTTAATACTTTATGGTTCTTTGCTAACTGCTAATTAAATTGAGTTTTCTTTGCTATTTAAGACTTTATATTGTTTTATTTATTCTGTCTATCTGGTTAGTTGCACATGGATCTCTGTCTGCTTCATGAGTGAATATTAGAGGCGTTTGGATGATGTAAACTTAGATAATTAGGTTGCCATTGACTAAATTGTTTCCTTTAGGTAAGTTGGATAGCTTACCTGACAAAGTGGGTTAGCTCTAGTGGTAAGAGTGTCCATTAACTAGGGTTAGGCCCTGGGTTCAAGTCATCTGGGGGACAGCTAGGGTTGGAGAGGGATTTTTTTTTCTTTCCTCTTATTGTAAGACCAAACTTTAAAAGATAAAATATAAATAGCTTACCTTTGCCAATCGTTGGGCCTTAGTCAAGCTTTGAATGCTTTTGTGCTTCGTATGTATATACTAGCTATAGGAGAGAAATATATTGGTTTCTGCGACTGTTCATGGAATTTGTGAATTCTATGTTGATTGTAACAGGAATCATTGATTGGCTTGAAAAAGCTTCGAGAGGATGTTGACAGAGAAAAGGATAGAGCTGGATGCGATAATTTGAAGGATTTAGAAGTATGCATTAGGGCAAAAAACAATGCTTGGCTTATCACTCGTCTTACGAGAGGAAAGGAGCTTTATATGGTTCTTGAGAAAGCTAGTGAAACCCTTCTCTATGCCTCTGATGCTGTTGAGAAGTTCAGTGACAGGTACAAACATCTCTGCTTCTAGGTTCAGAAATCCGGCTAACATTTATTATATTTGTTTGGAATTAAAATTTTAAAATGTACACGACAAGATATTGGGATGGAGTGAAGTTCCTGAAATATTGTCACTACTGGTAATTGCTTTCTGAAACACGAATATATATATTTCGAGATTTGAAGAGTCCAATCAAAGGGAAAATGTAGGAATCTATACACAAAATTATGAAAAATATTGAGAAAAAAACCGTATGGTGTTTTCTAAATGACTTCGTACTGCAAATTATAATTTGAAGACCTGATGGAGCATTTTATATACATGTACTGGCGTAACATCTATCCTAACAGAAGCAAAAATTGTTTAAATTCTCTAATAATATAAGATTATTATTTGCAACCTAATCGTAAATTAGATTTTAATTATTATGAATTATGTGAAAGTGGAACTTAGACTGGACTTTTGTTACTGCAATATTTTCTTAAAGTACACTTGCATATAGTGATTAAGCCATTACAGTCACAGATGGTACGGTCAGCTGCTAAAGCATTCACAGGAAATATATTTGGTATTTGGCCTCTTTTCAGGTACTGCAACGGAGCGTTTTCCTTGGATTAGAAATCAACATGCTGTATGGTTGAACGCTGCATTAAGGAAAAAATAATTAAGCCTAAGGAGTTTGTTTACACTTGTACAAAATCTAATGTCCTCAACGAGTTGTCGACATAAAGTTGTGAGGAGTTTTGCCAGATTTTTGTAATTTATCTCCCATTGCAGTGACAATTTTTTTAGCTGCAAGGGTTGTAAGATTTAGGTGATGACATTTGGATATAGTACAAATAAAAGTGTAGTCAATTGATGATTTTAAGCAACGCCTGGTTGCACTAGCTTTCGTTGGCATTCTAATTTTTGGTATTAAGAATTCTGTGAATAGGAAGAATTTGTGTTTATTATAGGATTCAGAATCCTTTACTTTTTTACTGTGGATGTCAAATCATGTATGAAAAGTGGATGATAATGTGTTATTATTGTATTTGATGTTAAATTATGTATGAAAAGTGGATGATAATGTGTTATTATATTGTATTTGATGTCAAATTATGTTTGAAAAGTGGATGATAGTTTATTATTATATTGTATTTAGTAATATTTAATTATTTAGTTGTAAGATATTATTGTTTGAGTATTTGATTTTTGAGTTTTAAAACAAACGAATATTTCGTTTTCTGAATCCCAAATCCAAGACTTGAAGTGTTAGTCCAAACAGGGAAATGAAACCTTATGCTGTTGGTGGTGTACAATTTGGTGAAAAGGAAAATTCTAATTTTGTTTAGTCTACACCGTCTTATAAAGATAGCACATTTGTACATTTATGAAAATTAAGAAAAAAATAATTAGTATAATTTAAATATTAAAATTTTACTTATATTTTTGAATTATATTTTTTTTAACACTAATGGTTCATTAATTATTGATATTAAAATTTATTAAATAAGGGATACATGAGTAAATATATAAAATAAGTATGCAAAGTGTTTTATAATTTGGGGGAAAATAAGGAAAAGTGTGCTATTATTTTGAGGAGGATGTTTATCAAGGAATGCTACCCATGTCGCATTCCACCTAGATTACCTTCATTTATTCACCTTTGCAAGTCTACAACAATTTCGATCATTTAATTTGAAATATTTCGACTTTGTAAAAATTCAATTGTGACACGTGTCACATCAACGAGGGAAATATGGTGATCAATTTAATTGGGTGACATTGTTTGTGCAGAAGTAATTTTTAGCAAGTATTTCCATAAGTCAACTTTATTCGGCATTTGATTTTTTTTTTTATTTCCTTGTAGGACCAGCACGGAGATATCTTCCATATTACATTTGTTTGTTTATGGCAATAAGTACTCAAGTTAGTTTCAAATATTACTTCATATCTATTTAAATGGAAAGTCAATGATTAAAAAAAATGAGAAAAAAAAAAAAAGAAGAAGAGGAGTTTAGTTTGAGGAGTGGTTGTTGCACCTGAAGAGGTGAATTATTTTCTCTAATGATTTGAAAAGAATATATACATCGTATGAGGGAAAACTAATACGGATAAAAATATACAAAGTTACAACAAATAAATAATAAAGAAATAGGAAATATCACTTAATACACCCCCTGGAGGTGGCAGTTTAGAAAAAGCGTCATTCTTAGTCATAAGCAACTGTAGGCGAGCGGAAGCAAGAGGCTTCATCAAGGTATTGACCAACTGATTAGTAGAGCAACATGTGAGACGCGAAGTTGAGATGCCTGAATAAGCTCTCGCACAAAGTGATAATCAATGACCATGTGTTTCATGCAAGAGTGAAATACTGGGTTAGGACAAAGATAGGTAGCACCAACGTTACGCATTAGATAGTTGGTACAGAAGGAAGGACAACAAGCTCAGGCGAAAGGGAGCATGTATATATTGGGATAACTTATTAACAACAAAAGTAATGTCCTAACGAGTGAGTAAGAGATATTAAAGGCTCCCAACAACTTGTACATAAAGCGAAGCATCAACTAAGCTGTCGACAACCATTTGATGCACGCTCAAGGCCATAGGAACTGAAATAGGTTTCGAGGAAAGCATGTTGTGCCAACCAAGCAAGTCGATGATGTACTTTTACCGAAGCAGACAATTTTGAGCCCTAAAGGCCACTTCGACACCCAAGAAATAGGACAATGCGCCTAAGTTTATGATGGAGAAGCGAGTGGACTGACAGAGCCTCAAAAACGCACCTAGGGAAGTCGCGATGACGGCCGGTGAGAATGAGATCATCTATGTAGACTATAAAGTAAGCAACCACACCATCTTGTTGTAGATAAAAAGTGAAGAGTCTGATTTGGTGTTGACTAAACCCATGTTCAATAAGAAATACCGAAGAGATGTATACTAAGCCCTCGGGGCCTGTCAACCTTCTTTAATTTGCAGACATAGGAGGGAAGATTCTGATCAGTGAACGCAAGCGGATGACTTGTATATACTTCTTCATCAAGTGCGCTATGTAAGAAGGCATTGCTAACGTCCATCTGCCGAAGAGGCCAACCGTTGAAATCCATAGTAAGGGCAAGCTGAACGGTAGTAGGTTTGATCACAGGGCTAAAAATACCAAAGTAATCAATCCTGGGCCATTGATGGAACCCCTTAGCAACCAAGTAGGCCTTAAACTTGCCGATAGAGCCATCGAGTTGGTGTTTTATGCTAACGACCCACTTGAAACCTACTACATTTTGCAAGGGGGGCGGTGGGATAAGATCCCAATTACCATTCATCAACAAGGCATTAAACTAATATGACATATCCGCGCGCTAACCACTATCAATTAAAGCATGAGTAACACTTACCAGTTCAATCTCCGAGTCAGGTACAATGGTGGTAAGGGAGTCTTTTTTTATTGGTTTGTGAATATTATTTTTAAATTAGATAGTCATGGAGTGGATCCAAGTGAGTTGAGGTTCGGTTAATGAGGCAGCAACAAGTGGGTTTGGTAGGGGATGTATTGGTTGGAATGGGTCAATCTCTAAGCACTGGTGAAAGATCATCAGTGTTAGAGGTGTCGGTGGAAAGCACTGGCGTTGTCCCAAAAACGGATGGAATTTTCGGTGGTTAGGGAACCAAAAATGAGGGAACAACGAACATAGTGGATGGGGAAGGGCGAGAGAGGAAGGAGAAAGGAAATATGGTTTTTATGAACTCAACATGACATGAGACGAGAAACTTTGAGCTAGAGTCACTGAGGCTTATGCTCGCGTGCTTTATATGCTTGGTACTAGGATGCCGTTTAAATCTAGCTTGTGGATGTTTAATGAAGTGTTGTTCATTGCCACGACTACCTTGTCGATGTGGTCCCTACTTTTTCTAGACTTGTCTTTCGACTATTGATGTCTCAATGATATGTCCCCCGTATTCCTCCTATTCGCCAGCTATGGTTCTTTATGATTACCGCTTCCATTTTGAACTCCAAGACTCATCTTATTGATCTTCCGGTGCTCTATTCCAATGATGAAGGCGTGTCTTTATAGTTCTGGTCGCACTGTCTCTGCTGTGCCTATTGTTTCTCCCGGTGTTGCTCAGAATGTTGCTCCGGGTGTTACAACATTCCCGCTAATATTTCTGATCTTGTAGTTCCCCGACTGATGTATTTATTTTCATGTCGTAATAGTTTTATAGGGATATGTGTAGTTTGTGGATTCTGCTATTACTCATTGTACTACCCTCTGTGCTTCTTTATTAGCTTACTTCACCATCCAATCTTTTTGGCCAAAAAGGGAGAGAGATAGTAAAGAGGGAATAGTTGTTGATGATGATGGGGCTTTTGGTGCATATTTTGTTCGTTAATTTAGGGGGAGTTGATGCCAATGCATATGTTACCGCACAATGTTAATGTTAGGCAGTAATATATTTAGGAGGAGTTTGTTCTACTGCTATTCATTGTAAGATTTACCTATGTGACTTCGTGATGGAGATGATTCCGAAGAGGATATGAAAGAATTTATTTTGAACATACCGCTATTGTACCAAAGGAGAGTGCTTATTTACTTTGGGTTGTTATCTCTTTTTCTAGAGATATTTTTATTTGGTGGTAGTTATTTGTTCTTGATCTAATTGCTGCTTGATTGATTTTTGGCCTTTAATTATTTAACTTTATACCGCAGCAAGGTAGGGGGAGTTTTCGATGATTGTTCAAGTTATACTTGTGATCTTTGTATGTTTTGGCCAAAAAAAGACAAAAAGGGCAAGATTAAAAGGAATATTACATTTAAAATTTATTAAGAGTCTTATACATATTAGGATACGTTTGAAAGAAATCTTATCCTTTTAGGAGTCTTATACATGAACTTAATTTAGATTTTATCTCTAATAGTTTATTTTGTCTAAATACTATTTTGACCTTCTTGCAAAATATATTTGTTATTAATTAAATAAGAAATACTTTATATCTATCTTATTTGATATTTATCTTGTATATTATTAGAATTAGTTTATGTTGTAATTCTCTTGCTCCTAGTTAGAATTCGTATTTTGCAAGTTTTGATTTATTAGGAGTCCTCAATTTTATCTTCTTTCCTTATTAAAATGATTTACTTGCAATATACTTTGTAAATATCCTTTCCTTCTTTCGTAGGTCTCTTTACAAGTAAAAATGTCTATATATATATATATGGACTAGTTTTATAACTTAATACACTGAATACACTAAGAGAATATACGAACAAAAGATTAGAGTTGAGAGCGTTTTATTCCATCAACAACAATATGCCTAGACGCAGATGTTACTGCCTGAACTGTAACATCGTCACCAACATTCTATTAACCGAAGTTTTTTTCTTCCATACTCTTGCATTATTATTAAGATCAAATCGTGAAGTTTGTGATTCTTAACTTTTAGATGAGCAACGCTGATTTAGAACAATCTTACTTGATAGGACTTTTACGTAGTCTTTACAAGTGTTTATATTTTCATGTGTAATTGTCATGGTTCTGAAAATCGAACCGGATCGTCCGATTCGACCGGTTCAATCGGGAACCGATCATCACACCAGTCCGATCTTCATGTTAAAATCGGGAGGCTTTAGAACCGGTACAAAACCGGTCAAACCGGTTGGACCGATGAACCTGTACCGGTTCAACTCCGTTTTTTTAATTTGTTTTTTTAATTATTATTTATTTTTATATTAAATAAAAACTGACGGGTCTTATTTTTTTATTTGGAGTACAAACAAATACAGATTATGATGATTAATTATTTCATTTTGAAGTTGATCACGATGATATTAGACTTGATTTATTTTATTTTATTTCTCTTTATTGTAGTTAATTCAACTACATTTTCCTATGTTGTATTGTGGTTGATTAACTCATATTTATTCATATATTTTTTGAATTGAAAGAGATTTTATAATCATGTTTTTTATTAATTTATTTTATTTATTTATTTATAACATATTTAATAGTGACACACACACACACACACACACACACACACATATATATATATATATATATATATATCAAAACCGGTCCGACCACGGTTGGACCTGTGAACCACTGAACCTGTAACTTTATCGGTTCGATGATCTGTTCGGTTTTCAGAACAATGGTAATTGTTGATACATATTTTTTAGTAAAGATATTTTCGCCTCGAGACACGATTACAAAGATTTATTGCTTGTAGTAAAAGTTTTTAAACTTTGTGTTTTGTTATTTTTAATTCCGTTGATATTTGCACTTCTCACAAAACACACTTGGTTTATTTAATTATTCTAATCAATTTTTTTTTTAAATCAAAATCAATTTAGCGAATTAGGACTTCTTTCAGAGTTATTTTGGGTTCAAGTATGAAATTGTGGAGTATGTTGGTGTCATTATAGTTGGAGTAGCCGTGTTTTTTAGCTCCATTTTTGCTTTCTCAACTAGGGCAGAAGTTTGGAGATGTAGTATAGAAGAGGATGTTGGTGCTTGGCACCACTTCCCCCCCCCCCCGTTTTTTGGCACGTAGCATTTGAATGAGTGAATATAGTCTCAAAATATCATATATGGGGAGCGTGGGAAAATGTTGAAATAAAAATAAAAAATGGGGAAACTTTGGTTTATTTAAGCATATATATTTTAACACACACAGTTATATATTGACTACTGTATGAAAATGACCAGTGCCTGGTGTTCCATTAGAAAAACATTTTCCAATGCAACAACATAATGGATGAATTATTTTCCCAAATAAATATGCAACAATTTTGGAGAAAAAAAAACCCCAAATAAATAATGTTTCACTCCAATTCTATATCATATTCTTAATTATAATTTGGCATTATCATACCAAGAACACAGTAGATATCTATTATATCATATTCTTAATTATAATTTGGCACTATAATACCAAGAACACAGTAGATATCTATTCATGAAGACAATGTTACAATTTTTGGAATTCAAGTTAGTACACAAATAAGATCCAATTGAAATTAATACTAACATTAGTTCAAATGTCGGAGGCGACTGGGTTTCAGACATAACTATCAAATTACAAGATCAGAATACAGGAAAGTAAATAAATTAAAAAAGAAATCGAAAATGGAAAAAAACAAAAACAGTGTCCACGCCGCATATGTTACAGTTGGAAAAACACATCCTCTCAACACCAAGCAAGAACAGCAAAACAAAGATCAGGAAAAAAAAAAACGAGAATAGCAAGAAAGAGGAACCAAAACCAAGAAAATCTTCGTCGTCGTCATCTCAATTAGTATTCAAATTATCCAAAAAGCCTTGCAACTCCTTCAACCCTTCAGCAGAAATGCTCCGCTGTACCCTCCGCCGCGGAACAATCAAATTCGGAGGCGGTTGAGTCTGGAAACAAACGACAACCACTGACAAATTGTCCCCACTCTTTCGCTTCAGAGCCTCGTCGACAAGATCCTTGCTGCACATCATCGGATCGTTGTGCTCCTGAAGCCTCCTACGGGCAAAGTCGACGGCATTTTGGCTCATAAACACGTCCCACAAGCCATCGCACCCTATGATTAGGAACTCGTCTTCTTCCGTTAGCCTCGTGCGCATGAGTTCGGGCTCGGCGGTGAGGGGCCCACCGTCTTGGAATTTCAGCCCTTCCATGTGCCAGTCTCCTAGAGCACGAGCAACGTTGAGCTGTCCGTTGAGGTAACCATCGTACACATAACCTCCGGAAGCTTCTATGCGTCGTTTTTCCTTCAGGCAAACGGGTTTGTGATCCCGTGACATCTCGATCGCTTTGCCCCGACGACAAAGCACTGCTCGGCAATCTCCTGCATTGGCCACCACCAGAGAGCTGCATTGCATTGGTGAACAGTCAACAACACAAGTCGATAATACTATTAAAAGAAAGAGTATTGATTTCTTAGTACCTCAACCATGCGATTGACCATTTCCGTATCCAGACTTCATGAATTTAATAAACTGATACCTATTTGAACTTGAAAAGACGAAAAATTGGGGGAGCAAATAAGCACAACTGGCTTTCAAGCCCGGACTTGCTAAAATTTCTAAAACCCAGAATTAGTAATATTATAAAAAGGAAGTCTCATGCAACGGAAACGACACCACACGAACCTCTGGCTTATCATCCTTGTCATCATCTTCCAAATGACGTTACTCGTCGCTGGGGCCATTCATTCCCTCCGCCGCTGTGGCCCCCACTTCCTCACCAGCCTCAACCACTCCCTCTCCCTCCGCCGGCACAACTATTTGTTCCTACACTTCCCTATCCTCATCGGAGTCTGAATACCATTATTTCCGGATCAACAATGACGAAGAAAGTGGACGAACAAATAGTTGTGCTGGCGAAGGAGAGGGAACAAGCGAGGCTGATGAAGAAGTGGAGGTCACGGCTACGGAAGGAATGGCACCGGTGACGAGAAAGATGATGCAAGGATGATGAGTCAGTTGTTGGTCGGTTAAAGACCAGCGATGACAGTCCTAGTCCACCGTGTGGTGCCGGTGCATGAGACTTCCTTTCTATAATAATAGTAATATTACTAATTCTGGGCTTCAAAAATATTAGTATTTTGGGTTAAGACTGGTTGAGTTTATATGTTCCCCCAATCCTAAATTTTCCATCTTCCCAAGTTGAGATAGGGTACGAAATACCAAATTATCAAATCCATGAAATATGGGCACTAAGTTGGACAATCGCAAACTTGAGGTGCCGAACCGGCAAAGTGTCAATAGTTCAGGTACAGTTAACAACCCATAAATATCAAACTTCGAAAGAAATAAAACAATATTTGCCAATTACAATATTGGATATCTTATCGTTTTGCATTTCCAAACTCAAAAACAAGTAAATAATTTATTTATTTTACAAGAACGCTAACCTTCCTGTTACAATAGCTGCCAAAGCAGTGGTACCAGAAGCAAGATCAGCATCCAAGGAGCAAGCTTCCGCAAAAGCAGTATCTGTCTGTAAAAATGCCGATGAAATTACTCTCTCAATCTCCTGCGGAAAATCATTATCCTCGACAATGAACCTTGGCAAATTGTAGCATGCAAAGTCAGCCGCATGCTTTCCTCCATGCCCATCAAAAACCTGACCAGGATTTCAATAAATAAAAAAAGTATTGAATTACAAAGTGTTATCAGGATGGGTTCTTATCAACCTTAGTCTATTACAATCAACTTAAAATCGTAAATATGAAGAAAATGAACATAAAGATAATATAATTTTAGAGGTGCATCCTGTAATTTCTCCATATTAAAAAATACATATAGAAAGAGAAGGGTTACCCCGTAGAATGCACTAGGCCTGCTATTGGAAATGTCCAACCCATAATCATGCATCAAATTGTCTGCACAAACATAAACATCCTCCATGCTTGAGCGAGACCCAATGTCCGCCCATGCACCTGAGCGAAGCAGGGGTGTATATTCAGTTGTACTATCATCTTCACTCAGTCTCTGTTCAATGGAAATATCTGATGGTTTGGTTTTAACCTGCAAAAAGCACAGACAAAGGCCAAATAATGGGTAGATGTAAAGAAGAGACATACGAGCTACTCTTAAATCCAGTTCAGAACTGAGTTGAGCTTCCAAAATAGCCAATCAATTGTCAGCAGGAGTAATAGATATGATTTGAGTTGAATTTCCAATATAACTTAAGACCAAACAGAATCCATATCAATTATCATACCCCTTTCCATGATCACTGTTAATAATTATAGGTATTCGGCTGAGAAAAGTGACAGTAAACAAAAGATACCATAATTGAGTAGAACTAAGCTGTCACAAATATAAATAACAATAAATTCGTGCAACACATTTTGAATCTCCAAAGCTGATTTATTAATTAAAATCACTGGATGAGCAAAATAAGATCCTTCATGTGACATAGGAGGTTAAGGTACTGCCACATAATTTGCCCATACCAGTAAGAGTACATAAAAATATTCCATGTAACCGACACCTCAATATATAACTATCGCCGCAGATACATACAATAAGACTCCAAAGAAAATCTAGCAATAAGATTCAGAGCATAACAATTCCATTTTATGCCTACATATAAAAGTAATTTAATATTCTCAAAATAAAAAAAGTAATTGAACACCCCTAAAAAATTTACTAACATCAAAAATAGCCTCATCTCCCTTCCTTCACCCCTACCCTATAACAGTAATAGTAAATTGAATAACCACAACACAAATTTGCCAATGATTTACAACAACGCAAGACAACCAATTCAAACTTCAAACTGAATTTAACACAAAGGAGCGAGAAAAAAAGAGCTTTTACCAACGACGGGTGCCGAACAAGGGACTTAGTACTCAAAGGCGGCGTGTCACCGGGATTCAAGCAGTGCCGGTAGGCGCCTCGGCCGCCGCCGAGGGAATTGGGAATCGGCGGCCGCCCATTGGGGGAGCTGCAATCCTCCCTGCTACCATTGTTGATAATTACTCTACTGCCCTCCATTACAAATCTCAACCATCACTCCTCCAGAGGAAGTTCCGAACTTGAGAGCTAAAAACTAAAATTAAGAGAAAATCAAAATAATTAGAGAAAAATACAACTCCCGGCCTTTTGGGCAATCTTAGTAGCTTGCTAGGGTTTCGATTTGGGAACTAGGGTTTACAATGAAATAGTGGATAAATATACAGATTTGCGTGAGATCTGAGAGAGGAAGCGTTGAAATTTATGTTGCTAAATTTTGAGGAGTTTCGTCTACGCAAATAGCAATATATATATAAATATTAGAGGCATATGGAAACAGGTGACGTGTGGTTGAAACGGTGTCGTCTGTATTTTGGTGATTGACGTGTGTTCCTTTTAAGGTCTTTTTCCATGCAGATTTTTTCCCCTAACAAGTGTTGACGCAATCTCCAACTTTGGATTTGGCCGTCATTTATTGGTTTTCAATTTTCAATTTGCACCACTTGCATTTCTTTTCATACCCAAAATATATAAAAAGAAATGTTGTCACTTATACGTGGCCGTGTAAGAAGGTTACGGTTCAATCCGAATATTCTACAAAATTAAGTCGAGTGTGTGGACTTTTCCTAGAGTGTCGGTTCTTATAATGTTGCTTTGAGTCTAAAGGAATATTTTGTGTGGCTAACGTAAGAGAATATAGGATATTGTTTCAAAGAGTTTTACGCAGCATTTCATTGATGTATATGTTGCAGCATGAAATCAATAAATTCCCATTATATATATATATATATATATATATATATATATATATAAGTTCTACGTGTCGTGAAGTCACTATTTCTCACTTATTTATAATTACTGGATTAATTTTAAGGTATAAATATTAAAATATGGACGAGTGTAAATGCACGAGGGGTGGGAGGCATGGTACCGTGAAGGCACCGTAGTCATTTCCACACACACACACACACACATATATATATATATATAGGATTGAGTTCAAATGAGAACCTCGTCATTATATGTGAACCTAGGGACTAATACTGGCCTTACACTAGTGGAAAAAAGTTGATTAGAGGCGGTTCAAATAGCCATTAGAGGCGGTTCTAAACCGCCTCTAATACGACCGACGCTTAAAGTTAAAATAACCCGGGCAGCGGTTCAAACCGCTGCTTAAAATAGGAGCCGGGTGGCGGTTCTTAGTTTGAACCGCCGCCAAAACTATTGAAAATCAGCCGAAACCGACGCCAAAAAAAGAATGGAGTGGCGGTTCGTATCTGAGAACCGCCGCTTAAAACTGGTACCGGGTGGCGGTTCTAAATCAGAACCGCCGCTTATAATCGAAGTCGGGCGGCGCTTCCTAGTTTAGAAGTGTCACTTAAAGTCAAAGGTTTTGGCAGCGGTTCTTGTTAGAACCGCCTCTATTTGTTTTTTTTTTTCCCCCACTTTTTGCGCCAAAATTTCTAAAAATCCAGAAAATTATTATAATTCCTGCACTCATTTTTTTCATAGCAAATACACAAACCAAAATATTCATAACAAACACAAATTATCCAAACAAACATCAAATGTCGTAAATATCGAACAAAAATCATTCAAATATATTATCTCACATCATAAGACTTCAATTTTATCAATATATACTCAACAAATGCTTACAATTAATAATTTAGAAGAACGTCAATAAAGTATCTTGCGACGGTGGAAGAGTATATATATACTCAACAAATATGCAGATTCTAGAGGGCAATGGGTCCACAAATATATATACCTCGTTAAAAAAACTTATTTACAGCCTCATTCTCTGGCACAGAATCACGCCCCTTGCATGCAATCTGAATTATAAGGCAAACGGTCAGGAGCTGAAGAATCATAATGGAAAGTAGTGGAAACAATAAAGACATGCTAAACGAGGCAAGGAGTAGATATAACACACCTTCACATGCTTAATATACCTTCTTTCTTCCATTCGTTCAGATTATAGTATCTACTTGAATTGGTAAGATCAATCACCAAACCAAGCTGAAAAGTATAAGTAAGAAATTCAAATCATGCAATAGGCACAAGAGAAGTCTCTTGAATTAACAAAATGGAGGCATTATTATAATTAGAGAAAATGGTAATAGAGATTTAGGGTAAATGCCTAAAAAGATGATGATAATTGAATTATGTTACCAATTGATGGTATTACTCGAGTTCCGGAGACCCTAAGCCTAATGCTGCTAAGTCTCTATCACTCGGACTTCATTCCCACCCAAAACAGTTAAAACAAATAAACCAAAATATTCTTCTCATTTAATTACCTCAAGTTTAACAAATACACCGACAATTCAGTTTTAGAAGAATATTGACAGAAGAAATAAACAATTATCATCAAATTAAAAATATAATAAAAGGTAAGCACCACAAAAGTAAAATGTGCAATATTTGCTAGAAATCACAGAGCTAGATTCCCATACAATGAAATGTATTGAACTGCCAAAAAAATTACAATAAGAATATAAATACAGATGAGTAGCAGTAAATTTACTAACCTTTCTTCCTAAAACTCTCTGTTGATGGACCACCTGCCTGAATGAGTATCTCTTACCAGGAAGAACTTCATCATTGAATGATTCACCTAAAGGAACTTTTGAAGGTATCAAGCACCCCCTAGTTCCTGTACAAACGCGGGCATTCTAACCAACCTGCCATGTGAGAAACAAATGTTGCAAGATAAACAAGGGAATAAGAATCTAGGACAACGCTATTGTTAGTCACGCTTGTTAAAGTGAACTTTTCTTCTTTGCATAAAAGCATAAAAAGGTACAAGGAGGAAT